>CM050917.1:6689314-7081814 GCA_027742785.1 Vigna reflexopilosa
ACATCGAGAGCACCAATCACTTACCTTTTGGGTTGAGTTTGAGGTTCTCAAGATTTAAATTAACAGGTTTGGTAGCCTTCTCAGAGAACATTTGATGAGCCTTGTTACTTTGAACAATATAGAAGACTTTAGAAAGAGAAGAAAGTCTTTCCTTCCCAAGAATTCTAGGGTCATATTAAGGATTCAATCTTGATAAGTAACAAACAACATTTATTATATATGTTTACTAAAATAAGTTGGTCTCTTAGACCTGAAAGGATTTTTTAATGACTCAGAGCTTGACCTTCTTAGCCAAATAGACTTAAATAAAAAGTTTTGGTCTAGTTTATTGTACAGTAGCAAAAATGGGTAAAGTGAGATTCATTCTTTTCTAGCCATCCATTTTGGCTGGGATTTGTCGTAGCATGATGTTAAAAATGTGCTCGTTCATTAAGACCTAGAAGTGGAGTTCTACTTGGATAGTCCTCCTAGATACTATCCTCATAGTGGTAAGAACAGGGTGTGCAAGCTGAAGAAGGCTTTGCTTGCATGGTCTTGAACAGATTTTCCAAGCATGCTTTAAAAGATTCACCAAAGGTATATTATCCATGGGGGGGATACTACCTAGGCTTCACTTGTTACTACGCAATATTTGTTAGGGAAATATGACAATTGCCAATCCCATGACAGATTTGTGGAAAACAGGACAGGTGTCATGGGGTCTCAGGTTGAATTTGAACGATTGAAGTCTACCATCCCAAACCTTTCAATTTTGGCTGTTCCTAAATTTCCAAACCATTTGTCTTCGATGTTATTTTCATTCTTGATATGGGGCTATGCCTTTTCTCCCAGCACATTATTCTTAATTTTACAAGCTGCATTTTCAAATTCCTTTTGATTTAGATTCTAGAGGAGGAGAAAAACCTTAGCCCTCAACATCGGTTGATCCATGTTTATCATTTCTTGAAAGACACAAATCAAAATCAGGTACTTTGTCCCCAGTCTAATATAAAATTAGATTTGTGAAATTACTACCCTTGAATTTTCTAACATTTTTGTTTTCTTATGTATTGGTGTGGCTTGAAAATAACAGCAAGTTCAGAACTTCGGACATCCTTTTTTCTTAGTGATCCATGAGTGTGAGACATTGGCTGAAGTCAAATTGCGAATACAGAGAAAGTTGCAAGTTCCAGATGAGGAGTTTTCCAAGGTACATATTGCTAATGTGACTGAATTATGCACTCTTGCTTTTACCATGTGTTTAAATATAGGGAATTTTACAATTTCAAGGACATTAAAATACACTGAATAACTGTTTCATTTTTGAATGTTTTGTTTAGAAAATACAATTCAAATTTATTGAATTTTAGTTTTCTTGTTTAGATAGAGTATTTCAACTATTTTAGTATTAAAATATATTTAAAGATTCAAAGTTGTCAATTGGTAATTTACTAATCCCAGCTGAAATAATTCTGGCTGGCATTAGCTGAAATAACCTTGGCCAATGACAATAAAGAAAAACCTATATTATACTTTTGAACATTGTTGGTGGAGATTATTTTTTTACCAACTTTTTGGTTAGTGTCAGCTGAAAAATTCCCCTGGCTAACATTGGTCAAAAACAATCCTAATCATGAGTGATAGAAAGTTTCCGTATTTAACACTAGAAGTCTCATGATCAGCGTCAATGTGAAAAAAAAAAACAATTCTTGACGAGATGGACAGCAAATAATATGATGGATTTGGGCTTAAAAGTTGATGGTTGGCATCATTTGAAAAAGCGAGGTTGGTTTTATTATGAAACGAGGACATCTAGGTTGAGGTTGACGTGATAATGTTTAAACTTTTGCCAAACCAAGGAGAGTACGAAAAGACAGATGTAAGAGAAAAAGAGAATGAAAATTTTCAAATCCGAACTTTAGGTAAAATTTGAAATTCTATTTAAATAATCAACATATTCTTAAAGTTTTAGAATTTCAAGTTATTTTTAAATTCTCTATCCAAGCAACATATTTTGTTATAATGCATTTCAAATTTTCTATTAAAACATGTTAGATATTAGTTGTGTGTTTATGTTAATTAGGGAAACATAGTCTCTATGCTTATTATGTTATTTTTACATATTCATTTGTATTTGGGCTTAGCTCACATTCTTATTATTATAAATACATTACCCTATGTGTATGCAAAGACACAAGGGAGATTAATCCCAAATATAGTTTTTCATCATATTTAACACGGTATCAGAGCCATGGTTAGAGTCTATCCTAGCGAGTTCTAAGTGGGCATTTCTGTTTCCACTCGTTGTCAGGCCGCTATTGGACCACCCAATTTCTACTATCACGCACGAGATGTCTATACCTCGGCGTGAAGGGAGTGTGTTGGAAGTCCCACATCGACTAGCGATAAGACAAATTTATAATATATAAGTGAGGTACAAACCTCACCTTACAAGCCGGTTTTGTAGGGTTGAGTTGGGCTTAAAAACCACTTTTCTAATATGGTATCAGAGCCATGATTAAAGCCTATCCTAGCGATATTTCTTGTTTCTTGGACATTTCTATTCCACCCATTGTCGGACCGCTATTGGACCACCCAATTTCTATTATCATGCACGAGCTGTCTATACCTCGGCGTGAAGAGGGTGTGTTGGAAGTCTCACGTCGACTAAAGATAAGGCCAATTTATAATATATAAGTGAAGTGCAAACCTCACCTTACAAGCTGGTTTTGTAGGGTTGAGTTAGGCTTGAAACTCACTTTCTTATATGGTATCAGAGCTTAGGTTTTGTTCCAGCCTCTTCCACGGTCTCCAGTACTCACTACCGCCACAACCGCCGCCGTCACCACTGCCGCCGTCGCCGGAGTTCCAGAATCGACCTACGACCACTCCATCTGAATCGTCTCGGCCGAGCGACCAGCGTGGTCCAAAGATCGCGGTGATCGGCACCTCCATGCGCCGTCGCTGGAGTTCGCAAATCTGCCGCTTCCCGCCGAGCGTGCCGACGCATCGCCGAGCGTTCCGCCGCCGAGCGTTCCGCCGCCGACCAGCACTGCTGTGATCGCCTCCTCGCCCTCTTTCCGGATCAGTGGTCGTTGCGTCAATTGGAGCACATTGAATTTTTAGGGTTTCTCCCTCTCCATGGCTGCCCAACGTGGTCCTACTTCATCAAATAGCATAGACAACCCTGCACTCTTTTCAGGAATTTCTCAGATGGTATGAGGACTGTCAGCACTCTAGTTCCACTACATCTGCTTCTGTTACACTCACAGGTACTCCTTTTGTTGGTCTGACTCACTCTCTTAGATCTTTGGTCCTTCACTCAGGCGCCACCGATCATATCACTGGTAACAAGTCCTTGTTTTCTTCCTTGTCATGTCCGGATAATTTGCCCTCGGTAACAATGGCTGATGGGTCTAGAGTCTCTTCTCATGGTATTGGTACTACTCATTTTTCTGTCCATATCCATTGATCATGTACTTTATATCCCTGGGTCTCCTTTTAACTTATTGTCCGTAAGTCGTCTAACTCGTTCCCTTAATTGTGTTATTTCATTTACCAAAGATTCTGTTTGGTTGCAGGACCGGTGTTCGAAACACATGATTGGCATAGGATGTGAGTCTCATGGCTTATATCATCTCTGCCCTTCTCCACATGCTAGCGTAATCATGGAGACAACATCCCTTCTTCATGCTTAATTAGGTCATCCCAGTCTTGCCAAACTGCAACAACTTGTTCCTAGTTTGTCAAAATTATCAAGTTTGCCGTGTGAGTCTTGTCAGTTAGGTAAACATACTCGTAGTTCCTTTTCTCGTAGTGTTTCACAACGAGCGTCATCCCCCTTTTCATTGGTTCATTCTGATATTTGGGGACCTAGTCGTGTTAAGTCAACTTTAGGGTTTCAGTATTTTGTTACCTTTATTGATGACTATTCCAGGTGTACTTGGTTGTTTCTAATGAAGAATCGTTCTGAGTTGTTTTCTATTTTTCAAACTTTTTTCAATGAAAGAAAAACTCAGTTTGGGGTTTCTATTCGCACTTTACGCAGTGATAATGGTCGTGAATACCTTTCTCAGCCATTTAAACATTTTATGGCTTCTCATGGCATTCTTCACCATACCTCATGTGCCTATACCCCTCAACAAAATGGGGTGGCTGAGCGCAAGAATAGACACCTTAATGAAACAACTCGTACACTTCTAATCCATGGTCAAGTACCCTTGCGTTTTTGGGGTGATGCAGTTCTCACTGCATGTTATCTCATAAACCGCATGCCGTCTTCTGTCCTAGATAACAAAATCCCTCATTCTATCTTATTTCCTCAAGACCCTTTACATCCATTACCTCTTAGAGTTTTTGGGTCTACATGTTTTGTTCATGATTTTAGTCCTGGTCTTGATAAGTTATCTCCTAGATCTCACAAATGTGTCTTCTTAGGATTTCCACCATCACAAAAGGGCTATAAGTGTCTTTCCCCTTCCCTAAATCGTCATTTCATCTCGGCTGATGTCACTTTTGATGAATCTTCGTTTTACTTTTCATATTTATCTTCTCGATCTATACCTCCACCTGCTACTGTTGATATTCATTTTTTCTGTGATCCTTCTCCTTCTTTAGACTCTAGTCGAAAATGAGACTTATTATTATTCTCAATCATAAAAAATACATTCTCAAACCTTCTATTTGTAATAATCTAGTTCTCCTAAAAAGGGAAATAGGGAAACTAGGAAAAAATAAAATAAAATAAAAGATTATGTATCTATTTCCTCTTATTAGGAAGATTCTAAAGATATTATCTCAAATTACAACACTCCCTCTCAAGTTGGTAAATGAATATCAATCATTCTCAACTTGCCTACAAGATCTTGAAATCTACCCGGAGGAAGCCCTTTTGTGAAAATATCTGCTATTTGAAGTTCCGTAGGAACATGAGTTGTAATCACAAAGCCTCTGTCAAGGTTCTGTCATGCTGTACTGGATTATGGGCTATGTTCATAGCAGACTTATTATCACAGTGTAGTTGCATCGGGTGCTCCACTTTGACTTTAAGGTCATCCAAGATGATTTTCATCCAGAGTCCTTTACACATGCCTCTAGCAAGGGCTCGAAATCCAGCTTATGCACTAGAACAGGATACTCTATCTTGCTTTTTGCTTCTCCATGTTACCAAACTATCTCCAAGAAATACACAATACCCAGAAGTAGATTTTCTGTCAGTAATAGAACCTGCATAGTCAGCATCAGTATATATCTTCATATTCAATGTGTCTTCCCTTTTTAATAACAGCCCCTTTCCTGGACTTGACTTCAAGTATTGGAGAATTTTGTCAACTGCTTGCATGTGTCTCTCTCTTGGATCATGTATAAATTGGCTCACTACACTAACTGCATAAGCAATGTCTGGTCTTGTGTGTGGTAGATAAATCAATTTTCCCACAATCTCTGATATTGGGCCTTCTCTAAATGAGCACTTTCTTCACTTCCAATTTTGTGATTTTGTTCTATAGGAACAGTTGAGGTTCTACATCCCAACTTTCCTGTTTCTTTGAGGAGATCAAGTACATATTTCCTTTGGGAGATGAAAATTCCATTCTTGGAGTAGGCAACCTCTATTCCAAGAAAATATTTGAGTTTTTCTAGGTCTTTCATTTCAAATTGAGTTGCCAATTTTTCTTTTAATGCCAATTTTTCTGTTTCATCATCTCCTGCAATAATCATATCATCCACATAGACAAGCAATAGAGTGAGTTTACCTGTAGAGGAGTGCTTTATGAACAGAGTATGATCTCCTTGGCTTTGTCTGTATCCCAAGGAAACCATTGTTTTTTTAAATTTTCCAAACCATGCTCTAGGGGATTGCTTAAGACCATACAATGCTTTCTTCAGGAGACATACCTTGTTTCTTTCATTTTTCACTTCAAAACCTGGGGGAATCTCCATGTACACTTCCTCATCTAGATCTCCATGAAGAAAGGCATTCTTCACATCCAGCTGGTGCAAGTCCCATCCAAAATGGGCAGCTAAAGCGAGAATAACTCGAACTGTATTCATCTTTGCCACTGTGGCAAATGTCTTCTCATAATCAATCTCATATGTTTGGGTATATCCTTTTGCCACCAATCTAGCTTTATATCTTTCTATTGTCCCATCTGCCTTATGTTTCACTGTGAATATCCATCTACACCCTACTGCCTTCTTGTCTCTTGGCTTATCAACAATCTCCCAAGTTGAATTTCTTTCTAATGCATGCATCTCTTCTTTCATGGCTTAATTCCAATGTTCAAGTTTCATGACCTCCTGGATTGAGGTAGGAATTTTTGTGGCATCAATGGCAGCAATAAAACTTTTGTGCTTAATGGTGGTTTGCATGAAGAAATTTATATGGAGCAACCGCCCGGCTTTGTTGCTCAGGAGGAGTCATCTGCATTGGTATTTCGTCTCCTCGGACCTGGTTTGGTAAATTCAGCTGTGTTGTTCAACAATTTGGTATGTCTCGCAGTGAAGCGGATCATTCAGTGTTCTATCGCCACTCAAGTGCTGGATGTATCTACTTAATAGTGTATGTCGATGACATTGTTCTCACAGGAAGCGACTACCTTGGCATCTCTCAGATGAAACAGCACCTTTGTCACCATTTTCAAACCAAAGATCTTGGCAAACTCCGGTACTTTTTGGGTATTGAAGTAGCACAATCCAATGATGGTATTGTCATATCTCAGAGGAAGTATGCTTAGACATCTTGGAGGAAACAAGGTTAATGAACTGTAAGTCTATTGAGACACCTATAGATCCTAACATCAAACTCCTAGCAAATCAGGGGGAGCCTTTCTCAGATCCTGAACGTTACAAAAGATTAGTTGGTAAATTAAACTATCTTACTGTTACGTGTCCTGACATTTCCTTCACAGTTAGTGTGGTGAGTCAATTTCTAAACTCCCCATGTGAAGACCATTGGAATGCAGTTGTTCGCATACTGAAGTATATTAAAGGATCACTTGGAAAAGGTTTGCTATATGGTCCCAACAACGATACAAAAATCGTTTGCTATTCAGATGCTGATTGGGCTGGTTCCCCTTCTGATAGGAGGTCTACTTCTGGATATTGTGTCTCTATTGGTGGCAACCTGATATCTTGGAGAAGTAAGAAGCAAAGTGTTGTGGCAAGGTCCAACGCAGAAGCAGAATATAAAGCTATGGCATTTGCTACTTGCGAGCTTGTGTGGCTTAAACATTTATTTAGTGAATTGAAATTTGGAGATGTTACTCACATGACACTTATATGTGATAATCAAGTTGTTCTTCATATTAGCTCTAACCCTGTCTTTCATGAGAGAACCAAGCACATTGAAGTTGATTGTCATTTTATTAGAGAAAAAATCATATCCGGAGATATCAAGACTCAGTTCGTTGACTATTCACCAAGTCCTTACGAGGACCTAGAATTGACTATCTTTGTAACAAGCTTGGAACATATGATTTATATGCTCCAGCTTGAGGGGGAGTGTTAGATATTAGTTGTGTGTTTATGTTAATTAAGGAAACATAGTCCCTATGCTTATTATGTTATTTTTACATATTCATTTGTATTTGGACTTAGCCCACATCCTTATTATTATAAATACATTACCCTATGTGTATGCAAAGACACAAGGAAGATTAATCCCAAATATAGTTTTTCATCATATTTATTTCATTCTCCAAACACTCTGCATTTGATGCATTTATGTGCATGTTAGCTAGTCATATCAAATGGAACTAATAATATCTGCAAATTTTGTTTAGTTGGTTTGGAAACAGTTGACTTCACAACACAATTTTTATGTCGTTAAACTTTAAGTTTGTTGTCATTTTGCTCTGCGATACTAAAGCATGCTACTTATTTTTTAAACATTATTGCAGTTTTATCACTTAGTGATTTTACACAACCATTTTTTTTAATTGACACCACTGTTTCCTACTTCTTTCCTCTCATCACATCATATCTGGGTGTATTATGTATTACTTGCGTCATGTTTCTTCTAATCGGACAGGTTCACAAAAATTGCATATATGGCAAGTAATTGAATTTTAATATACTTCGTTAATATTTTCTGTCCTTTTTAACCAAAATCTTTTGGTAGGAAAGATTCTAGCTTCAATGATTAATGCATCTCTTCTTTCTTCCTTTAGTGGAGATTTGCATTTTTGTCATTTGGTCGTCCGGAGTATCTTCAAGATTCAGACATTGTTTCCACTAGGTTTCAGGTCTGCCAATCTTTATCCTTTTGGTTATGACTGTTACAGTGCGGAATCCAGAAAAAATGCCTGTTTTGTACAAAATTAATTTATTTTATTGTTTATTATTCAGAAAAGGGATATATATGGCGCATGGGAGCAATATCTCGGACTGGAACACACTGACAATACTCCTAGAAGATCGAATGCAGCGAATCAGGTATAGTATTATCATGAAACTAGCTCTTCATTTTTCTTCGAGCAACGGGGGTTGGTGAGTTTGTGCTCCTTATCATAAAATGGAATTACATGGTCAATGATGGGTAAATGAAAAGAGGAAATTTGTTACAACTTTAGAAACTTGAATTTTAAAATTTAAATAAACGGCATGTACTAGGTACAAAAAAGATAACATCCTATTTTACTTTCCAAGCATTCCATGATTGACCTTTGCAGCGAACTATCTGCCTGCCTCCTAAATGTTAACAGCAAAAGTAGATATAGATGGTTGTAATGTTACTGGAATTAATTTTATTACTGGTTTCAGAAGCCTACTATATGATTATTTATTAATTTTGCAGAATCGTCACCCATACGAGAAGGCAGTAAAAATCCATGTTTAGAAACATTTGTCATCTTGATAAGTCAATTTTGTATGTCAGCTGTACTTGAAGTGATGTGAAGGTAACAAGGAATGTGGAGAGGCTACCAATCTTCTTCGGGGTAGTCTCATAATTTTTTTACCGGAGGTTTAGCCTCCTCCAATAGTGATTTAAGAGATTGGATTTAATGGTTAAGAGATTGGATTTGATGGTCCCTTTGTATTTTGGTACATAACATTTTGGGGCTGGGTTTTTGTATAAAAGGTATAGGAATATAGTTATAGTTAACTCTTTCCTTTGACCCACTGCACCATTGTGGGATTTTCATTTCCTTCAGTCAGTGAGGCTTCGAAAGGATGTAAATTTTCCCTTGTGCCTTTCACCTTAGTTTTGGGTACCCTACTTCTTTGTGTTAAAAGGAAAAGATTACTTTTCCTTATGCATCATCATTCAATTACCTCTGATCAAAAAACTGATTTGCATTGGGTTTTCCTCTTCACCTCGTGTCATGTGTTCTGGATTGCACCAATAAATTTCACCTTCTGTTAATATATAGCTACATAAAAGTTCTTTGAGAATTCTAAAAAATATTTATTTTAATCAAGAAACGTAATCCAGTTAGGGATGAAATTGTTTCTCAAGTATGGATGATCAAATTCTTAACAGAAACTAGGCCGTTGTTTCCTGTAACTAAAAATTTCTACATACCCGTATTGCGCTTAATTTATAATAAGGGAGTTGCAAATTTTGGATCTAAATTCAGGAATGAAAAATACTTAAAACGTAATAAAAATCTGTTTGAAATATTCAATCTATATCAATATAATAGGGGATACCTCCATTCTATGTATGAGTTTTACTTTTTAATTATATTTTATAATTTTCGTATTTTGAATCTGAAATCTATTAGAATGATAGAGAAATAAATAAATAATAGGAAAGCATTGTTCTTCCTATTGGACAACTATTTTCTTCCTTTTAATGGAAGAGCATGGGTTAAGAGCATCATCAAAAGAATTTATGAATGTTAGGTTCTATTGAATGTAAAGAGGTAAAACACATTTATAAGTGAAGTGAAAGCAGATCCTTTATACAGTAGGACCTTTTTACTTAAACAAACATTTTATTTAAAAGTCAATGTGACTAATTGATGTTCTAACTCTATGCAACTAAAATTTTTAGACGATACTCAAATGCAACAAGTACTCTTTATAGAAAGAGAAGAGGATCCAACTCCATCAAACCCTCCAGAAGAAGACACTTCCTTTGTTCTAAACTCATCTTTTCATGGTCTTTAAGGGAAGTTAAGGATATAATTTAAAGGTTGATGATCTTTAGGGGGTACAAAAGGAAAGAAGATAGAAGAGAAGTCTACGTTGAGATAAATTCATCATAGTCGTTTTCCATCAAATTAAAAGACTAGATCATCTAATAAAAAAAAAATAGATTTTTCATTGTGAGATCAATTCAAAGTCTTCTTCAAACCAATTCAATTACACTCTGGGTAAATCAGATTTTAAGAGTGTTTACAAATAAGAAAATCAAAAAAAATAAAAAATGGTGTAGAGTGTAGAGTGTAGAGTGTAGAGTGTTGTCTTCTTTATTGGAATGATGCATCTCTTTTGTAGCACTTTAAATATAATCTCTACAACTCTAAATAAGCTAACATTTGATTATGCAAATGAACATTATTAGGTTGTATCTTCATCTTTTTGGGTTTTACACTAAATATTTTTATTTAATCTTCAAAATATTCTTACCTTTGATATGTCTAAGGAAACAAATCAAACAATATTGCAAATACGATTACAATTCAAAGTGAGCACAGTCATTTCTTCAAAAACTAAATTACATACATTTCCTAGATAGAATTATTCAATTCAAATCACCAAATCAAATAAACTTCTAGTTCGTCCATAGGTTTATTAGAATGTCTATCAGGGTTAAGAACTAATTTTAATTAATAATTTCAATTAAAGTTCAAATAATCTCAATTAGACAAATTCTAAATAAAATAGTTGATTTAATCTAAAATATAATTCAAGAAATAAAAAATCAAATATTTTAAATGTGAGTAAAAATGTAATTATGAGGAAGCTTAGATGAAGTTTTCACATAGTTCAACATATATGATGTTGGGTTTCAAAACTTTAAATCACTTTGTTTCTTCTACTTTATACTTCATCCTCTTTATTTTTGAAATCTTTTATGTAAAGTTAATATGTTGAAAATGTGTTTTGAAAAATATATCTTTAAACTTTATTATTTTAACAGCCATCAAAGGGGATATTGTTTTAATTGATTTTTAGTGTGAACTTAAACAAAATAAGTGTAAAACAGTTTTATCACGCTAGACAAAAAGGATCCAGTATATCCTAACAGACACAAGTTATGTGGTTGAACAATTGAAGTATTGTTTAAAATGTATTTCGTGTAATAGACACAAATATTATGTAGACACAAGTATACCTTGTTTAACAATAACAAAATGTAAAACATTTCATAGTATATGTCAAACTTTAATAAATGATTGTCAGCATCAAAATCTCTAGAATAATGTGATGAAAGTTATTTTTTTTATCCTTCTTAATCTTTCACTCAGATCAAGAACTCTCACTTACAATGAATAATTATAAAAAAAAAAAAAAAAAAAAAAAAAAAAAAAAAAACACTCTCATAACAAGAGTGTACAATACAATTCACAAGTTACAATTTCACTTGAGGAAGGATTTATAATATGTGTGCGCTCAACCCAATATCAATAAACACTATTGATATGACAATTTCTCAGCACTTTGTTATTTTGGAGATAGTTTGGCTTTGTTTTTGCTTTAGTTAGCTTTCTCATATGACTTTACATCTTTTATATAATTGTTGCCATTAATAGCCATTGAGAATTCGACTTTTAGTGTTTCATCATGATTTTTGTGATTTTTTTTTATAAGAAATGACTTGATTAATTCTTTAACTTGATTCTTTAATTTGAATCTTCAATATCATTAAGATGTCTTCTTTCCTTTCTTTAATGAGCTCATACTTGATTTGAATTCTTCTTTTTCTTCAACGTTTATGCTTGTCTTGTTAAGGAAGCATTGTGCAATATGATTCTGCATTTGAATTATTAGAAGAAAAAAATGTTTCTCAATCAATCAAACAATTTATTCATCAATCATTTCCTAATGTTTATTATTTGAATGTTTGATTTCAAAAACTTTCTTTTTTTTCAAAATGTAAATTATCACAAGATAATTGTCTTGAACGTTGAAGCTCTTGTAATTAATTCTTTATTTCAAATTATCATATTTTAGATCTTAATTCAAATGATCAATCAAAGACTAGAGAATAAAAGTACTTAGTCAAATAACACAATACATCAAGACTTGTTAAAACTAATTCACTTAGTTCTACTATTTGATTCGTCTAATGTCTTAGTCATCTAATGGCCTAAATGGTCTTAGGTCATCTAACACCTTGATTTTCTAACACCTTAGTTGTCTAACACCTTATATTATCTAGTGACTTAGGTTGTCTAAAGGACTTGGGTCATCTAATGTTTTTATGTGATAATTACCTTTAGTGTATTATCTAATACACTCACTCATCTACCACTTAGCCTTTGCATTTGTCAAATTTCCAACTTCCACTAATATTTAAAACATTTAAATATCAACAATTAAGCACTTGTATAAAATATATATTTTGAACTGCAAAACATGTTCACTAGACATTCTAATTGATTATATAGATTAGATGTTCTTTTAATCATCTAACATTTTTTCACTTATAACAAGAGACTTTCTTGTCTAATAAAGTGATTATTTTGTTATCATCAAAACTCCATTAACTTAAAGGAAATCATCTACTTTAATCGGAACTAGATTGTTTCAATTACAAATAATACTCACCCAATCACATATATAGGAGGAGCATCCTTATCATAGTTAGAATCTATATTCCTAAGACTTGTGTTTAGGAAATATTTGTATATTCATGTTGCAAAATCAAGTATCCACAAATTCATTAAAAGAATTATAATTTTACAATATAAAGCAATGATATATAACGATGTTAACCAAAAAATTACCCACAAATTATAAATTTCAATAAATATGATTTCTTACTACACCAACCCACAATTTTCTTACAATGTGATTGCATACATAGTCGATAGAAAGATATTTTTAAGATCCTTAAAAAATGACTTTTCATTATGGTGACCCTACATATAGGCATTCTTTACAAGCACATCTTCATCAATACAAAACCCACAATAGAATGTCAACGTTATCTCTTACATATTGAGACAATACACCTCTCACATAAATTTCAAATTACTCAATTCAGATTATTAAATACATATTTTTAATTGATCAATTTGAGATACATTCTAGACAATTTAATATGTAAAAACTTTATCATCAACCATCTTTTTCAATTTTAGATTAGTTGGTTCATAACATATTTCTAGATTGTGTAATTTAAAAACTAAAAACTAATGGCAAAATCGAAAAAGAGAAAACAATGGTTCATAACATATTTTGGTTTCAGAGGATGATCCGTTAAATTTTTTGTTTTAATTTTTTATACCAAAATAAATTATGGTAGGCAAAGGTGGTTCATATGCAATCGATTTCAGAGTTTAGGAAAGAATATTATGGAATAAATTTTAAATTTATCTAGAAATCTCACTCCATAAATAATATGATAAATTTCACATTTTAGGATCAATCATTTGGATAAATTTCACTCCATAAAGATTAATAATTATTGTAGATTATATGTTTGGAAGTTTTTATTATTACTTTTTGAAAGGTTTATTCCCTGTAACTTTTATTGTGAAAAATACTCTTTTGAATTTTCTTCACCCATTTGTACCTCCAATGTTATGAACCAAAAAGTACAATTGATATATTGAGGTTTGTTGGGTGCAAAAATCAATTTGTTAGGTGCAAGAAGCATAGACTCAAAGACATGTTTGTATCCAAAGTGTTTATATAAAATTATTTACATTTCATTTTTTAATATTTAATTTTTTTTTTTTGTATATGTGAGCAACTTTACTACAAATGAATAAAATAAATTTTACATTGACAGCATACATTTTGTAGTTATTTGATCACACGTATGTTATAAGTTTGTTAATTCTTATCAATTAATATTTATCACTTCTTCAGGAGAGGGTTGATTAATATTTCAAATCAGTTATAAAAAAAATTAAAATAAGTTACATAATTATTTTTGTCAATAAATAAATTAAAGAAATTATATTCTGATACTCTACCAACTACTTTACAACTCACTATTAAAATAATATAATCATTTAAAAGATAATTTTTGTATTTGAAAAAGAAAAATACACGTATAAAGAGTAAAATAAATATAAGACGTGTACAAATTTGTAAGATAATTATTTTTATCACAGAATAAATTGAAGAAATTATATTGTAATATTCCTCCAACTATTTGATAACTACATTTAGAATAACATAATCATTAAAAAGAATAACTATTTGTGTTTATAAAAGAAAAAATAATAATAAACATAAAACAAGTGTAAAAATTTGTTAAATATTAAAATAAGTTATATAATCATTTTTGTCACTAAATAAATTAAAAATAAATTATACTTTGACACTTCATAGACTATTTAATAACTCATTTTTAGAATAATATAATCATTAAAAAGATTAATTTTTTGTATTTATAAAAGAGAAAAAATAATAAAAAGTAAAATAGTAAAAGGTAAGAGAAGTTATGGGATGTTAAGACATGATGGTGGAAGAAAGAGTTACAGAATGAAGATGAAAGAGAAAAGTGAAGTAGGAAGTATCTACAAAGTAATAAGAAAGGTAAGATTTTTAGGATGAGTGAGAAGAACCCTAATTTATTAGCAATTGTTAGGCATAGGAGAGCCACAACTGTCACTAACCATCTTTGCATTGGGAGTGTTGATCAAACCTCCAAGAGCAGGATCAGTGATATACTGGCAAATGCACGGTGGTTGTTGCTCTTTCAGTCTTTCACAGCATTCTGCTGACGGTGGCGTTGAGCTCGTGAAGGCATTCGCGCATGGAACCAGCTCCATCACATTGCAACACTCTGATGCAGGAGCTGCTGCTGCTGCTGCCGGAGCTGCTGCTGCTGCTGCCGGAGCTCCCACCGGAATTCCCACTGCCACCATTGCTTCAACCAAAAAACCACTGAGCATCATCATGCACAACATCACACGGGGAAATTGAATCTTCATTTTCAAACACGCAAAAGTACAAATGCTGAGATTCAGAGTGGGGGAAACTTCAACCTCTTCATTATTTATAATGGGAAACATGGTGGTGATTTTAGCTCAATGATGTGATTCATGGAAACCAATAACTTGTATTCACATCTAATATACATTTAAAGAGAGAGAAAATAAAAAGTTTATAAGTTATGTGATGTGATAAGAAGGAAAAATTGAAAAAGAAAATAAGCCCAAAGTACGTATATATAAACAAAATAAAAAAGTATGTATATATATTTTAAGAAGGAAAAATGAAAGACTAATTTAATTTCACAAAAAAACTAGTTTAGAATATAAGGATTGTATCTATTTACAATTTTTAATTCATGTAAAACTTTCAATATACCTTTTCACATTAATTTATTGTATATAAGTGAAAGCAAAACTCTATCTTACAAACTACTTTTATGAGATTAAGTTAGACTTAATTCACTTCTTAAGATTATATTGGAGTCATGGGTTAGAGTATATTCTAGCGAAGTTTATTGTTTATTAGATTTATTATTTCATTCGATATTTGGCTACTATTGGACCATCCATTAATATCTAATTTCACGATTAAGATGTATATGTTTTGATGTAAAGGAAGTGTGTTGAAAGTCTTACTAAAGATTAGGCCAATTTATTATATATAAATATATGTATATCTCATCTTTGCATTAGTTAGGTTCACTTTTTAATATAGTATCACAATATGTCTTAAAGTCTATTATAACAAAATTTATTGTCTGTTGGTTCTATTGTTTCATCTATTATCGCTATTAAATCACTCATTAATATATAGTCTTATACACAATATGTATATATCTTGACGTAAAAAAATGGGTTGAAAATCTTACATGACCTAAGGTCATTGACAATATCAATTTTCAATCACAATATATAACTTTTGAAAATAGTATTTTATTAGATATTATAAAAAATTTTGAGTAGGATGCCAAGATCTAAAGATAAAAATCGTTTAAGGATAGTAAATTTTAATGTATATGTATTATTCATCAAATATATATTTATTACCTCATATCTATATATATATATATATATATATATATATATATATTCATTCATGAGTGACATAAAATGTTTAAATGAATTTGGGTCATTTCTCATCTCAAACTGAGATTGAAAAGCTCAAAACTTGAAGATAATTATCTCCATCTTTATAAAGATAATCTAAAAGTTAAGATATAAAAGTGTTGTAGAGATTATCTCCATCTTTATAAAAAATATATCATGTTTCAATGTATAATTACACGTTATTGTAATGAAATATGTTAAACTTTAGAAAGAAAAAAATAAACAATATAGTAATCAAATAGTCAATATTTATATGTATTTTAATGGTTTATATATTTTTTAAATATTATGTATTTACTATGAAATATAAGATTGATATGTTTCTTTTATATAAGGTAAGTTTTGAGAATTATTTAATTAATTATTATTAAAGATTTCTTAGTTGATATAAGATAATAGTGTGATTTGTTTCTCCCATTTAAGTTTTTTAAGTGTGTACTTTCATGTAGATAAAAAAAAGTGTAACATAATCATAGGACTAAAAATAATTGTTTTATTGTTTTAAGGATGCTACATCAAATAAAAATCTTATAAAGACTAAATAAAATTTTATTCATTATAAAAAAAATTAAAATTTTTATAAACTAAACCATATTCATTCATTATAAATTAGGATTTGCTATTATTTTGGTTGTTAAACTGTTTTTAGTTCTTATATAAAAATATATTTTGATAGGTATTATAGTTCCTAAATGTTTCCTTAAGAATCTTCCGAGATAGTCAAGTATCATTTTAGCAAAGTATGTTTTCAATCACTTACTAACTAGTTTGATGTTATCAATTGATATGAACAAATGAGGACAAAAAACACCATTTAGTTTCAAAAAATTACACATGATGGTGTTATCAAACTTCTACAAGGCATACAAGTCAATGTTAACATTATTATATTATTTATTGTTGTTGCTTGATCATAAGAGACAAAAGTGTTACTATGGACAAAAAATAGACAAAACCTCTCAAAATTTTAATTTATAATTTGTTTAAAGAGCATTGAAAAATCAAACCTTGTATATAAACAAATATTTAAGCAAGGAATCTTGTGTGTAAAAGCTACCTACCAATGGCTTGAAAATTGTGCTAGAGTTTGTCATGTACCTTGTGAAGGAGTTGAGGAGCCATACACTTCATTTTTTTTTATACCTTTCTTCTTCACATTGCTTTATGCATGGGAGAGAAAATATTCACCCCTTTGGTGTCTGTAAAAGTCACTAGTCATTATCTTTACTTCATATATATTAACAATTTTGCTAAAACTTAGTTTGCTTGTGAAGAATTTGGGGAGCCATTGACTTTGCTTTTCTTCCTCAGTTTTTGTTTCATCTCATAACATCACATTTCTATTTATCACAACTTTTTTTAAACACTAACTTAATCCACATAATTCATGTTTATCTATTACTTTTAAATTTATTATTATCTTATGTTTCTCTTATTTATTTAGTCATTTGTAACTTATAAAATTTTTATGCTTTACAAAATTTCTATCTATGTATCCATTGTTCACCACATATTTTATTTTCTTTTTTTCAATTTTTGTTTTATCGACTTTTGATATATCTTTCAAGAAAATTTATCAAAAAGACACAATATTAATAAAACATGATTTCAATTTTTAAGAGATTTACATCATATAATCCAAAATCTTAAAACAATTTACATCATATATTCCAAAATCTTAAAACAAATGTGTTTTTGATTATTTTTTTTCTTAGTATTTAACTTTTTCATGAATATTTAATATAAGATTTTTACTTACATGTAGATTTTTAATAATTTTTTCTAATTATATTCAATGCGAGAGTTGTAAACTTTCAATAGAAAATTTATAAATATATTAAAAGTGATGTATTTTTATCTCAAACACACTCTATAAAAATGAAAATAAAGAAAGTTCTACAGAAATAAAAAAAAAAATTATTTGAAGGTATAAAGAAATAACCTACTTGCTAACATTATGTAGTCATCATAAACTAAATTTTCGTAAAGGCTGCAAATAAGTGAACATTATGTTTGATATATTTTTTTTACCCTAGACATTACTGCCAAGGCCGGCCACAAATAAAATAGAGGAATTTGGAATTAAAACAATTATTAACTGTGTTAACAGTATACACTCACAGCTTATTAATTAAATTAAATTCCCCCTCAATGATTGAAAATATTACCTATAACCTATATAATTAAGGATGGTTGCCGTAAACATAAAAATAAAAATAAAAAATAATGTGCTATTTGAAAAATTTTCTGAAAATGGAAGTGAAATTTATTCAATACTTTCTATGCTATTACAAATTTAAAATTTGATTTTTTTTATTTTAAACCATTGTTATATTGGTCTCTCTAATTTAAAAGTGCTTCAACTTTGATTCTTAAAACGAATTAATTAAATGTTTTGTAATATTTATATTAGAGTTGTCAAAATGGGTCACAATCCACGAGCTAACTCGGTCCGTAACAGGTTCGGGCCGGATTGAGTTTAAAAAAATTGTATTTTTTTTATGCGGGTCAGATTTCAATCCGGCTCATTTAAATCCGATTCATGTGGGTTGAACCCGTGGTGGACCGAGTTGGCCCACCAACCCGCTTACCTAATTTTATTTTATTAAAATTTAATTTTAATTTATAAAAAAATATTTATTATTTTTTTTTGCTTGAAAATATTATTTAAGTTCCATATTTTCAAAATTAATTAAACATTCATGTTGAGAGTGAAATCTAGGAGTGAAATTTGTTTAGATTTGAGTTATAGAAAGTTTGTAATTTTTTTTATTTAAAAAAAATTATAATTAAGTGGGTCATTGAGCCAACCCGTGTTTACCCACCAACCCGTGGTGGGTCGAGCCGGGTTCGAATTTTTCTGGCTCGCTAATAAATGAGCCGGGTTGGGTTGCCTCACTAAGTGACCAATCCGTGGTGGGCCGGATCGGGTCAAGCCGTGACAGCTCTAATTTATACTTTCGTTCAAACTTGGTCAAAATCATTATGTTTTCACATAAGTAAATCTGATGCTTAAACATTAAAATATATATATATATATATATATATATATATATATATATATATGTGTGTGTGTAAAAATACTTTTGTCAGCATAAAAATATTTGCAAATTTAATTCCTTTCATGAATTTATCACATTTTTTAAGGATTTGTTAATAATCAAAGTCATCCCTATAAAAATACTTTCCCACGTTTCACTCGAAGTCCAAGAACTATAAAAAGCTTGTTTCGATTATGAGTCACTTTTAACATGGATGGATGAGAAAGGGTTCGGAAGAATGAGATATGTGAATAAGGGTTTGAATATTTTTTTCTTTTTAGTTTTGAGAATGAGAGAAAAGGTTGGAGTGAGAGAGAAAGGGTTGAGAGGAATGAAAGATGTGAGTAAGGGTTTGGGATATTTCTTTTTTTTTTTTGAAGTTTTCTCGGTATACATTCCTAAAATGTATAGTAGACAAAAATACCTTCATATATTATAGATTCTAAGTTTTAAGGTTAATAGTATTTGAATATTTTTTATTTTCAAAACTAAAAAAAAAATAAGAAACTCTCAAAACCCTTACTCACCTCCCTCATTGTTCTCAACACTTTCTCTTTCATTTCTCTCACTTCAACATTTTCTCTGTCATCTGTAGCCCCACTCTCCTAACCGTAATCTACTTCCTCACTTATCCAATTTGTTTCTCTCACATCTTCATACTCTCTCACCCACACATAACAATTTGTTGCTCTTGCTCTGTTCGTTCATTTGTTTTTTACTTTAATAACAAAAATAATTGATGATATAACAAAATAATTGATGATGTTGATTTTTGATTGGAGGATTGTGTTATATCTTTTCCAAATAATTGAACATTCATTATCTTTCTACAGGAGAAAGAGATATTTGTAACATTTTAGCAAGTAATATAATAAAGTAAGACATAAATTGTTTTGTTTCAATCCTTCTTATAAAAAAGAAAGAAGGATTTCAAATTATTCAAAAAATAATCAAATCATATGTAAAAATCATTATCATTTTACACATCCTGTTATTTTTCACGATACTACGAATTTATTAGCAAAGAGGCGGAGAAATCGATTCACTATTCCATTTCAATTCCAATCGATTCAAGAACAAGACAAAGCACTAATGTTAGCTTCCAATATCTCGATTGAAATACCAATCCATGGTATTTTTCGTAGAAATAGTATTTTTGCTTATTTCGATGATCCTCAATAATACCGAACACAGAGCTCGGGTATTACTAAATATAGTACTATTGATATAAACTACATTTTTAAAAAAGAAGATTTTTTAATCGAGTATCCAAGAATTAAAGAATTGAAGAGAAAATACCAAATTAAAGTAGATCAATTTTTTTTGTTCCCGAAGAAGTGTATATTTTACCATAATTTTCTTCGATAATGGTACGGAACAATAGTATCATTGAAGTAGATACACCAATCACTGAAAATATAAGAAGTCAAGTAAGCGAATTGGTTCGATTGGAGAAAAAAAATAAAGATTCAAAATTGTTTACAAGAAGTGAAAAGATATAACACAGCCCTCCAATCAAAAATCAACATCAACATCATCAATTATTTTGTTATTAAATTGGAAAACAAATGAACGAACAAAGCAAGCTATAGTAGAGATGACAGAGAAAATGTTGGAGCAAGATAAATGAAAGAGAAATGATTTAGAGAAATAAGGAAGGTAAGTAAAGATTTGGATTTTTTTTTTAGTTTTGAAAATTAAAATTATTCAAATATCATTGACCTTAAAACTTAGAATACATAATATATGAGTTATTTTTGTCTACTAAAACTCGATACACATTGTTAAAATGTGTCAACTGAAAAAAGAGTGTAACAAATTAGCAAACTCATATATATATATATATATATATATATATATATATATATATTCACTCATAAATTTTAAAATAAGCAGTTTATCCTTTCTTAAGGTAACTTCTGGATTACTTATAATACAAATCTTCCAAGGTTTTTTTTTTTATTTTTGGAATAGGATTTTCAAAACAGAATTTTCATAACACAATTTCCTGAAGAAGCCTTTTAAAACGTGAGAAATGAATTTTAGAACAAGCTTTTTGAAACAAGATTTACAAAATGAACATTCCATAAAACGATTTTCACAAGCTTTTGAAACACGTGAAATGCTTTTCGGAGCAAGTTTTCCAAAGTAAACTTTTCATAATATGAGATATATTACTGAGTAAGATTTCTAGAACAAAATACCTTTCCGCAACAAATTTCCCACCAAATCCATAGATTTTCTCTCTCTTCTTCCTCTCAAAGATTGCAACAGACGACAATGACTATGGCAATTAGCAGCAGCGATGGCTAATGCAATGAGGGCACTTTAGTCTTGCTGATGTTAGTTTGGGGTGTGGATAGTAATCCATGAGGTGCAAAAGGAAAAAGTCTAATAACTAATGCCCGATTCCATTAAAACAGAAGAAAAAATAGGTGTGAAAATAGCAAGTGAAGATAATACTGATTATGTTGTTAACAAATATAAAAATATGAAAGAATAACACTTATTAGTACCTTTATATTTTATTTTTTCATATATTTTCTGTTCAACTCACCATTTCTCGTTTTACTTCTTCGTTAATGTCTTAATTTTTTTTTCCTCATTAATTTTTATTTACCAAAGAGCCCTAAAAGAGTTAATAAATGTGAGTTTATCAGTTCAATTGACAAATAAATAACAGCAATATATTCCGCCAGATACCTCTTTGATATATATTCACGTAATTACAAAAATCCATTTAAAGAGCATAACATAAAATCTTGAACCTTTAAAGAACAAAGTAGGGGTGTGTGAAATAAGGAATACAAAAAAACAAAAAATAAAATCTCAATGTTGGCAATGATCACTACAATTTTAAGGCGTCCCTGAACTTAATGCTGAAGCTATTTTCTAGGCCCTTCTTACCTATTGCTGGAAGATTTCCTTTTTGCATCATAGCCACAAACTCATTGTAATCTATGCGTCCATCCTGCATATGACAAAAACATAGCTCACATCAATCATCAATCATAAATTGTATATATTCTATTTAAGCATCATATTCTTGCTAAAGGGTGTTCAGTTTTTTAGCAAAACATTCAACATATAGCACAATACATTAGTGTGGTTGTTCAAGGTACAAACTAACAACTGGAACATCTGTACCATGATGTTCAAAATAACTACAAACAGTTATGTATTCATTGATTTGATGCCTCCTTGATTTCTTTTTTCAGTCAAATCTAAAGGAAAATAAGATTCATTCTTAGCTCTAATGAATCTACTATTCATGCAAGCCTTTTGGGGATATGGAGGAAAAGAGTTAGCTTTCTTAACTAAATACAAGGACAAAAACTATTAGTTTTAAAAGCTGAAGACTAAAAACAAAATTTGGAAAATTTTCAGGAACTAACAACATTATTAACCCCTTTTTTTTATATAATTATTTTTCCTTTTAATCAAAGGGAAGTATTGAGCTGAAGAAATCAGAGGGGTTAGCTAGAAATCATACCAAAGAAAAGTAAGTAGTTCATCATTTGTTATAGAGTGAAAAGGATGGAAGAGGAACCAATAGAATTGTAAATAACTTACATTATCTTCATCAATTTCCTTGATTATCTCTTCCAAACGAACATCTTTCATGCCGAACTCATCACAAGCCTGTTGAAGTTCTTCCTGAGTAATATAGCCACTTCCATCTTTATCAAAGTAAGAAAAGGCTGCAAAGAGATTATCTTCTCTTTCAATTTTGTTGCGATGTAATGTTGCAGCAAGGAATTCGCCATAATCAATTGTCCCACTGTTATCAATATCAGCCTACAATTTCAAGGCAGGGTAATAAGTTAGAGCTTAGAGTTAGCCTATTAAACAAAATACATTATCACTATGAATATTAGATAAAGAAGAGGTTTAATCATAATGCTTCAACATCCAATTTTTATTCAATTTTTTCTTTGATTTTACATCAGCTACCTGTATACTTTACTGAATATAGTAAAGTTTTATTTCAAATATCAAACAGTTCATGACCTTGCTGGCATGTGATATATAAACAAACAAAAAAACAAATGATAATGTTTTCAAGTTAGTCAATAAGGCGATATCTACAAAGAAGCACATATGACTACCAAATAACAGTCTCGTTTAAATTACAAATTAGGACTTAAAAAATCAAGATTACTTAAGAATCATTGATTGCTACATTGTTATCAGTCCTTTCCTATAACTTCTTTGGTGGGACATATAAATATTTAAGGATGTGAAAATTTACGTCATATTCAACCAAAATGTATGGTAAAAACTAAAGTAACTATAATTACAGAAAGCTTAACCATTGCAAAAGATATTCATTTCTCATTGATTTTGTGCAGACCATACTCTATACTCTATGTAATACCCCATTTCTTTTAATTTTATAAAATAAGCTTAAAATCACTTACCGCTTGCATTAAATCATATATTTCAGACTCATTAAGATTAGCACCCACTCTTTTCAAACCAGCTTTAAGTTCTTCAAAGGTGATTTGACCACTGTTGTCTGCATCTATCATCTTGAACATCTCTTTTAAGCCAGCAATTTCTTCTTCTGACAAGCTCTCAGCAATAATCTGAAAAGCATAAAAGGCAAACGATTGTTAAATGAAAAGGTGCACGTTAAAGACTTCCAATCCAAAAGACATAGTGTAAGTATCCCCATAATCAATGTTATCTATCTACAAGTCCAAATCACATAGCACGTGTGTGAATTTTATGTATCTGTAAGTCTAAATTATATGACACGTGACTTTCAGGGTTCCACATCCAGCAGAGACTTACTATAAGAGCCATTTTCTTGAGCTTGTTCATAGCAGAAAATTGCTTCAAGCGACTTAATACAGCAGAATCAAGTGGCTTATCAGGAGCTACACCATCAACTTGAATCCAAGGATGACCTACAGGCAATTAAACATATATATGCAAGAAAAATTGAGTTTGGAATGCCATATTATTTCAAATTAATGATGATTGTAAAATTTATGCCCAAAGTAACTAGCTTGGGCACTCCTATAGCATAGAAAAGATTAATCCACATAGCATAGAAGAACTATTATACTTTCTGTAATACAAAGGAGAAGTAACATCAATCTTGTGATGCAACCCATACACAAGCATCAAATGTATTTAACGCTAAAATAGTGTCAATAATAATACTTATTTCCGCATTGTTCAAATGTAAGAAAGTATTAGGATATAGAATAATTACTAATTAAAGGAATATTGAGGGTCAGGTCAATCATATCAATGAATAGGAGGATCGAAGAGAGGGAGGTTCATTTTTACATTGAGCATTAGCTATTTGGGAAAGGAGAAACACTTGGAGGAGAGAGTGCTCTCATATTTCTTGTTCTTTTCATTCTATTCATTAAAGTCTTTCTTGTATTTCTCTTTCAAATTCTAGGTTCTAACAATTGGTCTAACATGTCGGATCTTTGAGGACAAGGATCAATGTTTTTGAGATGGAGGAAACACACATTTGGGCTAATAAGAGTTGGTAGTGTTTGCAGGGTTAAACTCAATTGGTCATGTAGAGATCACACATCAACTAGAAATATAACCAATAATAATTCATGTTGTCTACTTTTATGTAAGGTTTTTTAATATGCAAGTTTATATTTAACCCATCCTCACAAAATCAGCTCAAAGGATGAGAACTGCACCCCACTCATTAATTATAATTTGGCCTTATTTTTAGTCAATGTGAGATCTCCAACACATCTTTCACATTGAGGAATGAACATGTCAAGTGTGGGATTAGATATTTGTGGATGATCTAACATAAGTCCAATAGTAGGTGACACAACAACCTTAAGAACTTTACTACAATAAGCTCTAAATGGCTCGGATACCATTTTAATAAGTGGGCTTATGTCTAACTCAACCTCACAATTGGCTTGTAAAGTGTGGACTGCATCCCACTTATATATTATAATTTGGCCTTAGTCCTAGTCTATAGAGGATCTCCAACAAGGTTAGATCAACTAGAACTAATGGAAGTCATATATTACATGATTGCCTGTAGCATAGACTACAGGGTTACCTAAAGGACCTCCAACAGCAGTTCATGTTGGCTACCTCAGGGACCTCCAACAGCTGTTCATGTTACAAGATCGCCCCTTGAAAAGTTTCCCCTTCACAAAGGATTTTTCCTCTTAAAAAGAATTAATGCTCAATCTACAAGAATGAGCATCCCCCTCTTTACCCTAGCATCTAACTATAAGAAGTTCTTGCCAAACAACAAAAATTAACATCATTATCGTTCAACTAATTCCCCCATCCTAGTAAAGACTAAAGAAATGTCAAGATCATGACTGAATTATCAATTAGTAAATTTATACTTACATAATACTTGATGCGCTGTCAACCTCCTTCTAGGGTCACGAACAAGCATTTTTCGTACTAAATCTTTTGCACTCTCAGAAATGTTAGGCCAGGGATCAGAAGAAAAATCAAGATCACCACTCAGAACCTGTTCAAATATTCCCTGTTCGTTTTCTGCACAACCAAACAAACCACGCAAAGGAGGAGAAAATTAATAATCAGAAAAAAGAGGTGGCATAAATTTATAAGAAAGGAGATAATAATTACAGTGTCAAAATAAATCCAAAAGATCTCACCAGCCCAAAACGGAGGTACTCCACTCAAAAGAATGTAAAGGATAACACCAGCACTCCACACATCTGCCTCGGGACCATATCGCTTTCGCAAAACTTCAGGAGCAACATAGTATGGGCTGCCCACCACATCAGAAAAGATATCACCTGGAAGTGAAATATCATCAGTTTTTCTCCATGGAATCAAATTACTTCTTCAACTTGTACAAAGCTTCAGTTAAAATAATGAACAGGCTCATGATTCATATAATTCTAGAAACCTGATTGAATATCTACATCTATACACACATGTGGAGAATTAATCTGGTAAGAACCAACTGAACTGAGGTAGAAAAATTGTATAATAGATTGATAATATCACCTGTAATCCCAGATCAGAAGTCCCTCAGAGAAACAATATCTCTACCTAATCACAATGTGTGTGTGAGAGAGAGGGAGATTTTCTTTTCAAATGACTTTATAGTCATAATAATACACTAAAAGTAAATGAGTAAATACTTGGAACGTTAACAGCTCATCAATCTAACACTAATTGCAGTATACAGAAGTCGCTTATATGGGTATAAAAAAATTTGCAGGACGGAAGGTAAAATACTAAAAGTCAAAGAAACATATCCCAAATTTAGAAAAGATAACATATACATAGATTATTATGAAGTTTTTCTCCACAGAATCCATAGCACATTTGTATGTATTAAAAAGTAGACTTTAAGCCTAATTCAATCCCACAAAACTCGCTTGTAAGGTCAGATTTACACTTACTTATGTATTATAAATTAGCCTTATCGTTTATGTGGGACTTCCAACCGCATGTAATACAGAAATTCTCAAAAATCTAAAAAGGATATTACATTGTTGCTATGAATTTAGGATATAGTAGATGGAGAAGCCTTCTAAACTTCAAAGATTTGATAAGGCAAACAAAAATTATCGATCCCTTTTAAGACTAAAAAGTCTGTATGACAAATGAAGTTAAAAAGTTCATACACAAGCAACAGCAACACATTGCATATCGGCAAATGCCAAGCACCTTAAAATATTAATCCAGTTCTATGAAACATATTGCATGTAAAATATTCAGCAAATTAAGAAATCCAAAATAACCAAAACGCCTGCAGATCAAATTCAGCGTCCAATGATATCTCCATCCCACTTGTGCTCAAGTCTGAAAATTTATTGATTTTGAACTTCAAAAGGTATGCTGTTTTTTCTTAATTTGGCGACTGGACTTTTTAGTTTAATAAATGAAGTCTTTATAAATGTTACAATTCATTACAACCTAATCATAGCAGTTTGAATCTTCAAATTACAGTCCACCTCAATCTGACTCTGTTAGTAAGTATATATTCATACTATTTTTCAGATCTTACACCAAGCAGGTGCACAGAGTAAGACTAAAATGAGATAAACTAAACTTACACAGACCAAACTGGCTTCTGATAAAATAAATGTTTTATTGAAATAAAATATCTATTGCACTCTATATTTTTTACACAATAAACGTTTTCATTCTCGGTAAAACCTTTTTACTTTTAGTTGCTTAAAATCAACCCTAAAGAGAAACATTAACAAAACCATTTATTTAATCACAATATAAGCAAGACCATCTGAAAATACCTGGCTTAAAGAAAACAGACGATCCAAAGTCAATAGTTTTTAGAAGTGAATCTTCTTGCTGATTGACAAAGAGAAAATTCTCAGGTTTAAGGTCTCTGTGCATGACACCAAGAGAATGGCAAGCTTCCACAACCCCAACTATAGTTCTGGTAAGTTCAGCTGCCTGTCTTTCAGTATAATGACCACGCTGTATAATCCTATCAAAAAGCTCTCCACCTGCACACAATTCCATCACAACATGAACAGCTACAGCATCCTCATATGCACCTTTGATGGATATAACATTAGGATGACCAGCCAAGTGGTGCATTATCTGAATTTCTCTTCTCACATCTTCAACATCATCATCTGTGACAAGCTTCCTCTTTGCAATAGATTTACAGGCATACTCATAACCTGTTGCCTTCTCCACACACAAGAAAGTTGTCCCAAACTGACCCTGTCCAAGTTTTCTTCCAAGAGTGAAGAACTCCTTGAAATTATCAGTCTCTCTCTGCAACACAGAATCAACTCGAAGCCCTGCACTAGAAACTCTCCTCACAGAACCATGTTTCTTGTGCCTCTTCTTCCCTTGTTCTTGTGCTGGTTCTATTTCTGACTTTGCCTCTTGTTTGGCTTCAGGTTTCGGCATAGTTATCTGCTCAGGAGGTTTATTTTGGACAGGCAAAGGCGTTTCGGGCACACTAGTTGCTTCCTCTTTTACAGATTCTCTATTGGACACTGATTCATCAGGCAACTGAGACCGCCAAATTGCTGCAGAAACCGATTGAAACAAACCATTTTTTGAAATGCTAGGACCAGTACATGTGTTTCCCATATTCCTTCACACTGAAAAAAATTGTGCTACAGCTAAAAAATATCCAATTTTCATCACTCGGATCTCAAAACCTGCATCATATAGAAACACAGGACACAAGATCTGAATATGAACTTCAAGTCCCTCTAAGTGAGCATCAAAGTCAAACCCCAAGTATTGAACCAAAATTTTGTTAAAATAATCAACAAATCCAAAGATTCATATCCTCATCCAACAAAATGAGAGTTAGCTTGGACCAGAAAACAGAAAGAAAATCTTTTCATTTTTCAGACAACATTAAAAAATTTAATAGATAATGATTGATATTAAAAATAACAGCCAACAAAAAAGGGGGAAGTCATAAAACTACGAAAAAAATAGCAAAAGGTAATGAATAGTTAGAACAGTTGAACACCCAAGTTGGTTAAAAGAACAAAGAATCGAACTTTATACAACTCCAAGGACACCCTTTTGAAAGAAAAAAAAATGGAATCAAAAGAGCACAAATCACAAACTATAAAAACCGGAAATGAAGGTAAATAAATTAGAAGTCAAGGATGGCTAGAAGAGAGAGAGAGAGAGGAGAGAGAGAGCAGTTAAAGATTGAAGCATATAAAGAAACAGTCAGAGATTAGACCAACCTTGAGTTTACCTTGAGCTTGATGAATCCAAAGATAGTTTGGTAGATAAACATGGTCTTCTGGTTTGGTTGTTTGGTGTCGTACCTCTTGGACCATGTTCCACTGCTTCGTTAATTCGTTTATTTATTTCTAATTTCTCGTGTCATTTATATATATTTTTCTCAAACATAACACAAAAAATCATACTATAATATAAATAAACTAGTTTATTTTATACAATTATTTTGAAAATATATACCTTTAAATTTGATTATCATTTTATAAATTAAATAAATTTGATAACATTGTTTTGTACAAAATTAACTATTGTTTATTATATTTGAATCTAGACTGAATCCAACTTTTTCTTCGACCACTTTTTTTAATGGGAAAGAAATGTATTCAACTGGGAATGAATCTCCTGCAGATACACTTTTTTTTTAATTTATTGTTACAAAAAGAAATGCGAAGATAATGGAAATTTTCTGTCTTTTCTACTTTTAACATTTACATTATAAAAATATTATATTGCAAGAAATGTGAGATGCGAATTGTCAATTAACAGAATAATTTAATATAATTTTTTTTTATAAAGTTACATATATTTACAAAACTTAAAATTAATTGAAATAAACGAAATAAAAAGTATACAAGATCAAAAATGACAACTTACCAAATTACAATCCAGTTAATAATACACTGATAAATACTTAAATTATACACATTTTTTTCTTAGTGCATTATTTTTTCAGTTAGAATTATTAATAAAATTCCGATATTTATCATCTGAAGGATAAATGATTACCAT
Organism: Vigna reflexopilosa; assembly: GCA_027742785.1. Lineage (NCBI taxonomy): Eukaryota > Viridiplantae > Streptophyta > Magnoliopsida > Fabales > Fabaceae > Vigna > Vigna reflexopilosa. Next base: position 6,718,980 of record CM050917.1, read on the forward strand.
TTGTATCAACCAACGTGTAACTAAATTGTATATATACAATCGTCAAGATAACATAGATATGCTAACGATGAAATTAATGAAAAAATATTTTTAATAAAATTTATGAAAAAATTTGGTAATTCCATTTATAATTCAATGATTGTCTTGTTATAAAAAAGAAAAAAAAAAGTGTATGAAAAGCTAGTGGCATTTTCTTTTTGTGATATTATTATATTTAAGACAGTGAAGAAATAGCATGTTTGAAGAGGGAAAGCGAGTGAAACGCGTTTTGGTCTGAAGGAAGGAATGCGCTGATTCCGGGTTATACGTTTTTGACGGAAGAATGATCATACATTAACAACCTTCTAATTGTATATAACTAGCTACAATCATTTTTATTAAATGTTCATTAAATGATTTAAGTTATATTTTAATTCAATGTTTTATCATTGAAAAACAAAAGTTGTGAAATACTCAAAAAGATGATTGTCAAAATATTTCTTTTCTTAATTGAATTTGCCTTTTTATTCACTTTTCCTTCACTTCTGTATAAATAAATTTAAGGTCCATTATTTTTTTGGTGTATAATTATTAAGAATATTCTAGAAAAAAAATGTATTAATTTAGTCCCCTAATATATGAACATATTTTTGTACATTGTAATACTTTAGACAAAAGATATGATTCACTTAACTACTCAAATCATATATCAACCAGAATTTCAAACATTTTCTTACATTTTTTTTTTCAACTGCCAACCCACATCATCAATGTTTCAATTTTTAATAATTTTATTCCTCTCATATACAAGGGAGAATAAGTAGCAAAATAGTTAAGAATATATACATATTTAAAAGAAGGAAACTTTATCAAAGTTTTCATACTCTAATTTTCTTTTTTCCATTGGAATACATTAAAATTTGGTATCAATTTTATCTACGTTTCTTCTAATATTGAATTGAATTATGATTCACACTTCACTAAACTATTATGGATTAAATTTAGATAAATTTTGATTATGACCACGTCAGTTTAAATTGAAAATCAAAACGATCTAGATAGGATGGTCCATACTGAAGGTTGAGACGGATAGAATGAGCCAGTCTGAACCAAAAGTCAAGAGGAATCGGTCTAAGTTGAAGGTTAAGATAGAGTAATCTAGGCTGAAGGTCGAGACAAGTTGGTCTAAACCAAAGATCATGACGAATCAGTCTGGAATGAAGGTTGAGATAAGTCAGATCGAAGGTTGAGACGAGTGAGGTCAACCCATAATCGAAATTTGGTCAAATTTGACCACGACCGAAATTTGGTCAAAATTCGATAAAGTCAGTAATCTTCGAAATTTGTTCGAAATTCTACAAAGTCGATCATGATCAAAATTTGGTCAAATTTGGCTAACTCATCCCCGACCAAAATTCAATCAAATTTGATTGAATCGACCCCAACTAAAATTCGTCTAAATCAGTCCCAACTAAAATTAGTCAAATTTGAATGAGTCAATCATAACTAAATTTTGGTTGAATTCAGCCGAGTCGATCCCGATTGAATTTGGCCAAGTTAGCCTCAGCTGAAATTTGGGCGAATTTAGTCTAGTCGCTCATTACTGAAATTTGACCAAGTTGACTTAGTAGAAATTTGTTTGAATTTGACCTAGTCAACCTAACTAAAATTCGTTTGAATTTGATCCACTACAGTTTAATGCAATGTAGTTTGATAGAACAAACATAGTTTAGTTTAGTTTCTTTGAACTAATTTTCAGTCAATTTAGTTCAAACAAACTACTTTTTTGTTCATAATAGTTTTTAGCAGTTGAATATAGTACATTTTTCTCATCTCTATGAAAATTAAAAATCTTTAAAATGCAATGTCATGTTCTTAATTTAAGAATTGGGGTCCACAAATTTTTTTAAAGAAATTGTATAAGACTGTTGACCATCAAGTTTTACATCATACTTTTTCCTTTTAATTAAACTTTCTTTCAAATGATTAATAAATATGTTTAATTTGTTTAAATGTTTTCTTCAATTTAACAATAAAGAGTCTATATACAAAGAAATGTTATTGGCAAGTCCCATGTAGGTGGGTTTCATTGTCTTGTCATTAATAACTAGCTCATCATAACTTGATAACTACTTCTTGTGCTTCAATGAAATTACTTTAAATCTCTCTTAGTAGGCATTTTAATTGATTGCATGATGAAAGTGTAAATTAAACTAATAAATTAAAAATTAAGAAACTTTAATTTGTTTCATTTTTTTTAATTTAAAACACAAAAACATGAAACTCAAACACATTCATTACTAAACCCTAAATTTAATATAAGAATTATATAAGCATAAAAGTTTATAGATAAGAGAAAAATAATAGAGTTAACACAAAAATTAGAGCAAAACAACACTAAGGAAGATAAAACAAGATTATATTAAATTGAAGCTTGACATATTGACACAAATTTAATTTATATGATTGTTCAAGTGTGAGAATCTTGTTTCGAAAAAATAACATAAACACGTAAATAGGGCAAAATAAAAACAAAATTAAAGAGATGACAAACTCAATCTAATTCGAAAAAGAGAAAAAACTAAAGAAAAAAAATTGAAAAAAAAAAAACTTATGATTGAAGGAAGGTTGTCATGCCACTTGGAGAAACTCCAATTGATAGAGTCATCACTTGATAAATGATATGGGATAAGACTTGAATAAGAATAATTTTTTCCTTCTTTCAAAGAACTCTAGAAATGTTATAAATGTCCTTTATTTCATCTTCTATTGTAGAATCCTCCTTTTTTAATTTGAGATGTAAAAATTTTGGTAGTATGTAACATTATTTCCTTGTAAAATGCACAAAAAGTGGTCGAATTAAATTCATTACAATCAAGTATATTTCCAAAGAAAAAAATGAAAAACATGTATACCAAAATTTCATAAAAATTGAATGTGACACTTGATAATACATTAAACAATGACAATCTTTTGAAATGGGTCAACTAGACAATTTAAAATTTAATAAAACAAGGATTAACTATTTTATTAACTCTAAAATAGGAAACAAATTTCATTAAGAGACACAATATCAAATTTCATTCAGATATACAATATAAAACAATTATATTAGTAGAATAATTTTTTTAGTATAGTAAGTTTTAATGCGTAAAATGAGATTTGATCTCAATATCGATACAATCATTGGATATTTGGTTATTAAACCTAACAACACCTACCAAATTTTCAACTATAAAAACTTACAACACGAGCAAATTTGTTCATGTTTTAGTATTTTTGAAAATTCTTAAATGTTAACACAATATTTCACCATCAATCTATATGATTATTTAAAATTAGACTAAAAATGGCCATATATCATGTAACAGATAGACAATATATGTAGTTTCAATGTGTAAGTTAAAATGCACAAGGTATATCTTTTTACTATGTTATGTTTAGTATTATTATTTGTTGTATTTCGTATCACCTACCTATTTTAACATTTTTTTTCCTAGGTCTCACCATTTGTTTTTAATCAGAATGTTAATGATTTTAAGGTTCAATTTTAAACTAACTGAAACCCCTATAGTCATTATTTTAAAAGCTATCAAAAATTACAAACTAGTAAGAAGAGTTGACTAAACCAAATTTAGACTATTTTGAACTTAATATATCAATCTCAATGTACCAACAATTTCAAACTAATCAAACCAATTTTGAATTCATATTTCAAGTTAGTATTGAGTATGAAAATTAAAACAAAACAAAGTAAATAGAACAAAATGTACTTGGAGGTGGTGATGTAATGAAAGATAGAATACATTACAAGGGGAGGTGTAAGAAGAGAATGGTTTGGTGGGTAATAGTAGATGGAATGAGAGAAATGATATTGACATGATAATCACTACAAAAGAGATCAAGGAAGTGTAATTGTGTTCATGGAATGAAGGAAGAAGAAGGTGATGTGCATTCGAAAAAAGAAAAAAAAATCAATGTTTTAAGCACATTTCTTTATCGATTTTCAAATCCTTTATATGAAATGTTACACATCATGTTAAGAATACGTGGAATTAACATTAAAAAAATACATTTTATAATAAACGTTTGAGAATTTACTTAAAAACTTATAAATTATTACAAGATTCTCGTCACATCTTTATCTATTAGCTTATAATTAACATAAAATAACAATGTAAATTTTGTATTTTGTAATGATAGTAGTATATGTTTTTTTATTTGTTTATACAAGGTTTCATCATACACATTTAATGTGTTAACACGTAAATATTTTTTTATTACACCGTAATGGTCTAAAGTTGAATTCCATTCAATTGATATTATTAGAAATGATAATATGAGATTTGATCTATTGATTCACCATCAAATACCAATCTAGTAGACTGTAAACATACTAACTTTTTTAAAAAAAAAATTAATATATATTAAAAAAAGGATAATGATACTTTGACACCATTATTTGATAAATTTTTGACACCATCCAAATGTCGCACTTTGATTGGTCCAATTAGAAAAGATTAAAAGAAATTTAAATGACATGGAAATACAAAGGATTTGGGGCTGTAGGATTTTAAGTTCGTGGGTTTCATTTTGGAGATTTCAAAAATTGAAAATTTCATTTTTCAGAGAGAAGACACGAGAAAGAACCCACAAGAGAGAACGTCCATCGTTCACCGGAGCTGTCTCCGTCGTCGTTCGGGCCGAACGTTCCACCATTGACGTGAGTTTTGTCTTGTTGTTCGTTTCGTTGTAAGTGCCGTTTGGAATCACCGTCGTAGGCGAAAACCACCATTGAAGACAAAAAAGCATTGTTTGTAGGTATCTGTGGTTCATTTTGGTATTTCTTTCTTGTTGTTTCGTGATTTTAACTTGTTTTAAATATTTGAATTTTTTTTTATCATTTTGGGTTGTTCTATTTTTTTGGTACAAAGTTACAATTTTTTTACACGCAAAATAATTTTTGGGGATTTATGGTTATTGTTAGATTATTTTGACATATCTTTCACATTTTTGGGGATCACAATGCTGATTTTAACTAGAAGATCTTCAAAATTCTCAAAACTTCATGGTAGAGGCAGTTAGAGAACCTGATAATGCCAAAATCAGACATCATGACTGGAGGAAGCATACTTATGATAGATTCACTGGAAACAATTTCAAACTAAAGGAACTAGAGAGTCCTAGCTCATCAATTGATTCCATCACAAACAGGGTGGATCAAATATTGGATGATGTTGATGTTGGTGAATGTGAGATTCCATGGGAGGATCTCTTTCTTGGTGAAAGAATTGGTATAGGTAATGTACATGATTTTCATTCTTTTTCTTCTTGAAACTATCAATTATATTTACTGAAAATAGGACATTGCTCTGATTTACTATTTAATTTAGTGAGACTCCCAATTGATGCAAATCAATTACTAATCTAGCATTAATCTTCACCCTATTTTTAAATGGATTATTTTATTTTTATTTCTATTTGTGCAAACATGGTTATGTCAAGCTTTATTAACTCTTCAATATTTTATATTTTTTACATGCGCTGTACCATTTTATATGTGATAGTTGGGGAGGATGGTAGTGTGCTTTAAGTATTGCACTTGTTTCTGAAATTTTTTTAATATATATGTTCATACTTTCTTTCTAATAGGTTCATACGGTGAGGTATACCATGCAGACATGAATGGCACAATGAGTTCTTTAATTCCTTTTCATATTTGCTGGGAATATTATTGTTATAGATTGAATTGGAAAATTCTTATATTGTCATGTTCTTAATTATGGTTATTTTGTACTTCTATTTGAATGATTCAGAAATAGTTGTTGTGTTTTTGGACAACATTCTTGACTATAAGGATAATGTCAAAGGGGAATGTCATGGTGGACTAAGTTCACAACATTTAAAGGAGACAATCGAAATGAAGAGTTCTACATCCTCCCTTTCAACCTCAACCATTTCTTCCCTCCATCCTAAGACTAAAGAGGGAAAAACATGTATTTTTTGAAAGCAGAAGTGGTTCTTGCGCTTTCGGTTTATTTATTTATAGTATAGTTAAATTGTGTTAGTTAAGTTTAGTTTTTTTTTTCATATTAATACAAGAGAAACTTTATTTGTTCATTCATTCTTTCACATGTTTCTCATTACTCTTCTGAAATTTAGTTATTATCGGTAATTATTATCCATGGAAAAATGTCACTATTATTATCAGAATATTAATAACAAAGGTTAAGTGATATAGTCTTTTCTTTAAGTAAAAGAAATAAATGAATGTGAAATTGTAGAAAAGTTTAGTAAGAGAGTATGAATTTGGTTTGGGAGATTTGGCACATTATACTTAAGTGCTACATTTTGAATTATCCTCTTTGGTTGACTTCTGTTTGGTACCACATGGAGATAACACTACAAAAGTTTATGTAATGTATTTTTAATTAATTTTTTACTTTATTTCTTTTATGCTCTCGTGGTGTTCCCTTCCTTTCAGGACGATGCCTTTCAAGTGCTTTAATTTTGACTAAAACAAAACATTGAAATCCTCTTACAATTTTAAACTCGAAATTATATTCACCAGTTCACACCTTTAATTCTTGAAACTTTTATTGATTACATAATCATGTGGATCTTAAATATTTTAACATATGAATAAATATTTAAATTTATTCTTAAAAGATAAATAAGAAGTGTTTAATTAAAACTCTTATAAATAAGTTGTTAAAAATTCACAAGTTTGTCTTTTTTTTATGTAAATCATAACAGAAATTTAATTCAACTAAGAAAAGTATTTATATCATTATTTTACTAATAATTAAACAATATTTTCAATTTATTAAATTCACAGTGCAAACTTAAAAAAATTGAGTTTCATGTCTAAACAACTTTAATTTTAACAAGGATGGTATATGATCAACAAAACATAGACCCTAAGTCACAAAATGAATTTGGAAAACTTTATGTACAAGGCAGTCTACCCTGGTGTGCATAACCCATAATGTAACTCCCCACTTATTTGAACTATGCTCCCTTATGTGTATTGAAGTTATATTTATTTTTTTGAACATCATTTTGTGATTTAGGGTGTATGTTTTGTTCATAATAGACCATCCTTGCTCAAATTAAAGGTGTTAGGACATGATAATCAATATTTGAAGTTGGAAAACTTTATGTACATGGTAATCAATATGTGATAATCAATGCCTGAACATCACTTATATGTCTATTAAGTCTTAAAAAAATTTATTCATTTAAAAATCAATGTCATTTTAACAGATGATCCTTGTGTGCAGAAACTTTGTCTGAACTCCCCACTTATTTGGTCTTTGCTCCCAGTGTTGTTTCTACACAATGAGTTTTACAAAGAATTGTTCCTTGGCCATGGAGTTCGATATAAATGTGATAATTAATGCCTGAACATCACCTGTATGTCCATTAAATCTTAAAAAAAATTGTTCACTCAAAAATCAATGTCATTTTCACAGTTGACCCTTGTGTGCAGAAACTTTGCCTGAACTCCCCACTTATTTGGCCTTTGCTCCCATTGTTGTTTCTACATAATGAGTTTTACAAAGAATTGTTCATTGGCCATGGAGTTCGATATAAATGTGATAATCAATGCTTGAACATCACTTGTATGTCCAATAAATCTTAAAAAAAATTGGTTCACTTAAAAATCAATGTCATTTCCACAGTTGACCTCTGTGTGCAGAAACTTTGCTGAACTCCCCACTTATTTGACATGTGCTCTCAGTGTAGTTTCTGCACAATGAGTTTTACAAAGAATTGTTCCTTATCCATGGAGTTCGATATAAATGTTATAATCAATTCCTGCAAATCACTTGTATGTCCAATAAGTCTTAAAAATAATTGATTCACTTAAAACTCTATGTCATTTTCACAGTTGATTCCTGTGTGCAGAAACTTTGTCTGAACTCCCCACTTATTTGGGCTTTGCTCCTAGTGTTGTTTTTACACGATGAGTTTTACAAAGAATGGTTCCTTGGCCATGAAGTTCGGTATAAATGTGATAATCAATGCCTGAACATCACTTGTATGTCCAATAAATCTTAAAAGAAATTGGTTCACTTAAAAATGAATGTCATTTTCACAGTTGACCCATGTGTGCAGAAACTTTACCTGAACTCCCACTTATTTGGCCTTTGCTCCCAGTGTTGTTTCTGCAAAATGAGTTTTATAAAGAATGTTTCTTTAGGGATGAAGTTCGATATAAATGTCATAATCAATGCCTGAACATCACTTGTATGTCAAATAAGTATTAAAAAAAATTATGCACTTCAAAATATGTCATTTTCAAAGTTGACCTGCCTGTGTAAAACCTTTGTCTAAAGTCTCCACTTATTTAGCTTTTGGTACCAATGGCTCCTTGGGGATTTAGAAAAATGTGGTCATCATTGGTTTAACATGATTGTATGTCCATTAATTGTAAAAAAAAAATTCACTCATAAATTAATGTCATGACGTGTGTTGACCTCGTTATGCATAACTTTTGCCTTAGGTCCCCAGTTATTTGGCATTTGTTACCTACCCATTTTTTTATGAAGAGTTATAGAAAAGTTTGTTCCATGGTGATGGAGTGGGATATAAATGTGGTCATCCTTGGCTAAACATGACTTGTATGTCCATTAATTGTTAAAAAAATATTTCACTCAAATTAATGTCATGACTTGTGTTGATCTCGCTGTGCAAAAAATTGTGTTAAAGTATTATTTTCTTTGAAACTTAGTTCAAAGTCCTATAGTTAAATATTGATGAAATTTATTCTAAAATTAAAAAAATACAATGATTTAATTTCTCTCAATTATCAACCAATATGATTTATAGTTAGAAAGATAAACTAAATCTACGTTTTTTTTTCTAAAAGGTTTATATACATTGATTAACCGATAAGGCATAAAATCAGCGCAAACAACTTCAATCGATTTAGACTTTTATATTGAGGGAACTTTGTTTGTCAGATTACATATTTCAAATCTATTATTGATGAAAAGTTATCATATTTAACAATTATGCCACAATCTTGCTTCAAATGCTCATTCAACTTTTGATATATCAGCATTTGTACTCCTTGCAAAAACATTCATTCAAATTTTAGATACATTAACTAAACTGAAACATGCGTATACCAACATTTTTTCTAGTTGTTTTTCAGAAAATTGGTATACTCAATTCTTAGCATTCAACATCATTTTAGTTTTTAGTTCTAATATTATTTACAATAACCAGTGATGTTCAAAATAACCAACTTCTAGAAAAGCAAAAACCTACTGTAGTGATTGAATATAAAATAATGTAACTCATTTATGTTATGATCAATCACTCCATAGATAATTCACATTCAGTAAGGCCAAAGACACGAATATAATGTGTTCATTATGTCAGCCACACAAAATGCTCAACAAACTTCAATTCAGTCTCAAACACTAACCTTTTGACTATCATCTCTTGCGCTTAGCTGCTGGTTTGATACTTTCCACAATGCTAGATTAGTAATTGATTTGCATCAATTGTGAGTCTCACTAAATTAAATAGTAAATCAGAGCAATGTCCTATTTTCAGTAAATATAATTGACGTTTCAAGAAGAAAATGAATGCAAATCATGTACGTTACCTATACCAATTCTTTCACCAAGAAAGAGACCCTCCCATGGAATCTCACATTCACCAATGTCAACATCATCCAATATTTGATCCACCCTATTTGTGATGGAATCAATTGATGAGCTAGGACTATTTGGTTCCTTTATTTTGAAATTGTTTCCCAAGAATATATCATAAGTATGCTTCCTCTGGTCATGATGTCTGATTTTGGCATTATTAAGTTCTCTAACCGTCTCTACCATGAATTTTTGAGAATTTTCCAAATCTCCTAGTTAAAATCAGCATTGTGATCCCCAAACATTTGAAAGATACGTCAAAATAATCTAACAATAACCCTAAACCCCCAAAAATTATTTTGCGTGTAAAAAATTGTAACTTTGTACCGAAAAAATAGAACAACCCAAAATGATAAAAAAATTCAAATATTTAAAATAAGTCAAAATCACTAAACAACAACAAGAAAGAAAAACCAAAACAAACCATAGAACTTACAAACGATGCTTTTTTGTCTTCAATGGTGGTTTTCGCCTACGACGGTAATTTCAAAAGCCACTTGCAGAGAAACGAACAGCGGGAAACTTCAAAACTCACGTCAATGGTGGTTTCGGCGTTGAACAGTGATTTGAAATAGCGAAAAGTGCTTCGAAACGGCAGAACGTTCAGCTCGAACAGCGATGGAGACAATTCCGGCGAACGACGACAGCTCCGGCGAACGACGACATACACAACTCCGATGAACGGCGACAGTTGTGGGTGAGAGAACGTTCTCTCTCGTAAGTTCTCTCTTGCGTCTTCTCTCTGGAAAATAAAATTTTCAATTTTTGAATTCTCCAAAATGAAACCCACACACTTAAAACCCTACAACCCCAAATCATTTTCCTTTTCATGTCATTTAATTTTTTTTTTAATCTTTTCCAACTCGACCAATCAGAACGCGACATGTGGATGGTGTCAAAAATTTGTCAATGGTGTCAAAATATCATTATCCATTAAAAAACTATGACTAAAATTTGTAATGTGTAAATTTTTAAATTTTTAATATTTTGTGAATATATATATATATATATATATATATATATATATATATATATATATATAAAAGTGTGTGTATGTTTTTTAGTATTGGTAGTTTTTTATATATTTAATTTCTTCATCACTAATTACAAGTTAATATTTACTAAGTTTTGTTTTTTCATATTTTAATTAAAGTTATCTATTTGGAGACTGCATACAGTTCAAAGCGGCAATCTTATCTTATTTTGTCATTCTTAGTTATTATATTATTTTAATCATTTTTCATTATTTTTGAAAATATATATGCAATGTTTTTTTGAACACAAATAATATATATCTTCTTACAATATTTTAAGAAATCAATTTTCTTACAATTCAGAGATTTTAAAATAATATTAACTAAATCTTTTTTTTTCTTTTGGAAAATGTGAAGTTTACATTAGAATTTTCATATCTTTCACACGCTTGTGAAATCTTAGACTTTCTACATTCTTAGACGCATTACAAACATGTTATTAAAGGAAATAATGTTTGTACACTAAAAACAGTTTATCTTAGTGAAAACAATTTATCTTAGATTGTTGGGATGAATTTTTGAGAAAATTAAACTGATTAACAAATCTTAACACTACATTTAAATTCTCAAAACAAGATGATTTAATGATTTTTTTTTAAGTTTAAAAGGGGAGTTTTATTTTCTTAAGTTTCATTTTATTATAATTTTTACCATTTTTTTTCTTGATAATTTATTGACCATTTCTATTAGGCTTAAATGCTTATTTGGTCCCTGTGTTCATTGGTAATTTTCAGTTTAGTATTCGGTTTTAAAAGTGTATAAATTGTTTTCCGTTATTGCCACACGTATAAAAGTTTAGTATCCTTTGCCACGTGAGCTGAAAGTTAACTCCGTTATTGCCCATTTAACGAAAGGGACTCAATTTATACAATTTTAACAATTTTGGGACCTAATGTCTACACTTTTAAAACTGGGTACTAAACTGAAAATTACCACTGAACACATGGACCAAATAAGCATTTAAGCCTTTCTATTAACATAAAGCAATCAATGATCATCATCATGCCACTTCAAATAAGACAAATTTGTAATCTTCTTCGTTAGGGAAAAACTCTTAGTAATAAACATCATATAAGTCAATAATTTTGATCTTAACATGTTTCATTCAACTTTCCTCAAATTTTATTTCTAGGGTTCTGAAATTGACTTTTTCACATGAATAATGATACTTTAACAATATTTTTTTTTATAATATTTTAACATCATATACGTGTTATTATGTGATTGATTCAAATTACTCAATCAATAATAATAATCATATAAACATCATAGACCACATAAATAATGTTAAAATGTTGTCAAAGTATTATTATCCTTTTTACATATCATGATCAACACTAATCTATTCTTCCATATGAACATTCATAATTTTTTTGTCATCAACTCTCTCAAATAGACTTTACCAATATATCTTTATGATGAGACGTTTGCTTATCAATATTCACCTTCTCTTTAGAACTTGTTTGGATGAAGGCATTTAACATGGTAGCTATTTTTTTAAGGAGTTCAAACGTTCTTAGGATAAAACAAATTGTTTGATAAGACATTTAAATAATTAATTGAAGTTTGAAACTTTTATCAAATATTTTAACAATTCAAAATAGTACAGATTCAAATTATCCTAGAAAGTTAATGAATTTTTAATTCCTTTTCATATGGGTCCATACTATTCACAACTCTTCATCCCTATTCTATTCTTTTTCCACCCTTTGAGCACATTGTTAATTAAGTTCCACACATTATTTAGATTTTTTTTCTTCACAATAACACTAATTAAAAACATTTAATGTTATTTTTTTAACTATTAAATATTTAAGTTTTAGAATTGTCAAATATTTAAAATTATTTTTAAATTTAATTTAAAATTAACAATTATTTAGTAGTGTTTAGTATCAATATTTTAAATTAAAAAAATTTATGCATTAAAATAAATTCAATTACTATCTAAGGAAATTGAATTATTAAATATTTAACTATTTTAACTAGGTAAAATCTATAAAAAAATAAAAAAAATACTCAATTGCAAGTAATTTAAGTATTATCTATTTTAATTTTAATTTAAATTCGTTTTTATTCCCTATCATTTTTTGTAAGTGTGTAATTTTAAACACATTCAATAATTCAGTTTCTCAAAATTAAGTAATTTTAATTATTTGATTATTAATATATCATTTAATAGTTAGAGTTGTTAGTCACAATAATAGGTGGTCCATTGCTAAAGTTTATTGATAAACTTGCAATAAATATGTTAGGTTGACACACATTTTGTATTTATTAGTTTCGATTAGTGATTGCATGAACATATATCAATAAAAGATCCTATAATTAAAACTTTATAAAAGGACTAAAATCACATATGAAATAAAAGTGAATTTTAAATGTTTATTTAATGAATGGTTAAAATTTCCAGTTTTTTTTTTTATTAGAATGGAAAAAAAATTGCTCCTTGTTTAAAACTTTATGCCTCGGCCATATCCATCATTTGATCACATGCATATCTCCGAAGAATTTCGTTGTGGTTCAATTTCCTGCATTTAGAAATATTTTGTTTGTTTCTATTTAATTTGATAACTTTTTTTATTCTGTAAATGCTTAATAGTTTCACTGTTTTTTAATAAACCACTAAATGTTGATTTGACTTATATGAAATTGTGATATAATTTAAGTAGACTTTATCAAATCCAATAACATGGGACATTTCCTTTAAATAATATAAAATAAGAAAATATTACAAAATCAATAATCTAGAACGAAGATATATAAATATAATCCAACTTCGTATACATAATTACCATTTACTTAATTACAAAAAATGTCATTATAATTTTAATCTAAAAAGAAACTTTAATAAATAAGAAAAATTATATATATGCACATTTGGCGCATAGATCTACTTCATTTATATCTCATCTTCCGTTGTTTATATTTATCCAGTGATCATTCAAATTCATACAACAAACATAAACAACAAACAACGTAAAAAGGTAAACTAATGTTAAAAGAAAATCGATTATTCTGGAAAGAAAATCACGTTTTAGGGCCTTCCGACATAAGATAGTCGATTACCACCTACTTTAATCAATTATTTACGTTAAAAGTGGAAACATGACAACTTGGAACATGTTTTCTTGCGTGGAAATGTGGGAATATTTCCCCAGATCAAACTTTACGAGATTTTGGGTTGGAAAGGAGTATGGACAAAGTTTTCTTTTCAAAAATTGGCTTAAAACATGGGGAAAGGGACCATGGAATTCCCTTAGTTTGTCTACTAAAGGCCATGAGTAGCATTGCAATTAGTTAGGTGTTCTAAGTGTAGAGATGAGTGAGTTGTGGGTGTAGAGAGAGCTTCTGAGGTGTAGAGGAGTAAGGTGTTGCCTAAAATTCGTGGAAAAGGGGATCAAACTTGTGAAGAAGGTATTCAAGATTGGATGTTTGATTTGTAAGGCTTGATGAGTATGTTGTGAGCATGTTGTTTCTGCATAATGAAATTTTCGTATGCTTGGTTGGTTGGAAGTGGAAATCAACTTCCTCTATTATTTTTGTGGTATTTATGTGTTGATCTTGATTATGAGGAAGAGATGTAGGAGGTTAGTAGGATGATATTACCTTCCTAATGTCTTGATATGATTGTGAGGAAATGGATATGATGAGTCTATGATGTTGTTGTGATTGAGCTTAGCTGGAAACGTTTCAGTTGGAAATATGTGATGAATTATTAGACAAGGTTATTAAGATAAATGATCTTGGGGTTGTTTGGACTATGTGTGATGGATTTTGAGTATGTTGGGCAATGAGCATGTTAATTTTGAGTATTTAAATATGAAGTTATAGTATGGATACGAATTGAGGATTTCAAACATATGATGTTGGATTGCATAGGAGGACTTTCGTATGCTTGGTTTGGTGAAAGTTAGAATAAACTTTCTTAGTTCTTTTTGTGGTATCTATATGTTTAAGAGGTGATCTTGACCTTGAGGAAGAGTTTTATGGAAGGAATAACCTTCCAAACCTTTCTTTTGTATTGTAGTGACTTAAGTATGATGTAACTTAGAAATGTATGTAAGTATGCTTGGTTGAAATCATTTCAGTTTGGAATATGGGACGAGTTGATGTATGAGGTTTATGATGTGACTAAATTTGATGTTGATTGGATTATATATTTTCGATTCTAAGTATGATGAACCATAATTATGATGGACTAAAAACATTATAAGCTTGAACATACTGGTTTTTAGTATAATGAGAAGTTTTTTACTAGGTAATGAACTTTTGATAAGATGAGTGTGAAAGGTTTAGGATTTGTAAGTAAAGAGCTATTATTTCCTTTTTGATGTGTAATTTGTTGAATCTTAAGTTTTAAATGAAGAGTTGTTAATTTCTTGGTAAGTTATGAATCTGTTGTGATGCTAGAAAAGAAGCCAACCTTGAGTGTTTTCTATTGAATGTTTGGTATAACCAATGTTAATAACCTTTAATAAGATTGATGTTTTGGTATAAATGAGTTCTTTGAGAATATTTACAAGTTATTTGGATGGTTATCTTGAATTAACATGTGGCTAAATGAAAAAGTATTTCGAAAGAGATTGAATCTGAGGTTGTTTGATGTTTGAGCAATGTTTTGAGCCATAGCTACTGGAATAATCAATTATTTCAGAGAATAATTGATTATGGATGAATAATAATCGATTATATGAGACAATAATTGATTATCATGCAATGATAATCAATTATCATTACAAATAATCAATTATCATTGAATATCAATGATTTTGAGGGCTAAAATTGATATGGTTTGGTTCCTTGAGGTATGAGACTTGTTTATGGTTATGTATGGATGGTTGTTGGTAATCTTTGGTGTCTAAAGGTCTTAAGGATGGTGAATTATGGTTGTGATGATATATGCATATGTGAAACTATATGTATGGATATGATGGATTAATGTTGTTGTGGTTAACAACGGGACGATGATTATGATAAATCTTCTCAGTTGTTACTGAGGAATGATTCTGTATAATGTGTTATCACGTGGATTTTTTGAATCATGATTGTGTATGATGTGAATGTCATGGATATGTCTATATGATGAGTATGTGTATTGGCTAGGTTATGAAATGAGGCTATGTGCACTTGCTTGGGGAAGCTCGTTGTAAGAGTAATGGAGAGTAACATCTTGTACTTATCGGGGAATCTCTCTAGGAGAGTAATGGGAAGTAACACTTTCACTTTCCCGGGAAAGCTCTTGAATAGAGTGATGGGAAGTGGTGTTGTGTACTTGCCTGGGGAATCTCCCTAGATGAGTGATGGGGAGTAATGGAGAATGATGGAGGTGTACTGGCCTGGGGAAGCTATATAGGAGAGTGGTGGGGAGTGACACTTGCACTTGGTCGGGGAAGCTCTCAAATAGAATGATGTGAAGTGGTGTTGTGTACTTTCCAGGTGAATCTCCCTAAACGAGTGATGGGAAGTAACATGACATATTAGTCCTTGGAAACTCTTACAAGAGTGATGGGAAATGACATCACATATTGGTATAGTAATGTGTATCATCTCGGGAAAGCTCTTGGATAAAGTGATGGGAGATAATGTGACTTGATGGTTTAGTTTGGTTTTATGAATGTGACATGTTATGATGATTTGAAATATAATTGAGTATGGTGGATAAATATTACTAGAGTAGTAGTAGTAGTAGTATGATTTTTTGATTTTGTCACAAGTATGGTAGAGAGTCATGGATTAAATGGTTGTATTGAGTAGTGTGGGTGAGTATGATTATGATGTATGCCTTGTTGTGTTTTTGTTAGCTCACCCCTACTTGTTTGTGCATGTGACTATAATGATCGTATAATTCATGACGTTATACGAGAGCAGGCAATATTACAGATGAAATTGAACATGCATAGAGGTGAGAGAGGTGTTGGAAAACCAATTGGGGAATTTGATTAAGGATTGTATTTCTTAAGGAAGACTTGAATGTGTGTAATTTTAATTATTCTTTAGTGTGAACAATAACACTCAAATTGGGGTGTTACACCCAATGCCAGAATTCTAGCGCTAAGTATTTACCTGCTCGCCCAACGAGCTACCCTCTGTCGTCCAATGAGAGTGCAAACAAAGAGCTTCCTTTGTCCATCATGAAATCTTGCCCAGCCTCTGAAACCCATTGCTAAACCTCAATATTACTAGGCCAACAACCTATCTACTCGCCCAACTAGTATGCAGAATTATGCATAACATCAATTTTGCAAAATTTACACCTCTCAACCTAACATGTTCTAATTTCTACACCTCCACATGCATCTACAACTCTCCTTTACTATTCCAAACCTTAATTAAACTAATATAAGCGTTTATAACTCAACTTAAAAGTTATTAGTCTTATGTTCCCACATATTTCTAACTCAAACAACTAAACCTCATTTTAAATGCTTAAAAGTTCATTCTTACTCATTCCTCATAACAATTTGGTGAATTTAACCTTTAAACAAGTCACAAATAGTCCAAAAACAAACTTTAAACCTCAAGATTCTCCATTCCACCCTTATCTCAAAATCTCACCTATTAAAACTCCCATTTAGCACTAAACTTGCTTACAACTCTTACCAATTCATAAATTCTTAATTTACCATCATTTTTTTGGTTATCTAAGGACCTATACAAATTTTAAATTACTCTAAAACATATTTCAAACATCAGTTATCACACCATAGTCGCTCCACTAGAATTTCACCTACCAAAACCCTAATTCAGACAAAAAAAAAATCCCCAACACTTCTTTTCACTACCTTAAATCCTACATCAGTTATATATATATATATATATATATATATATATATATATATATATAGTTAGATTACAACACAACAACATGAAACATTCAAACCAGTACCAATTCTCAAACATGATCAATACTATTCATCAGCACACTAACATCACTCAACAATTATCTCAATTATACATATTCAACCAAACATAATTCCTCACCACATAGCAAACATAAAGTCCTATATCATAACACGTAATTAAGGACAATATTAGCTTCTCTTACTTGATTGGAAAGCTACAATGACTCTATGAAACACACTACCTCTACCTCAACTCAGATAATTCTATATGGTCTAATTCTATATGTATCTATAGACCATATAGAATCATGATCAGGGTAGGTCCTTAAGACCATTGACCGACAAAGAACTAACGAGATAGGTTGAATGACACATGCGTACAATTCTTTTTGCATATGTCTTAGATTGAAAACTAAAAGAAAATGAGTAGAAGTTAACTTACTTTATATGGAAATTTGATCGGATAATGTTGTAGGTATCATTGTTGTGATGACTTAGGTATTTTCTAATCGTCAAAGAAATAACTTAAGAATTAGAAATCTTAGAGAAAAGAGAAAGAACTCATTAAATGAATTTTAAAGAAATGATAAGTGTTTTAAATAATAAAACATGTTTATAAAATTCTATTTATATTATTAAATTATTTTAACATTTAAATAATCAATTTTATTATTTTAAAACACCCTGACTCTAATATTATGTTTTCCAAATTATTACATTCTCTCTTACATATGCCTTATTTTCTCTTTAAAAAAATACTTAAAAATTAGAAGTCAAAGTAAAAATGTTTTGGAAAAAATATAATGTGTTTGATAATTTTATTAGCAAACTTTTTTTTTATTTTATTCACGCGTATCGATTGGTTAGTTTATCAAGAAGTAGTTTTTTTTTTCAATATTACAAAATATATAATGTGTTTGATAATATTAATTGACCTTTTTTTATTACAAATTCAATTATTAATATTTTGATATTAGTTTTTCCCATATATCTTATCTAATTTCTAATAAGAAACAAAAATATTTTGGTGAATAATATCTAATTAAAATAATCCATGTAGATTTTTGGTATTTGCTTGTTAATGTGTGATTGTTGACCTATGTACGATTACAATGATTGATCATTATTATTTTTCTTCAAGGCTCATATTTTCTAAATCATATTCTTTTATATTAACAATATCTAGAAAGAAAGAACAAACAAAAAAGAAATTATCATAGATCTTGGAAAAAAGAAAAAGAAATTATTGCACGTTTCTGCCAACATAAACGCAAGCTGGCATGCATGTGAATTATGAGGCATATCAAGTTTAGAATGATAATTTTGAACCACTTTGGGAGACATACCATTTCTAAGAATATTAGCTGTTTGTGAAGCAATAAAGATAGGCAATAAATAAAGGAGGTGGGAAATAATTTTTTTATGGACAATTAATTTTAATATGTTCAATTTGTTCATAAGATAATATTATTCATAACATGCATGATTGGTCTGTTATCACAATATACAAAAAAAAAAGGACTAAAATGATAAACATAAAACTTTAAATAAAATTATCTATTAAGCTTCACCGATAGCTTAAGAAGAATATGAGTTCAGTAGTAGATTATTGTTTACACTTTCAAGAAACTAATGATGATCCTAAGAAGAAGTAATAGTTAAAAGAGGATATCGAAGAGTGAATACAAGTAATGCATTTTAAGTCAAAAGCCCTTTTAGTTTAATGTGAAGACCTTATATCGGAACCATTTTTAGTTCAGTTTAATTTTGGACGGATTATTTTATAATTTTAAGGCATTTATATATGTATATTAAATTTGAATTAATCTCATTTTAAATGTTTATTTTGGATAATATTATTTAAATTTAGTGAACTTTAATTTTATTGTTTGAATGAAGTATTTTAATTACAAAAAGTTATTTAAATATTAAATAATTGTTAAAAATTAAATAATATTAATGTTGATATTATTTTTTATCAAGTTTTTCAAGGTTATTTTATTTTATATTTATATTTTTTTTTCTCAATTTATGTCAAACAAAATGATTTTCATTCAATTAAGATAACATTATGTTAGACTTATGTAAGACTAAGCCAAGTTAATTCAAGTTAGAGTTAAGACAAGTTTATATGAGTTCAGGTTGAGTCAATTCAATATAGGTCTAGTTTAAGCAAAGTAAACTCATATTTTGGTTGTGCTGAGTTGGCTTAGACCCAAGTTAAGTTGAGTTGGTTTGGGTATAGGTCGAGTTGAGTTGGCTTAAGGTCGTGTTGAATTGAGTTGACTTGTGCCTAGATTGAGCCATGTTTGTTTGGGCTTAGGTCAAGGTGAGTCAATCCAACATAAGTGAGCTAAATCGATTCAGATTCAGGTGTATCTAAGTCGAGGTTGAGTCGAGTTGAGGCATCCCACATTTAGTCGAGTTAAGACGAGTCTATGTTTATTCAAGTTAGGGTTGACCCACATTTAATCAAGTCTGGCTAGGTCCAAGACAACTTTATTCCAATCAAGATGAAGTCCAACCTAACCCAATCAAGACCAAGTCAAGTTGAGTGTGCTTGAGCCTAGGTCAAGTCAAGTCCACCCAAGCGAGCTTAGTCAATCCATGTCAGCTCAGACCCTTATTAAGTTGAGTCGATGTGGCCTAAGTTAGCTTGAATCGGGGTGGGTTCACATCCATCTAAATCGGGGCTGACCCACATTCAGTCAAGTTAGGTTAAGTTTGGGTGGGTCCTAGTTTGAACAATATCAAGTTGGACCTAGCTTAATCAAGTTCAAGTCAAGTTGAGCCCATGTTATGTTGAGTTTACCTAGGTCTAAGTAGATATGAGTAAATTCGGACTTGGGTTAAGCTGAGTTGACCTGAACCTAGGTCAAGCTGAGTCGAGGTAGGATCATGTTGAGATCACTTGGACTAAGTCTATGTCGAGCCAAAATTGATCAAGTCGAGTTTGAGGCAAACTAAAGTTAAGTTCAACCTAGGTGAGACTATGAAAAATCATGTCATGTTTGACTAAGTTGAGTTGGAATGAGACATCAAATCATGAATATGTCAACCAAAGTTGGGACAATCTCACGTGAAATTAAAAAGTTTAGCCAAACAAAATCAAGTTGAATTGACCTAAACCTAAGCTGACCAAACTATAAAGACCAAATTATGAATTTGAAAATATAAAAATTTTAAATTCTTATTTTTTTAAGTGAAAATTGAAATTATTTAATTTTAAGTAATTCCATTACTTTATAAAACTATAAAATTTCAATTTCTTTTAGAATTATTTATCAAAAAACGTATTTTTTTCATAAATTATTTCAAATTCTTTGAATAAATATAAATTTACCTTCTTAAATACCTTATCTAAATACAAGGTACTATACGAGTATAACAACAACTTGATGATGTAAATTAAGAGAACACGAGACGAATTGGCTTAAAAAAATTCACTCTAAGTATATAATAAGTTTATTGTCAATTAAGTAAATCAATAAGCTTTTATGTGGGATGAAGGTTTAAATATAATATTGCTAGACTCTTGATAATGTAGAGATATTGATTACGGATCTAATAATTCAATAAATTTTCCTATAGTGACATCGTTAATATTTATTCACGTGAATTGTTTATATATTTAGTTTGAAGCCTAAATCCAAGTGCTGAAAATGGTGCATATAAACGTGAAACAGGTGCTTTTAATCAAAATGCATTTGGTGTAATTGTGAATGCATGTGTGAAGTTGTTGTTTACAGAAGCCATGAATAGATAATATATAAATAGAAGTACTTATAATAAATCTATTGATGTTTTTTATGAATGGGCCTAAGCTCAACACCAAATCAAAGACTCATTACTCGTGGAATGCTTAGAAGGCTTCAAGAGGATCTAAAAGACATCTCAAAGCAACCTACTTAAATCCATGGAAGAAGTGTTATGCATTTATTACACTAATGAAATTTTATACATGGCTGAAACTTTGCATGGTGTTGGCTTGATCCATGGTGATTTCAAGGACAGGTTGTTTAATGTACTTGAGAGAAAATAAAATGAGATTGATGCGATTTTTCTATGTTTAGGATGACTTCTTGGGTTTGTAAAGAAGTGATGTTATTCAGTGTGTTAGATCTGTTTTATCACTTATGCTATGCTTTTAATTATTGTGTCTTTCATTGGATTTGTAAATGTTCTTTATGAAGAAATTGATTTTCTAATTTTGGAAGTTTGGTGACTTTTTTTCCTGTTCTGGAGTGTGATTACTGGATTTTTATATTAGTGAAATTCATTTCAGATGAATGGGATGTCAACAAACGGGCATTGGGAAGGGATATTTAAAGTCACTAACAAGGGAGAAGAATTGATGTGATATTGTATTAGAGTTTTTAGTGCAGTTCAGTTACTCTGAACTAAAAAATAGTTCAATTAAGTTACTCTGAACTATTTTTTAGTTCAATGCAGTTTTCTTGAAGTAGTTTATAGTTAACTATAAACTTTTATAGTGCAATGCATTGTAGGGCAGTTTGCCCACCCCTAAATACACATATCTTGATTTGAGCATTGTAGAATTTTTTATAGGTACCCCTTAGACAATCAAGTTTATGTCTTTTGAGTATGAGTCAATAATTCAAACCTTAGTTCAATTCCATTTGTTGCACAACATCCATATGTGAGCTCAATAATCTTCATGATCTTTTCTTGAAAATAAATGTAAAGAGTAAGGTTAAGAAATGCATGTTTAGTTTCTACTCCTCTTGTTATATGTGGAATGTCAAATTTGGAAAAATTATGGGTATTAGGTGCATGAAACAATCTCCTTAAAGTGGAGACCAACTAACTAAAACCTCAAATGATAATTATGCTATCTTCTTTGTCTATTTGATCATATACCTCACTTGTTAAAGAAGAGCTTTCTTTTTATCTTTCCTAACCTTGTTCGTACTTTTCTTTTCTAGCTTGTTCAAAAAGATAAAATCATCTCATAATACAACACATTAGAGAAAAAAATTCAAAATTTCCTAAAAGTTTTCTGCTCAATACCAAAATTGGCATTTTATATGTTTTTCCATTTGTTGATTGCAACAAGTCATTATGGTTTTGTTTAGCTTTCATTTAATATTTTCTTTTAAGTTCAATGATCAAAATTGGACTAAGATCACAGGATCTAATTCCACGAGTTAAAAATTTGAAACAAAATTAGCACTTATGCAACCTATTTGGTTTTTCAAAACTTTACCATCCAAAAAGCTCAAAAAAAATATATTCTTACATTTAAATTAATAATCATTGAATAAAAAATATAAAACAAAAATAATCAATCCAATTGAATAAATGTGAAGAAGGTTATGCATTAAACAACCAATAAAGATCAAAACTATCCTCTACAATTGGTGTTTTAGAAATAATTTGCATCTTTCACATACTCCAAAAATTTCAATTTTTACATTAAAAGTAAAAATAAATGAATCATGAACATGATGAAAAAAATAATAAACACAGGTGGATAATTGAGAAGAAAGATATGCACGTGTTCGAAGTATTAAATTTTAATTTTTTCACTAAAAATTAGATTTTATGTAGAAAATTTTCCCTTTTAATTTGCAAAAGTTTAAAAAGAATTATGTTGTATATTTTCAGAGGGTCGACGACTCTATTTTCTTCTCTTAAATCTCATTTCAATATCAAAAACACAAAATTCTAAATAAGAAAAAAATATATAAATCATAACTCAAAAAATCCTTGTAATAGTTAATTTTTATTTTTTATTATTATTGACAAATAAAAAAGTCATAAAGAAATTATAATGCAAATATCCACAAACTACTATTTCTAGAACTTTTTGTTTTAAACAGAATAATTGTAAGAAATTATGTGTATTATCATATTTTGTCATTGACATAATTATTTTTCAAATGCTTTGTTATTTAAAAAATATCAATAAAAAAATTACTAAAATAAATAAAAAGTTTGTAAACATCAAAGTTGAAAAAAATTATTTACGAATGAAAACAGTATGTAAACATTTATTTGGGATAAAAAGAACTACCTTGTCACTTACAATAAACTACTAATGAGTCAAACGAAACATTATTTAATGTACATGGATATCCGTTACCTGTTTCATTTTCCTTTTACAATTATTTATTTATTTTTCTATTTTATTTTACTTAATTTTTATTTTTTATTTTATTTTCTCTCTCCTCTCTTTCTATCTCTGCGATTAAAACCCTAATTTTGCTCTCTCTTAACTTCTTCTCTCTCGAATTCAAAGCTCTCTCTTTCTCTCTCATGGCGCCGGCTCATGAAGAGAACCCTTACGAAGGCGGCGGTGGGGGGTTTGGCAAGTTCCGTAAAAGACCTTTCCGCAAAACTCAAACGACGCCGTATGATCGTCCACCGACAGCGCTGCGAAACCCTAACCGAAACAACGGTTGGTTCTCAAAGCTTGTCGATCCCGCGCAGAGACTAATCGCTTCCAGCGCTCACAAACTCTTCGGCTCGCTTTTCCTTAAACGCCTTCCAGCACCACCAGGACCAGCGGCAGCACCACCAACACCACAAGGTTTCTCTCTGAACACATTATCAATTAATTTAAATTGATAATTTATAATTTAGGTTTTTCTTTTGCATGTTTTTTTTGTTTACTTCACGATAATATATAATCCTTTTCGGCGTTGTTAGTGCTGACAATTAATAATGTCAATGTATTCAATTTTTAAAGCATTTAAGGCGGGATTTGGATAATTATTATCACTGTTATTGTGTGTACATTTCTGAACTAATTGAGTTTTAGTTCATGGAATCTTAATTGTCTAAAAGCATGAGAATTGTGCGTTATGTTACGTCTCTGAACATTTGTGAAAAAAATTATGTTGTGTGATACTGTCTATTCTGTTACTAAATTACAAAAACTTGTGTTATATAATTAGAGGGTGCTGTAATTTAATGTGATGGAAATGCAGGTTTTAAATTGAGTTTGGTGTTTTGAGGATGTGGGTGAGAGGATAGAATGAAACTGGGTGTGTGTAACATATGGAAACAAAGGAAACTCTCTTCACTTAGAATGTTGGGATGGAGCACAAGGTTGGGATTTTTGTTTTTTGAATTTACAGGAAGTGATTGCTTTCTATAGACAAGTGCATGTGGGGGTTTGGGAACTGGATTCTGCATCCCTGAACCGATTTGGTTTGACTTTGGGTTGGTTGTAGAGTTGTAGATTCTATCAGTGGTTTCGGTCGTTTGTAACGTGTAATTAGTTTGTAAACAGATAAGAATGTAAGAAGTGTGGTATAATTTGTGCTATTAAAGCCTTTGCTTGCATGGGAAGAAAGAAATCTGAGGGAAGGGAAGAAAAAAGGAAATAGGAAAAATGTGTGAGAAATTGAAGTCAATTAGAGTGGAAAGAGAGAGGAAATGAATGAGAATGTAAAGGTGTGTGTATGTGTTTGATTTGAAAGAAACAAAAGAAGAAAGATAAAATAAGTTATTATTATTAATAATAATTTTATTATTAATATATTTGTAATATTAGCATTTATCATTTTATTATCAATATTATTTTTGTCATTAACTATGAATATTGGTTATATTTTTTAATGTTATATAATATATTTAATATTTAGTATTATTAAAATTGTATTATTTCTATTATAATAAATAAATTAATAGAACTGGTAAAAGTTTCTGCAAAGGACGAGAGGGGTTTGGTGTTGGTGTTCTGTCTGCACAAGAGACAAAGAAGATGGGATGGGTGATGTAATGTTAAATTGTGCAGGGAAGGGATTGGATCAATATATAAAGATACAATGAGAAATGCAGCTGGTTCAACAGTGTGTGTATATACATACATATATATATATACATACATATATATATACATATATATATATATATACATACATACATATATATATACATATATATATATATATATA
This sequence comes from Vigna reflexopilosa, assembly GCA_027742785.1. Classification (NCBI taxonomy): domain Eukaryota; kingdom Viridiplantae; phylum Streptophyta; class Magnoliopsida; order Fabales; family Fabaceae; genus Vigna; species Vigna reflexopilosa. The sequence continues at coordinate 6,744,428 of CM050917.1, forward strand.
TATATATACATACATATATATATATACATATATATATAAATATACATATATACATACATATATATATATATATATATATATATATATATATATACATACATATATATATACACACATATATGTATGTATGTATGTATGAATAAGGCTTTCCATGCATTCCTGTGCTATGTAATATTGAAAGTTTTGATTATGGGACCCATTGGAATTTACACATTCCATTTATTTCTGGTTTTCTAAAGCATCTTATTCGATCATTTTCTTTCCTTTTCTTTCATCTCATCATCTTTCTACACAAACAAACATGCTGCAAAAAGTTGAGAGTAGGAAAGTGTAATGAGAAATGGGAACCAATGCTATGAAATTTTTCTCTGGGCTTTCTGCTTTTCCTATATTTCATTATGGGAATCGATGCCCATGTAACTTGCTAGTTGTAAATTTTATTTGAATTTTCGTTTTTTTAATTTCCTTTTCATTTTGTTTGCTGTTCTCTGATATTTGAGTGAGAAATATGATTCCGTTTTTTATTTATGGTATATATATTTTGGCACAGAAGTAGTACAGGAAGTGAGGGACCATCACCAGGAAACTGCTCTCACTGTAAGTAGGCATGCTTTACATATCTTATCAGTGTTCGCTTCTCCTTATGAATAGTATTTTGGGTGTTGATGGGCATGCATTTCTATTGTGCTGCTAGTAATACGTTTTGGGTGTTGATGAGCATGCTTTTCTATTGTGCTGCTAGTAATACGTTTGCTATTTCATTTTTAAATTACAGCATACAATTACCCAGTTATGAAGATTGTGTAATAGTAAAGCTTTACTTTTTTCTCTTGATAGTTGATACACTAAATATTTTATTTTTATTTACAAATCATTATTGACATCGCAGACTCTTCTATGATTATTTTGTCTCTTTTTCAAAGGAACAATTTTGAATGTATAATATGCCAAGATGGATAGTTTTCACTTGAAATTCAAAACATGTTTAATTGATTTGGTCGAATAACTCTGCTCCTTGTTCGTTAAATGAATTGGGGTGCCTACCAAACTTTATATCATAGCACTGCCCCAAAGAGCCAAAATCTAGAGGACTTTCAGTGAACGACACCTCACTTAGCAGCACTTTCCGAGACATCAACAATTAGCTCTAATATTAATTGTTAAGCAGTACCCATGCACTTGGGGAAGCTACCCTCAAAAGCTAGCTACTTAGGTGGGATAAGCAAACTCTTACATGCTCTATGAGCATCTCATACTACTTGATGTGGGACTTAGGCAACCTAAAATACCCAAGTTGCTATTATTGCTACTAATATTTTGATTCTTGTCTTTTATGCCAGGTTTATTGATATTAGTTTCTATTATTGTTGTTGTGATTATCATTTTGTTTTTCTGTTTGAGGAATAGGTTGGAAATGAATACTCAGGCAAGCAAAAAGGAGTAGTAGGTGAAACTATTATCCAAAGTTCTGATGGAGATGGATTAACTGAACTTGAGAAACTGCTGAAGCAAAAAACTTTCACCAGGTATTTTTCTATGACTTGCATGACTGCCTGTAGCCCCGCTGATTCTGGTGTTGGGTTGATAGGTCTGTGTCTGGTAGCTTCCTTCCAACATATAACTTAGTTGTATCTTTATGATGTGGATTGATGGTACAATCCTTTGGCTCTTAACAGAGCCAATGTTGCCCCTTGATCATGTAGTTGAGCCCACTTCATTCATAGTATGTGTAGTGATTGGTGGCTGTTTGTGTAATTTGCACATGCTGCATAATTTATTGAATTTATGAAGTTCTTGTTTTGAAACTTGCATCTTCTGTTGCCCATTGCAAATTTGTTTCATTTTGTAGTATCACAACATTCCTTTTATGACAAGTTTGAATGTAATAAAATTGTATTATTCCACAGATCAGAGATAGAGCATTTGACCGAACTCATGCGTTCAAGAACTGTTGGTTCTTCTGTTGAGGAAGAAAGGAAGAGCACAGAAGTGATTCCGTCAGATCCAATTTTACCTCGTGGACAAAGGGAAGAATATCCCAAAACTCCAGCAGTAGAAAATGTGATGGATCTTGTTTCAACCCCATATGTTGCGAAGGTTACTTCAACTGTATGATCATTTGCTCAATACCTATTTTTCATACATATATTTCATTGTAATAGTAAAATTATTAATTAGCTGTTCTGTTTCATCTGTCTTCATATATTATGTCTACAGGTTTCTGTTGATGATGTTGCTTCCCCTGCTGAGCTTGCCAAAGCTTACATGGGTAGCAGGTCTTCAAAGTTATCACCATCAATGTTAGGCCTGCAAAGTTCTGCCCGGGAGGATCCTACTTTACTGAGAAGTCAAAATTTTGCTCAAAAATCCCCTATTATGTCAATTGTGCCAAGGGCTACTACCCTGACCAGGGTTCATGAAAATGGTTTTGTGACTCCAAGATCTCATGGCAGATCAGCAATATATAATATGGCTCGAACACCTTATTCAAGAGTTCGTCCAGGCTCTGTACCCAAGGTTTGCCCCTTTACTGAATGATTTATTTTATCATTATGTATTTGGTGTTGAAATCTATGTGGTTTCTCTTACAGGGTACCAGTGTTGCTGCTGAAGGTGTGCCATCATCTTCAACTCAGCATGTAACTGATCATCATATGCTTTCGGGATCTAAGCAAGGGGTACTGATTCGTATGATTGCAAGTCCTATTGTTTTTAGTTCATTTGTTTAAGATCTCTCGGGGATATTTTACTGGATTTTTCCTTATTTTCCCTCCTTTTTTTGCAGCTATTAAAACGTAGAAGTTCTGTATTAGATAATGATATAGGATCTTTTGGTCCTATACGCAGAATCCGTCACAAGTCTAATCTTCTATCTTCTAATAGATTGACCTCATCTCATTTGGGAAACCCTCTATCTACAGATAGGAGTGTAGTTGGTACTGATGCTGCTCAACAACCCTCATCTTCCATGCAGAAGCCTAATCTGCTGGGTGAAGCTAGGCATACACATTCAAAATTGTCTGCAGAAACCGTAGATGACACCATGCCTAGTACCAGCATTCCTCCTTTACCGTCAAAATCTAGTGAGATGGCTTCAAAAATACTTCAGCAGCTTGATAAGTTGGTTTCTCCTAAAGAAAAATCCCCAACAAAGTTGTCTTCATCCATGCTACGAGGGCAGGCTCTTCGAAGTATGGAGACAGTAGATTCATCAAAATTCCTGGATAACATTAGGGGTAATCAATTGGATGACACACTTAAAAATATGTCTGCTGGTGCTCCAAGGTTAAAATCAAAAATAGATGAAACTGAAAATGGTTCTTCAATTCTGGTTGCTCCTACTGATGCTACTGTTGATGCAAATGCTACAGTCCCAAGGAAGCAAGATATTTCTATTTTAAAATCTGGAGATTCCTCTGGAAAAAAAGCAGGGTATCATCCTCCACAGAAAAAGAGGGCATTCCATATGAGTGCACCTGAGGTTTGTGATTTTGCTTTATTAATTTCCTTGCGATGATTTTATTTTATTTAGAATTATTTGTTAATTTAATGCAATTTCATGTCAATTACTTTTTATATCACAGTGGAAAGAGCTGGTACTATTAATCTTGTTAATAGTCATTTGTTTCTTTTTTCAACCAAATAATGATTATTGAAGCAGTTGCCAGGAAGTGTTCTTAGATACTTTAGATATTTTATTTGACAAACTAAACTGAATGGCTTTTCAAATGAAAAAGGCGATTCAATATGTCATCATGATTATTTACTGTTGTTTATGTATTCTATCTCTTGTAAAGGATTACCTGGAGCTGGATGACGATACCAGTCCTAATGGAGCTGTGTCTCCTTTCTCTACTTTGGGTAAAGAAACATCAGTGTCCACTGCTTTGGCTGATAAAACTGCCTCTTCTATTGAACCAACTGTACTGGAGAAGCCCCCGGGTTCATCTGTGCTGGTTCCGGCCAAAATTTTTACTGTAGATGGTAAACCTCACGTTAGGACAGCTGATGGGTCTACTGTTGAAGAGAAGGTTGATGTATCATCCTATATAACTTCATCTGTCTCTGATCCTATTGTTAAGCCAACTACAGGTGCAACTACAGTAGCTTCTAACACAAGTTTAGGCTCTAACAAGTCTACTACACCTAATGGATCAGCTGCTAATTCTCCCATGTTTAACTTTGGGAATAAAGTTGTTCCATCAACTGAGCTGGCAGCTGCTGTTGCTCCATCAAAGGACTCTACTAAGCCTAGTCCACTATTTGGTTTAGAGAAGGTTGCATCGTCAAAAGAGCCAGTTACTGAGACTCCTTTGGTTAATTCTGGCTTCAACAAAATTGTTGACAAGGTTCCCCAAGTACCATTTACTTTCTCCTCATCTGGTGGTGAATCTACTGTGTTTAAATTTGGCTCTTCTTCTGACTCAAAGCCAAAAAGCTTGATCAGGTTAGCGTATGTAATTTTGGCTTGCATTTAAATCTCAATAGTTCTTTTACTCACATAGGATATTTTTATTGTGGCTTAAATTTACTTTCATAGTTAGAGTGAAATTTGAACTTGTGTCTACATTTTGCAAATTGACCTGGATTTTTGTTATTTATGTTTTTCTTGATTCACTTTTCAATTGAAATTGGAATGATATATGGCGGCATTTACATTGTATTCAGTGAAGTACCTCAACAATCAGTTGATTAAATGTCTTCTTCATTTGCAGCTCAAGTCCTGTTGATTCAACGCCAAAACTTGAACTAGAAAATGCTGGTGCTAAGTCTAATAATATATTCACTGGTTTCACCGCCAAGTCGTCTGAACCAGCTACAAATATATTTACTTTTGGCAACAGTTCAAATCTAAATGTTGGATCTGCTGCTTCAAGCCCCTCTCCATTTTCCCCTGTTACAAACAATTTTACGGATCAGAATATATTTAGTAGCTCATCACTTGCAGCAAGCAACAGCAGCAGTAGTGCCACTGTAACCTCCACTAGCCCTGGCACTACAAGTAGCACTCCTGCCATAGTTGCAGTGACTAATAAAAGTTCCTCCTCCCAAGTGTCATCTTTATCTCCCACAACTTCAGTTTTCAAATTTGGATCTACACCTTTACCATCAACAAGTTTACCTGTATCATCTTCTGGCTCAGAACCACTGGAAAACAAGAACAGCATTTTTGGGAGCTCTTCTGCTGCAGTTGGAATCACAGGGAGTGGCATTATTGGCTTTAATTCCTCAGTAGCGACTACTGGAAGTAGCCAGTCTCTGGGTTCTGTCATGGGCACTACAAGTGGGTCTATTCCTGGTAGTCTGGCATCTTCTGTTACCAGTGTGTTTGCAACTTCTTCTGAGAGTCAGTCAGTAGCATTTAGTTCATCTGCATCAGCTCCATTATTTGGGTTGACTGGGAGCACAGGTTTTGCTTCAGGTAGTTCTTTGTTTTCCTCTAGTTCCGCCACAGACATTTTCAATGCGGGTACAACTTCAGGGCAGAGTACCCCTGCTGCTTCTTCAGAAGCCAATGCTGTTAGCTCCAGTAGTGGCACAAGTTCTACCGTGTTTGGGCTTTCAAGTTGGCAGCCCAACAAGTCTCTATTTGGCTCTTCATTTAGTTCAGCATCTTCACCTTCCTCTGGGTTTTCCTTTGGTTCATCTTTTAGTTCATCATCTTCATCTACTCCTGGGTTTTCCTTTGGATCATCCACACCTAGTATTACTTCTACCAGTTCTCCCATGATGTTTGGATCCTCTGCTGTTGCATCAACTCCTCAGTTTTCATTCACTTCTGTTACAGCTACTACCAACACCCAGCCTGCTTTTGGAAGTTCTAGTCCTGTATTCTCATTTGGTTCAGCTCCTGTTAATAACGATCAGATGAACATGGAGGACAGTATGGCCGAGGACACAGTTCAAGCAACTCCACCAGCAAATCCACCCGCAACTCCTGTGTTTGGCCAACAACCTGCCCCACTTCAATCAAATTTTGCATTTGGAGCATCAACTCCAACAGGGGCTACTCCTTTCCAGTTTGGGAGTCAACAGAACATCACCCCCCAGAATCCATCTCCATTTCAAGCTTCTGGCAGTCTCGAATTTAATGCTGGTGGGAGTTTCTCATTGGGCACTGGTGGGGGTGACAAGTCTGCTCGAAAATTTGTGAAAGTTAAGCATAGGCAGCGGAAGAAGTAAGACTATTTGTTGATGAAAATGGTTTTTTCTGTCGCTGCTGCAGGCTTTATTAATGCTACAAATTAATAAGCTCTAAGGCGAGTGATCTCTGAATTTCTGTCCAGGTAGGAGGAATCCAGATAAGTGACGTTATTGAAAGTAAATCAGGTGCAATGTTGTCAATCTCATTGGTCTTGCTTCTTGTTGGGTGCAAGACAATTTTTCACAATTTTGTAATACTATGATATGGTTGAACATAATCTGTGCTCTACTTGTAATGGTTTTAGGTCATAGTACTAAATCAAAGATTTGGTCAGTTTATGTTCACAAAATCCCTGTATTCTCGTTACTTGTATCATAGCCAGAAATAGGCATGAATTTATGGCTTAGCTGGTTCTGAAATAACTTACAATTCAAGTGAGTAAGCTTTGAATGATTATTAGCTAGCTAGTAGGTCTTTTATTTTTTCCATTTATTTGAGCATCAAGTTTTGTTTGTCCACTGACAACGAAGTCGTGATTTCTTTTGGGCTATTCCATCAATGTGGCATTTTCTTGTCAAATTTTTGGTGCTTAAAGAGTTAAATATATCTTTCAGCTATTCCTAATCGCTACGCGTTTATAGTAGGAAGTCAATACTGTGGTGTTCTAGTTTATATATGGTTATTTGCTTTAGTTATTTTTAAACTAAACAGTGTAGTTCCTAAATTTATTACCTTTGGTATTTTTACTATTTATTTTTGAAAAGATACATGTTCAGTTTATACCAGGTATAAATTACATCTTTTGTAAATTATTATAGAATGTACATTATATCAGTTAAGGGAAAGTTATTTGTATTATTGACATTTTTTTCTTAATATTTTTCTCTATTCAGGTTTGACACTCTTTCCCTAGCAACATTTGTGAAACTTCCTTTATCAATGATGAGTTTGCAATATTAATTTATAATTAATTATTTTAAATGAAATTCTCTTTCGATTGAATTCATTATTTATCATTTGAGTAATAACATTTTCCCTTGAAGAGGAAGAAGACTAATAATAATATTATAAATAGTAATATGACATAGAAATTTGGTGTGACATTTAATTTATTTGAAGAAAATTATAAATTTTTGGGTAACATTTTCATCGAACGTTTAAAGTGAATTTATCTTTTATAAGAATAAACTATTTTTCTTGACATGGTTTAAAAAGCATACAGAACATTTAACTTCAAAAATATTAAAGAAAAAATCTTACAATTTATTCCATTTGGTTTCTGTATTTAAATGCACTAAAAAGTTACATAAGTTAGTCATTCAAAATCAATTAAAAACAACTAAATTAAGCTAGTGAACTAGTAGTCTATTTCAAATTAAAAGTATGACACAACTCGACTACTACTATTATAATTAGTCTAACTTATCTATATTTTCGAACTATGATTCTAATTAAAGGAAACTAATACTAACAACAATGCTATGTACTGAACGGACACTACACTACTGAACCAATGAATAAATCAAACTAAACTAGAACTTATGCGCTAGATTACCCATGTTTACTAACTAAAACTCAAGTCCTAAACTTCAAATTACAAAGCTAAACTAGGAAAACTAAAGACAACCTTAACACTCCTAAAAACATACTAAAACTAATCTATTAACACTAATTCTAAAATAAAAGAGAAATTAACAAATTAAAGAAATCTACTCTAATATAAGCTAATTAACTAGAATAGTTCCTAAGAAAGACACAATTAACTAGTAAACACATCACAAAATATGTACTTAACGCATCCCCACACTTAGCTCTTTGGACTCCTGACCAAAACAAAAACAGATCACTCATCCCAAGAACTTGCACTCACTTCCCTGTCACAAAATCTGCATAATTCAGCTGCATTAAACTAGCTAAAACTGCCAAAATGGCCATCAAACCTCCAAATTCAAGTTTCATGAATTCCAGCAAGTCAAAACATCATAGTTCAATACAATTTCAGTAGAAAACAATCAAGATTAGTAGCAATTTCAGATTTGACCTCTCAAGGCTAGTGTTTACACTCAAAAGCTCAATGTGCATAGGCTTGTTTTTATCACTCATCACAACATGTAAAAACACAATTTCATGAATTTGAAAAGCTTCTAGTTAGCATCACTCACTCCAAAGCACACTCTAAATCACTAGGACTTTGTCTTGGCATGTAATGTGATCAGGATTTGTGGTAGGCTTTGGAAAGCGATTCAAAGCTATGAACCTGTGAGCATGAGAAAAGCAAGATGACAGGATGAAATTCCAGTGCAGTTTCAGTTCAATGAATCTGTCATCAAGTTCCTCTTTCATTTCAGCTTTGTTTCTCACCCTTTTATTTCTTCCTTCTCTTTTGTAATACTTCAGACCACTTTTATCTTTTTTCTTTCCCATCTTTTTCTTTTTCCAGCTTTTCTTTCAGCTCTTGTTTTATCACTACCAATTTTGTCTTTTGTCTTTTTTTTTTTTTCTTTTTTCGAAGCAGATTTCCCACTCTCAACACTTAAAATTCACAATGCACCTTAACCTTCTTACTCACAAATTAGGTAAATCATGGTTTTTCAGATCTTCTTGGCTTGTAACACGTTAATCAATCAAGAAAGGTCTATTCAAGCTTAAAAATTCAGGTGCAATGGCAAAAGTCACATTTGGCTAACTGGCTGGAACAAACAAGGCCTAGATCATGTTTAGAGTGTATCCTAGGTCAAGCAACACCAAAAAGAATCAATGCAAATTCTGAAATGCAACTCGACATGAATGCAATTACACAGTCAAGAATTAAGGCTCAAAATCTCTCAAGGTTTAATTTTTGTCAAAACTGAAATGCTACATCTCTATCCTTCAAAAACTACTTAAATCAATTGAACCAAAATGCAAAACCTACAAGAAACCAACCACTCAAATTTAGAATCTAGCGACACACTTAGCAATAAAAAAGCAAGAATTAACACCTCTATCATCATGCAAATCTGTAAAAAGTGCAACAAAACTACCCAAACAAGTTTTAAAAGACACAAACACTGTAAAAAAATACTTACTTCCCAAAACTAAACCTAAGACAGAATTTCACTATCTAGAACCAAGACAACTCTCTAAAACTACTCTAAAAAGCTAAAAATTTCAACTAAATTAGGCCCAAATAGGCTAAAATGCAAAACTGTACCAAACTAGTAAATGTAACTATCATGCAACTACTGCAACACATTCTAAATGATATATGAAGGATAAAAACTGAGCTAAACTACACTAAAACAACAAAGTAGTCCTATTATTATACTACAATGACTCAAAAAAGATGCATAAGCTATCTATACATAAAAATCACTATCTAAGCAAGTTCTAAATGATACAAGACTATTAAAAACTAAGCTATTTACCTAAAACAGAAAAGAATGCAAAATCTGACATTTAAACACCTAATATTAGCACTATTTGACAGAAAAACAGATCAGCATAGACTAAGCCTAAAACAACATATATTATTTACCTTATTGATTCCCACAAGTTTAGAACAGTAAAACAAAACTAAAATCAAGGTTAACTAATGAAAATTATAAAGGAACCAAAATCTAGTGTGCACTACTTTTATCTGAAAAAAAGCAGGACAAAGAAAAATCAGCTGTCAAAATTGAATTCTACAAACTGCCTGGTATATTCGAATTTAAACTGCACCTTCCACAGAGCTCCAAAAATTACATTCATCCATTCAAATCAAAGATAATTGAATCAGGTGTTCATAGCAAAAAGAATCAATTCAATTGGATCACTGTGGAGAGAGTTATAAGGCCATACAAGCAGTAGAGGTCAAAGCTATCAGCATTTATTTTTTTATGCAACCTAATCTTAATTTTCATGCTAAAAGTATTCTAACAGAAAAGTAACTATGTGAGCAAGTGAAAATTCATGAAAGCATACTATTATAACTGCTAATTACTCTAGAACTCAAGAACATCCGAATTTGACTATGCACCTAAAATACTACTGCAGCAAAACAGAATTTAAAATAAAAATCTAGTACTACTATATTTACAAACAAAAGTCAGAAAATAACTCTTCACTATGGATCCTATGTGCTCATCCAGTCTATGTAATGTATCCAAATCAGCTCCAATTTCTTTTTCCAGAGAATTTTTATGCATCTGTTGTATTTTTATGCAGCTGCAGCAGCAGATCTGCATCCAAAATCACTGGTACCTTCACACTTGCAGCAACTTTTCCAGCATAAGCTTTAAGGTAAAAACCAGCTTCAATAAGTGAATCAGCTGCATTAAGACTAATTAACACAACACTGAAAAGTCAGCCTTAATCTCAATTAAAATCAGAAATTTTATCATTAAGTTAAACACCAGGTGCCTCTTCATTCAATTCATCATGATCAAGAACATGATTATGCATTTCAGCCGTGAACTCCTCATCAAAGAGAGGTGGTGCCTCATAACCCACTGTAACAGCTGAATCATTCAATTCAGAATTTTGTTTCAAGTTACATTTCTCAAATTTTGTTCCAATTCTCTCTATTTGGTCTTTGGCTTGTTGGTGAAGTTGTTCAAGACTTCAGATTCAAGAAAATGGTCATCTTCGTTGAGATCACAGCGTAATTAGTTTGAAGAACTTAGAAAGTATAGAATTGCCAATGATACCAACTAAAAAGGGGAAGAAAGAGAAGGTCAACTGCTGTCTGTTTCATCCCAGCCTAGAAGCAACTTAGTGTGGGATCTTCAACCTGCGTAGATGTTACTTATCAGTACCCTTCCAGAGTTGCCTTCTCCAATATATTTTTCGGGTTAAAATAAGAAAGGCCAATTTTGTTCTCTACAATGTTGGGAATACAGTTCAGAAACAAGAAAGGTAAATAAACGTTGATTTTGTATCTATGTTTTCTTTTGGTTGTAAATACATAGAAGATTAGTGTTGGCTTTTGCTAATAAATACAAATAAAAATTTACCTGGATAACAGGTCTGATCATCCTAGGTCCACCCTGAAGTTACTTTCCGAAAATCATAAAGAAAACAGGGAAATAATTGCAGCAATAATACAACTATACCAACTGAAATGGCACTTCCAGACTGAAACGCCATCAATCAATGAGTTATCAATTTTACGTACAACTAGAAGTTAGAACATTTTAAGGCAAACATGAGGGTCACTGAATTATCCGAAGTGGTTGATTCAAATCCCAAGTTGCTGAAAATGTACACTTTGGTAATGAGACTTCTTGAGAAATCTTGATTGTCTCACAGTCATAAATATTCTTTTGTCGTCAAAACTATAGAAAACAAAGAACGTATGTATTGTGGCTTTTGGCCAGTCCCACACCAAGTGGGTGCAGACACAGATCCAAACATGTGGATAGAAAGTAATCGGAAATTTATGCTTTCAGATGAATGTGATAGCATACCGCTGGTCAGATTGTACTCTACACCAAATGTAATTGGTTCTTCTACCAGTAATCCTGACAAGAGCAAGAACCATCCTTGAAATGATGAAATCGGGTTGCATCTCTAACTATGATTTTTCTTTCCACAAGCTTAGAGATGTATTTAATAGCAGAATGGCAGTCATTATAAACTCTAAGGTTCTTCATCATCCTCAGTGTAGAATGCTCTGGAGTATTTATTAACGCAAACGCAATGGCAAGTTTTTCGCTGTGATGTTTAAGCATCTGTTCTTTCATTTCTTGCTCCAGGTCATGCAACACAGAATTGGTGTTAGGAATGAAGCCCATTTTCTTTATCTCATTCCATATTTTTGAAATCATACGGTAGATTGCATCTCTTTGGGGATGAAGTGCATCGTCAACCCCAAAAGTGTGGACTTTGTTCTGGATTTGAACCCAACTGAATCCCTGTTCTTTCTTTACTGCTCTGTCCTTCATTGACTTCCTAAGCTTAGCAGCATCCGCCCATTTACCACAGGCTGAAAGTGTATTAGCAAGTGCTGAGTACGCCCCACTATTATTGGGATCAATAAGAAGCAACTTTTTAGCTGCTACTTTAGCCAAATCAACATTTTTATAAACCCTACAAGAAGACAAAAGTAAACCCCAGGCTACCACATCTGGTTCGATGGGCATATTTGTAATAAAATTATATGCATCTTCAAGCAATCCAGCACGCCCAAGAAGGTCAATCATGCATGCGTAGTGGCTAGAAGTGGGTTCAATGTTATGAACATTTTTCATCAAATTAAAGTAACGTTTACCCAGTTCTACCAATCCAACATGCGTGCAAGCAGACAACACACTAACATAAGTAATGTGATCGGGCTTTAGGTTAATTTTCAACATCATTTCAAACAGTTCTATGGCCACATTTCCAAGTCCATGTTGAGCTAGAGCCAAAATCATGGAAGTCCAAGTCAATGTATCCCTGTAGGAGCAGATCTGATTGAATACTTTCCTAGCATCTTTGATGCTACCAGATCTTGAGTACATGGTAATTAAAGCATTACCCACAGAAACTGATGATGCTTCTTCCAATCTCATAGCAACCGCATGAATCTGCTTGCCGTGATCCAGAGAAGCCAAGCTTGAGAAGACACTTAATAGAGCTGCCAAAGTATAACTATTTGGCTTTGGACCTTCCCTTATCATTGACCTAAAGAGAGCCAAAGCATTACTAATTAAGCCATTGTGCATAACCAACAATCATGGCAGTCCATGCAACTACATCAGGACACTTCAGTGAATCAAATATCTCTCTTGCAGGGTTTATATCCCCAATTTTGACATAGCCATCCAACAGTGATGTGAATGCTATAACATTAAGACTCTAAGTTCCAGTTAGCTGTACAATCCTTCGAGCAATTTCAACAGCACCCGACTTTGAATACATTGAAATCAGAGCATTCCCCAGTGCCCCAGCAATGTCAATATCGATTCTTACAATATGTGCATGAATTTGTTTCCCAAGTTTCAAGCTTTTGAGATTTGCACAAGCTGACAGAACACTTGCCAAAGTGAACTTATCCGGATTCGGAGATGAACTCTTAAGCATAGAAGAAAATGTTTCTAGGGCTTTGATGTTATGAAATAGTGAAAGAGATGAGGAGAAATCTTCCTTGTGTGTCTTTGCATATACATAGGGTAATGTATTTATAATAATAAGAAGGTGGGCTAAGCCCAAATACAAATGAATATGTAAAAATAAAATAATAAGAATAAGGACTATGTTTCCCTAATAAACATATAGGGACTATGTTTCCCTAATTAACATAAATACAATATCTAACATTCCCCCTCAAACTGGAGCATATAAATCATATGTTCCAAGCTTGTTACAAAGATAGTCAATTTTAGGTCATTGTAAGGACTTAGTGAATATATCTGCCAACTGGTTGCTTGAGTTAACGAACTCAGTCTTGATATCTCCAGATATGATTTTTTCTCTAATAAAATGACAATAAACTTCAATGTGCTTGGTTATCTCTTGGAAGACAGGGTTAGAGCTAATATGAAGAGCAGCTTGATTATCACATATAAGTGTCATGTGAGTGATATCTCCAAATTTCAATTCACTAAGTAATTGTTTAAGCCACACAAGCTTACAAGTAGCTGATGCCATAGCTCTATATTTTGCTTCTGCGCTGGACCTAGCCACAAAACTTTGCTTCTTACTTTTCCAAGATATCAGGTTGCCACCAATAGAGACACAATATCCAGAAGTAGACCTCCTATCAGAAGGGGAACCAGCGCAATCAGCATCTGAATAGCAAACGATTTTTGTATCGTTGTTAGGACCATATAGCAAACCTTTTCCAGGTGATCCTTTAATATACTTCAGTATGCGAACAACTGCGTCCCAATGGTCTTCACATGGGGAGTTAAGGAATTGACTCACCACGCTAACTGCGAAGGAAATGTCAGGACGCGTAACACTAAGATAGTTTAATTTACCAACTAATCTTCTGTAACATTCAGGATCTGAGAAAGGCTCCCTGATTTGGTAGGAGCTTGATGTTAGGATCCATAGGTGTCTCAACAGATTTACAGTTCATTAACCCTGTTTCCTCCAAGATGTCTAACGGATACTTCCTCTGAGATATGACAATACCATCATTGGATTGTGCTACTTCAATACCCAAAAAGTACCGGAGTTTGCCAAGATCTTTGGTTTGAAAATGGTGACAAAGGTGCTGTTTCATCTGAGAGATGCCAAAGTAGTCGCTTCCTGTGAGAACAATGTCATCGACATACACTATTAAGTAGATACATCCAGCACTTGAGTGGCGATAGAACACTGAATGATCTGCTTCACTACGATACCAAATTGTTGAACAACACAGCTGAATTTACCAAACCAGGCCCGAGGAGACTGTTTTAGGCATATATGGATTTGCGAAGATGACATACCTATCCAGATGACTCCCCTTGAGCAACAAAGCCGGGCAGCTGTTCCATATAAATTTCTTCATGCAAATCACCATTAAGGAAAGCATTTTTGATATCAAGTTGGTAAAAAGGCCATTGTCGAAGAGCGGCCATGGCAATAAATAGGCGAACAGAGGTCATTTTCGCCACTGGAGAAAAGGTATCACCATAATCCAAACCAAAAATCTGTGTGTAGCCTTTGGCAACTAGTTGAGCCTTCAAACGATCAATTGTACCATCAGGGCCAACTTTGATAACATACACCCACCTGCAACCAACAATAGACTTTCTAGATGGTAATTGGACAAGCTCCCAAGTTCCACTATTCTGTAAAGCACTTAATTCATCCAGCATGGCTTGACGCCAACCAGGATGAGTTAAGGCATCACCCACAGACTCAGGAATTGACACAGAAGAAATGGATGAGAGACATGTGTAAAAAGATGGAGATAACCTGTGGTAACTAAGAACAGTATAATGGGGGAAGGGTTACGAGTAGAGAGTATACCTTTACGGAGGGCAATAGGCAGGTCATACTCATTTGCTGGAGCCGGAGGAGACACAGGAGGAGACACAGGAGGCGGCACAGGAGGTGAGTCATGAGGGAGACGATTGTGGCAACTATAAACCTGAAGGGGTGGAGTTGAAGGACGATCCTGTGGGGAATAAGAGTCTAAAGGATCACAGACAATAGGAATATTAACAGTAGTAGGTGGAGGTACAAAACTAGAAGATAAATGTGAAAAATAAAACGAAAATTCATCAAAAGTGACATCAGCAGAGATAAAATGACGATTGAGGGAAGGAGAAAAACACTTATAGCCCTTTTGTGACCGTGAAAATCCTAAGAAGACACATTTGTGAGATCTAGGAGATAACTTATCAAGACCAGGACTAAAATCATGAACAAAACATGTAGACCCAAAAAATTTAAGAGGTAATGGATGTAAAGGGTCTTGAGGAAATAAGACAGAATGAGGGATTTTGTTATCTAGGACAGAAGACGGCATGCGCTTGATGAGATAACATGCAGTGAGAACTGCATCACCTCAAAAACGCGAGGGTACTTGGCCATGAATTAGAAGTGTACGAGTTGTTTCAATGAGGTGTCTATTCTTGCGCTCAGCCACCCCATTTGGTTGAGGAGTATAAGCACATGAGGTTTGGTGAAGAATGCCATGAGAAGCCATAAAATGTTTAAACGGTTGAGAAAGGTATTCATGGCCATTATCACTGCGTAAAGTTCGAATAGAAACCTCAAACTGTGTTTTTATTTCATTAAAAAATGATTGGAAAATAGAAAATAACTCAGAACGAATTTTCATTAAAAACAACCAAGTACATCTGGAATAGTCATCAATAAAAGTAACAAAATACTGAAATCCTAAAGTGGACTTAACACGACTAGGTCCCCAAATATCAGAATGAACTAATGAAAAAGGGGATGACGCTCGTTGTGAAACACTACGAGGAAAGGAACTACGAGTATGCTTTCCTAACTGACAAGATTCACACGACAAGTTGGATAACTTTGACAAACTCGGAACAAACTGCTGCAGTTTGGTAAGACTGGGATGACCTAACTGTGCATGAAGAAGGGATGGTGACTCCATGATGACGCCAACATGTGGAGAAGGGCGGAGAATATATAGGCCATGAGACTCACATCCTGTGCCAATCATGTGTTTCGAACTTCGGTCCTGCAAACAAACATAATCTCTAGTAAATGAAATAACACAATTAAGGGAATGAGTTACACGACTGACGGACAATAAATTGAAAAGAGACCCAGGGACATAGAGTACATGATCAATGGATATGGACGGAAAAATATGAACAGTACCAATACCATGAGATAAGACTCTAGACCCATCAGCCATTGTTACCGAGGGTAAATTATCCGGACATGACAAGTAAGAAAACAAGGACCTGTTGCCAGTTATATGATCGGTAACGCCTGAGTCAAGGACCCAAGATCCGAGGGAGTGAGTCAGACCAACAAAAGGTGTACCTGTGCGTGCAACAGATGCAGATGTAGTGGAACTAGATTGTTGACGATCCTCATACCATCTGAGAAATTCATTGAAGACTGCAGGGTTATCTACAGTATTTGATGAAGTAGGATGGTCTGCAGGCCGAGGAGGCGGATCAGAATTAGCCATTGCTACAGATCGAGGAGGACGTCCATGAAGCGCATAACATCTATCAATTATGTGGCCTAGCTTGCCACAATGGTCACACTTTGGTCGTCCTTTACCTGGCTTGCGAGACCGACTTTTATCATCATGTTGGGCAGCCATAACAGAGGAATCATCAATATGAGGAGATTTTTCAATGACTGGTTTGCTCAGAATACGCAAAAAAGCAGAACAAGTAGAAGTAAAGTTGGGTATGACCGGAGAACCCAAAATCTGATCACGGACATGGGAGGAATCATCAGAGAGTCCGTATAATGCCAACAGCATGAAGAACTTTGATCGTTGTTCCAGTTCTTCAGCAGGAGTGGAAACAGGAGGTAATAGCTCATTAAAATCGTGAAGGAGGGCATGAACTTTACCCAAATATTCTGTCATGGGACCAGGATTGCACGGACCAATAATAGTGAATAGATCCTGACAAACACCATAAAGACGCTGGGTGTCATTCGTGTATAATAACTTCGCTTGTGCCCATACTTCTGAACATGTTTCATATGATCGAAACATTTGTTTCAAAGAAGAGTGAATGGTGGACTTTATGACGATGCATAACTGGCCGTCAATTTTCATCCAGCGGGAAATGTCCTCTGTGGTAGCACTAGTCACATTTTTAGTAAGGTGATCTACATACCCCTGACTCTTCAACCAAAGTTTGATGTCAGACGCCCATGTTGCATAATTCGTGCCATCTAACTTGTCAATGGACAAGTGCACATTCACATAATTGGTGTATATTGGGGAATCAGATGAGGCACCAGCAAAAGAAGATGAGGCACTAGCAGAGGTGGTTGTAGACGAGGAAGACGCCATGGAGAGGGAGAAACCCTAAAAATTCAATGTGCTCCGATTGACACAACAACCACAAATCCAGAAAGAGGGCGAGGAGGCGATCACGGCGGTGTTGGTCGGCGACGGTGGGCTCCGGCGACGCGCCGGCACGTGCGGCGGGAAGCGGCGGATCTGCAACTTTTGCGGCGGCGCGTGGAGGCGCGTGGGTGCTTCGATCGCCATGATCTTTTGACCACGGTGGTCGCCTGGCGAGACGATTCGGATGGAGTGGTCGTTGGTCGATTCTGGAACTCCGACGGCGGCAACGGCGGTTGCGACGATGATGAATACCGGAGACCGTGGAAGAAGCTGGAACAGAACCTAAGCTCTAGATACCATATGAAATAGTGAAAGAGTTGAGAAGAAATCTCCCTTGTGTGTCTTTGCATACACATAGGGTAATGTATTTATAATAATAAGAATGTGGGCTAAGCCCAAATACAAATGAATATATAAAAATAAAATAATAAGAATAAGGACTATGTTTCCCTAATAAACATAAACACAATATCTAACAGATGTCATATCCCTGATGACAAAACCCTGTGATGATTGAATTCCAAGAGACAATATCCTGATCACTCATTTGTTCAAAGAGTGAAAGTGCAAGGTCAAGTCGACCGAACTGCATGTGCATTGAAATCATAGTATTCCAAGTTGATTTATCCTTCAACCTCATTAGCTCAAAAAAACATTTGCCATACTTTGCATACATGTTAACCAGTGAATTTGCCACAGGAACAACCCTAGATAGCCCCAGTTTAACAATAAAGGAATGAACCTTATTTCCAATATTCAGGGCCTTCTTTGTAGAACATGAGGCAAGAACATTGGTAAATGTGAATTGGGTAGGCGAAATTCCAGAAGAAACCATGCGGAGAAACGTGTTAATAGCGCTATTGAAAAGACCCAAGTTGTTATACCCCATTATCATGGTGGTCCAAGAAACGGAATTTGGTTGGGGAATTTCATCAAACAGTTGGCGTGCAGAGTCCAAGTGGCCACCCTTAACGTGCATGGAGAGTATGGTGTTCCATGAGAAGGTAGTATTAAGGGGCATTTCATGGAACAAGCAGTGGGCATCGGAGAAGAACCCGGTTTTGGCGTAGAAATTGAGGAGATTGTTCATCAAGAAGATGTCGAGGCAAAGACCTTGTTTGATGATTGGAGCGTGAATGCATCTTCCCAGGAATGGGTCTTGGGATTTGATTGGGGATTGGAGAAGGAGAGCCCATTTGTCGGAAAGAGAAGGAAGGTTTGGGTTTTGCATAGACACAAGCAGAGTGTCCTGAACTGTCTCCCTCCCAAAGTTGCACCACCGTCAATCCTTCCCAACAATTTTACAAACACTCAAGGAAATAAAAAAAAAGATTAAACTTGTTGTGTCATTTCATATTAATACACCTTTATGTGCTTTTTAATTTTTTAGTAGCCCATTATGCTTTTTCTTTTTTCTTTCCATCCATATTTCTTCAAAAATAAAAATAAAAAATCAGAAAGAAAAGCTAGAAGAGTTCTGTAAAGAGGAAATTGATCTCTGGAAACCGATGAAGTTAGAAGCGAAAGGATAATCACTTCAACGGAGGTTTTTGTTTTCTTCTTGTGATTTGCATTTCTTATTCTTTCGTTTGTTACCGATTTAGCTGTTTGAATAAATTCTACGTCCGATTGACTTTTACTGTTAACTTTAATTTCTCCCATTGAAACTTGATGTTCGGTGGATTACTCTCTAAGGACACTAATCATACTAATTTGGTTAGTTAGGTTTTTTTTATTGTACCGTTTTCTCCTTTTTCTTTGAAACTCTATAAATAGAGTTTTCCGCACACATAGATCTTGTAACACAACAGATACAAAAATAAAAGACTTTTCTTTTACTAACCTCTGTTCGGTGCTTTTCCTTCTTTTTTCTCTCTGTCTTCTTTGCATTTATCTTTATCCCGTGAAGATCCTCCTTTGAATAGCTGGCAAACACCCACGGAGACACCGAGCTCTCTTCTTCTCTTCCCTCGAGACTCGCAGTTTTGTCTCTGACTCAACTAATCTCTGCGCTAAGAAGAAGTCTCTGGAAAAGGGGAGATATTTCTCTTCGTATTGGGTCAAAAGGCTTGGGCCTCCACCATTCTCTAAAGTTCGGCCTATTTCTTTATGGTATCAAGAGCAGAATCAATACCCACTCTGTTTTCGCTGCCCAGGTCTCGTTCTTGATGCTTTTTGCTTAAATTCTTGAACAGTTTCTTGCCTTCCAACATCACAATGGATCAGACAGATCAAGCTGCCAATCTTGCCAGCCCTTTCTACTTACACTCTGGGGAGAATCCAGGCTTAACCCTCATCTCTCAAGTCCTAAGTGAGACTAATTACTCTTCTTGGAGCAGAAGCATGAGAAGAGCCCTTCTCTCCAAAAACAAGATAAAGTTCATTGATGGGTCAATCAAGAAACCCAAGAAAAGATATGCCTTGTTTGATGCATGGGAAAGATGTAATATGATGGTACTTTCATGGATTATAAAGACACTTTCCCACAAATTGCAGAAAGCGTTATCTATGTTGAAGAAGCCAAAGAGTTGTGGGATGAGTTAAAGGAGAGATTTTTTAAAGGTGACTACTTTAAGATTTCTGATCTTCTTCAAGATATTCACTCAATCAGACAAGGGGAAAGAAGTGTTAATCAATTCTTTACTGATTTGAAAATTCTCTGGGAAGAATTGGAATCCCTTAGACCTATACCCAATTGCACTTGTAAAATCCCCTACAGCTGTGAACTTTCAAAGATTTCTCTGAAGTACAGAGAAGTAGAGCACGTGATATGCTTCCTAAAAGGGTTAAACGACACCTATAACACTGTCTGAACACAAATTCTTTTGATGGAGCCTCTACCGAATATAAATCGCTTCTCATTATGCAACAAGAGAGACAAGAAAGAGTTGATACTGGGTTTGCTGCCAGCAATCAGTCTGCTGAGACAACGAGAGTGCTGGCAAACATTGCTGACAGAAACAATAATTGGAAAACTGACCAAAGTTTTAGAAATCAAGGTCGTGGTGCTGGGCCACATGGCCAGGGAAGAGGCAGAGGAAGGAATCCTAACTATGGTAAACAGTATTCCTATTGCAACAAAATGAATCATACAGTGGATGAGTGTTACTCCAAGCATGGTTATCCACCTTGGTATAAAAAGACTGACATCAATCAAGAGAAAAAGAGGGGCTGGAATTCAGCCAGTGTTTGTCAAAGCAATCTTCAATAAGGAGGCACCAGTGCTGCCTCCAACACATTGACACCAGAACAAATGGAAAAGCTCCTAAAAATAATTGAAAAGGCTGATGAACCTACACACAAGATCAATCAAATGCAGAGAAATGATCAAGATGACAAACCATGTACTCTTTCCTGGATTATTGATACAGGGGCCACAAATCATGTGACCCATGAGAAAAGAAATTTTGTTACCTTCTATAAAATTAAACCCATAACTGTTAGGCTACCTAATAACTCTATCATTATTGTTGAACATGCTGGAACTGTTCAGTTCTCTAAAGATTTTATAATTTTTAATGTCTTATACATACCAGATTTTTCTTTCAATTTAATTTCTGTTCAAAGCCTTACTAAAGACTTGATTTGCAGTTTGATTTTTTCCTCTGAGATATGCTAGATAAGGGAGAATTCTACGTTGAGAATGATTGGGTGTGCTAACCCTCACAAAGGACTTTATTACCTACAGACTTTTCCTAATGCTGATCAGAATTTTATTTCAAAATCTATCTTTTCTTTTAAGCATGCTGATGTAAATTTGTGGCATTATAGATTAGGCCACCCTGGAAACAATGTTGTAAAACATATATGTGAACACTTCCCTTACGTTTCAATAAATCCCAATATTGTTTGTGATGTTTGCCATTATGCTAAGCAACATAGATTGCCTTTCCCTACAAGTGTTTCTTTATCTGCTGAGTGTTTTGAAGTAATCCATTGTGATATTTGGGGACCTATCTCTATTCCTTCAATTCATGGACATAAATACTTCCTTACAATTGTTGATGATCATAGCAGACATACATGGGTTTTCTTGATGAGTAATAAGGGTCAGACTAGAGGTTTACTTGAAAATTTTATTATCAGAATTAAGAATCAATTTGGCAAAATGATTAAAACTATTAGGTCTGACAATGGACCCGAGTTTAGTTGGGACAATTTATATGAATTATATGGCATCAACCACCAAACTAGCTGTGTTGAAACTCTTGAACAGAATTTTGTTGTGGAGCGTAAACACCAACACATTCTTAATGTGACTCGTAGCCTTATGTTTCAGTCTAATGTACCCAAGGCCTATTGGTCTTATGCCATTAGTCATGTTGTCTACCTCATAAACAGGTTACCTACTCCCATCATTAAGAACATAACCCCCATGATATCATTTATAATGCTCCTCCCACTTATTTAAATTTAAAAACTTTTGGATGTCTCTGTTTTGCTTCCACCCTTGAGAATGGGAGGAACAAGCTGGACCCTAGGGATAGGAAAGGAATTTTTCTTGGCTACAAGAGTGGAGTCAAGGGCTATATTGTCCTTGACATCAACACTAGAGAATTATTCATAAGCAGGAATGTTGTGTTTTATGAAGACTTTTTTCCTTGGAAGAATGAACAAAATTGTGATAAAATGGATGATGAAGAGGCTGACAAAACAACCTTCCTCAATGACCCTCTGGGGAGTTCTGGCCAATTAATGATGGATCTTTTGTTGAGGAGGAAATACAGCAGGACACCACTGATGGAAATAACAATAACAATGAGGTTGATGACAGTAGAGAGGACAACGGATGCAGGAGATATGATAGAGTTAGAAAACCTCCAGAGTATCTAAGTGACTACGTTCACCAGGTGAACCACTCCTTATCTATAAAAAACAGCCTTAAAACTCCCTATCCTATTTCTGATTTGTTGTCTTGTGATTCTCTAACAGAGAAACATTTGAAATACACTATGGCTATCACTACTAACACTGAACACCAATCCTATAACGAGGCTAAGGATATGTGTGAATGGGCAGGGGCAATGCAAAAAGAGCTCAAAGCCTTGCAGGACAATAATACTTGGTTCTTGACACAGCTTCCTCCAGGAAAAACTGCAATCGAATGTAGATAGGTATATAAGATTAAGTATAAGGCTGATGGCAGTGTTGAAAGGTACAAGGCTCAGCTGGTAGCTAAGGGCTATACCCAGCAAGAGGGGATAGACTATTTAGACACATTCTCTCCTATTGCCAAGCTGACAACAATTAGATTGCTGGTTCTTGCATTAACTAGATGTGGATAGTGCTTTTTTGCATAGAGACCTAAATGAGGAAGTTTACATGGAGCCACCACCTGGCCTCAATGATCATAAAGAAGGCCAAGTTTGTAGACTCACTAAGTCCTTGTATGGTCTAAAGCAAGCTAGCAGGCAGTGGTTTGAGAAACTGTCCACTTTCCTCATTTTTGTTGGTTATGTACAATCAAAGTCTAACCATTCTCTTTTTGTCAAGAGAACACCTACTGATTTCACAGCCCTACTTGTTTATGTTGATGACATTATATTGGCAGGAAACTCCATGACAGAAATCAACCACATAAAGAATCTCTTGGATAACAAATTCTGAATAAAGAATCTAGGAGAACTTAAGTATTTCCTTGGTCTGGAGGTTGCAAGATCTAGGAAAGGAATTCATCTATCTCAAAGAAAATACACCCTAGACATTCTAAAGGAGACATGAATGTTGGGTTGCAAACCCTGCTTAATTCCCTTCCTAAGTGATACAAGCTCACTATACAAAATGGACAGCTACTTAAGAGATCCAAGCTCCTATCGAAGACTGATAGGGAAGTTGTTTTATCTCACTAACACTAGACCTGATTTGTGTTTTTTCATTAATTTGTTAAGTCAATTCATGCAATCTCCCATTGATTACCATTATCGGGCTGTTCAACATGTTCTTAGGTACATAAAATCTAAACCCTTAGAAGGCTTATTCTTTTCGGCTGATTCTTCAATACACCTGAAAGCATTCAGTGATTAAGATTAGGCGACCTGTCCCAATACTAGAAGATCTACTACGGGG
Organism: Vigna reflexopilosa; assembly: GCA_027742785.1. NCBI lineage: Eukaryota > Viridiplantae > Streptophyta > Magnoliopsida > Fabales > Fabaceae > Vigna > Vigna reflexopilosa. The sequence continues at coordinate 6,768,103 of CM050917.1, forward strand.
TTCTATGTCTTCCTTGGATCATCTCTTATTTCATGGAAATCTAAGAAATAGAGCATTGTTTCTAGGTCTTCTACAAAGGCCGAATATCGAGCTCTAGCGGCTGCTACATGCGAGATACAATGGATTCACTATCTATTGGAAGACCTACAGGTTCAGGAAGCTGGAATTCCAGCTCTATACTGCGACAATAAATTGGCTAGACACATAGCTCATAATCAGAGCTTTCACGAAAGGACCAAGCATATAGAGCATGATTGCAATGTTGTTCGTGAAAAGGTGCAAGCGAATCTTCTGCATCTCCTTCCCGTTCGTTCAGATGAACAACTTGCTGACATTTTTACCAAGTTTCCTCATCGCGTTCGGTTCAGATCCATCGTTCCCAAGCTTAGATTAGTAATTATACATCATCCAGCTTGAGGGGAGGCTATTGAAACTTGATGTTCGATGGATTACTGTCTAAGTACAATAATCATACCTATTTTGGTTAGTTAGGTTTTCCTTATTGTACCGTTTCCCCCTTTCCCTTTGAAACTCTATAAATAGAGTTTTCCACACACACAGAGCTTGTAACACTTAACAGATACAGAAATAAAAGACCTTTCTTTCACTAACCTCTGTTCGGTGCTTTCCCTTCTCTTTTCTCTCTGTCTTCTTTGCGTTTATCTTCATCCCGTGAAGATCCTCCTTCGAATAGTTGGCGAACACCCACGGAGACACCGAGCTCTCTTCTTCTCTTCCCTCGAGACTCGCAATTCTGTCTCTGACTCACCTAATCTCTGAGCTAAGAAGAAGTCTCTAGAAAAGGGGAGATATTTCTCTTCGTATTGGGTCAAAAGGCTTGGGCCTCCACCGTTCTCTAAAGTTTGGCCCATTTCTTTATCTCCATTTGCGCCAATTCATATTCTCATATAATCAATCCAGAAACAGTATTAAAAATTACAGAGACAAATCAATCCAGAAAAATTCTTGTTAGAATGAAAAATCAAAGGTAAAAAGAGAAGACAGAGAATTAGATGAAATGTTAAATAAAGCGAAAAAAAAACAGTCGGTGGCGGTCACGGGTGGTGTCGTCGGCAAGTTTGACTGAGCGGAGTTTGGCTGTGTTGCCAATGGCGTACTCGAAGGTCGGCGCGACAATGAGGTAGCAAGGTAGAGTTAGGGTTTAGCGTGCTTGCGTTTTGCAGAGGACGATGAATAAAAGGAGAGCGAACCAACACGGTAACGCTGATACCGGTGAAGACATTGATACCGGCAGTGACTTTCGCACAACATGGCCATGGTCGGTGGTAGCTTGGTCAAAAAATGGAGATGCTTCGCAAGAGGAGCTAGGTTTTGTGTTTTACGAATTGAAGAGGGGAAACAGGTGTTGCCACCGATGACATTACCGGTGATGATAGCCGCCGGCGATTATGGTGGTCAGTGAACCCAATGGCTTGGGTGAGATAATGTTTTACACAGGGTTGGTGTTACGATGATGATGTCTCGTTACGTTTAAAGAAAGAAAAAAAAACCTTTATGTACATTTTTGGTTGAGAATATTCGAAATGGTCTCATTTTATTTTTGTGTTCAATGTAATCTTAAAAACGTAATTTGTGTTCAATTTAGTCCTTTTTGTAAATTCTGTTTAAGTCGTTAACGACGAGATGTCCAGATATGCAATTATACAGTGAAATGTCATTTATTGACTGACGTGGAGTCTTTTGTGGTGTTGTCAATTGGATTTATTATTTTTGAAATTTTGTTCTATGAAACCCTTTACAGAGGTGAAATGAGGGTGGATTTTCAAATTAGGATTTTTATTTTTATTCTGTGAAAGCCATAGTGACTTTGGACTTTGGAGGTTAACCAATCTTCTTCCAAATTTTCTTCCCAATCTTCTTCCCAATCTTGGTGGTTAATGAGCCATGTATGCTTCCCAATCTTCTTCTTCTTGTTGCAATAGCTTGGGGCACCAAAGTTGTCATTCTTCACATTGTGGTGGTTCAATGGGACTAGGGATAATCCCCATTTGCAATTGTGGTGCGATGGCAGTAGTAAAAATGGCTAAAACTTCAAAGAATACGGGAAGATATTTTTGGGGTTGTCCTAACTACAAGGTAATCTGAATATAAACCTTATGTTCTTTAAGTGTTAGTAATTAACAATGTGTTTGAAGTTTTTGTTGTTCATGAATAATAGAGTAGAGCTGGTAATGCGATGTGTTGCAACTATTTCAAGTGGTGCAATCAAGAAAATGTTGATGAAAGGGATGTAATTATTGGGAGGCAAAGGCGGAAGATTTATGATCTCGAAAACATAGTCAAAGCTTTGAAGAAAAGGATGCAATTATTAGTAGCAGTGGTTGGTGTTGTTCATGTAGTGAACATAGTTATGTTTTGTGTGTTTTTAGGATGATGTATTGTGCGTGTTTTCGTTCCAATGATGATGTGTTTGAGGTGGTCCCATTCTGGCTGAATGTAGTGTTTTTAGGTCAATGGAGTTGAACTGTTGTGATGTTAAGGTTGTGCCTATGTCTTTTGTAATGAATGAAGGAATGAAATTTGAATTAGAAAGCAATTGTTCAATTTAGTCCCCATTTCTGTTAATTATTTGTGAATGTGGTCCCTATGTTGGTGACTGATGTGTTCATAAAGTAATAAACAACAACATCTTTCCAATTGTATAAAGCATAAAAACGATATCTTTGCATAAACAGAATCGAGGTCATGATTACATGCTTAAACAAAACATGATATTGGTCGCTTAATTAGTAAAGTACTCCAAAACATATGTACTGCCTAATGTTTAGCACACAAGTGACCAATTCGAACAAAACAAAAGTACAACAACATTATAACATTATAAAGCACATGGTCTTCTAATTGGTAACTTGTCCCTTCTGATTGGTTCTTCTCTGGATCGCTGTGTTGGTTGTGGTGGTGCTTCAGATTGTTGTGTCATTTCCTCAGTTGGTGGTTGGGGTGGTGGTTGAGATGCTTCTGGTAGGTCTGCATCATGTTGAGGACGTAATGAGCAATTATTTCTCTTATGTCCAAGTTGACGATAAATACTACATTTTTTGCGGTGGCCACCTTTGGTCATCAAGGTCTCATCCCTCCTTAGCTCCCATTACTCCAACCTTCTTTTTTTCTTTGGTCTGCTAGGTAATTTTCTCTTGAATGGTGGGAGGACGTCTGGGTGGGATGTTCTTTCCCATGACAGGTGGTTGTTGACTGGAAATATGATGGAGGCATAGTTTCATCATACGTGGACCGTCTAAACCAAATGGGTACATAATCTTCTGGATTTAAATTTAAGAACTTCACGGCTGCAATTGCATGACAGCAAGGGATCCCAGTAATAGGCCATTTCCTACATGTACAATCTTAATTGTCCAGGTTAACTGCAAACTTGTTTGTAATCTGTGCAAAATGCCTAACTTCAGAAAGGTTTTCTACAGACCAACTACCATGAAGTCATAGATGAATACAAGTTAAAAATTTAGTGATTAATAAGGCCATTTTAATCACAAACCAACTATCATCAACTAATAGTGGGAAAGGAAATGCATACCAAGGGATCCAATTTTTGGATAAATTTGACTCTTTTGTAAGTCTCTTTCTGATCTTGGGGCAGATATCAAAGTCCATATTACACATCTTTATTCTATTGGTTTCCCATCTTTCTAATGCAGTTGAAACATTTTACTACATGGAAGAATAATGTTTTTTTAAATAAAAAAATGCAAAACTGGAAGGCCAAAACGGACGGATATCCACTTTCGTTGACGGATGTCGGATATCCATTGAAGGGCAAACGGATATCCCACATCTATTTTGGCTTCGTGGCTCTGTTCAGGCGACCAACAACAGCACCGGTGGAGAAGAAACATCACATATTTAAACCAAACACAGCACACAACACAAATTTAAACCAAACCGGCACACAACACACATCACATACAAATTAAAGATCTAACATACAATGAAAGCTAAAAATCAGTGGCGAAGAAAACAAACCTGGGATGCAGATGAAACAAGCTACAACGAAACCAAATCCACGCTCCTCCACACCAGGAATCAACACCAATGGTGACAATGAAACCGAAAAGGAAAATAGAGAAGAGATGAATGAACGAAAAAAAAAGAGAAGGAAGAAGAAAAGCTCAAACGAAAATGGAAGAAAAGAGACAATTCGTGAGAGATGTGGTGATGGGGATTAGAGAGATGTGGTGGTGGGGTCAGCTGCGCGAGAGTAAATAAGTTAAGTAAAATTAGGGTTTTGTAATATATTAAAAAATTGGTAAAAGTAAAACAAGTTTTAACAAAATGATAGTTTTGGAAATAAAATAAATTGGGGAGGTGGAGGGAGCAACACCCTTGGATGTTGCTCCCTTCACCACCACATTTGCTCCCTCCACCTCCCCGACTTTCAATAAAAAAAAATTAATTACAAAATTAACTTTTTTTTACTTTTTAACCCTATTTATTATTGAAACCCTAAATTTCTATTCATATTCACTCACCCATTTTCACTACGCAGACCTACCCCTTGCAAGTCTCAGCTTCTCTTTCCAGATTCTCATCCTAAATTTCTATCTTTTCTCTCAGATTCGTTCGCATCCCCTCCAACTCTCCTATTTGTTCCCACCCCTCCAACTCTCACATCCATTATTTCTCTTCCATATCCGTTCGTTTGTTTCCTTTCTCCATCTTCGTTTTGGTTTCGTGGTGCGGTGGTGCGAAGTGTTTGCGATGGTCCGTGGTGCTACGCAACTTGGGTCTACGAGAGTTTAGTTTGTTTTTGCTTCATTTGCATGATATATTATAATTTTTTTTTTAAATGTATTCAATATATTGTCTTTGTTGTGGTTGATGCTGTTCGATTTTCTCCGTGTGCTCTATGATTTCCTTGTGTGTGCGTGTGTGCAGAGGAGGAAGAAGATAACAGGCCACGAACGGATGTCACATATCCGTTTGAGCCTGAAATGAATGTTGATATCCGTCAACGGATATGCGACATCTGTTTCAGGACTGGATGTTTTTTTTTTTTTTTTTAGTTTTTAGTTTATTATTAGTTTTTAGTTTTTAGTTTTTTTAATTTTTTTAATTTTTTAGTTTAATTAAGTATATTTGGTATTTAGTTATTGAATTATTATATAAACTGTTTATTTAATTACTTCAACGGCTCGGATATGTGACATATGTGTAGGATATATATTTTATTTTTTTGTTATTTTTGTTTAGTTTTGTTTAGTTTTTGTTTACTAATTTAAAATACAAGAAATTCAATTAATTTGTTACGTAATTATTTTATTTTAAGTTTTTTTAATTTATTAATTTATTGTATTTAAATTAATGGTTTAATAGGTTCGGATGTCCCTATTTTTGTGGGTTCATTCCAATTGGGTTCTCCTATTTTGGAAGTGCTCAATTGAGTCCCTTTTTATGTAAAATTGAATCAATAAGGTGTCTGCCGTTAAATTTCGTAGGCGGTGTTAAATGTGAGACGTATACTTTGAACTTAAATGATTACGTGGACAAACAAACTTTATTACGTGGATTTAAATGATTTTTAATTTAAAAAAACATTTTTTTTGGATTTTAATAACTTTAAATAAAAAGAAAAAAAAATTAGAAGAAGAGAGAAGGAACAAAGGTTTTCTTAAGTGTAATTAATTAAGGATGAAGGTCTCTATTAATCCTAATTAAATTCTTTAATTATAATTGATTATGATTTCTGTAAACTATTATTAATTATTAATTCTAAAATCTTAAATCTGATACATGAACCCTAAATCTGATTCACCCAACTCAAACTTTTTTTCTAGAATTTCTTTTTGGTGCCTCTCTCACGGACAATAGGTTTCCTTCTTCCTTTTCCTTTTGATTCCGTAATCAGAAGCTTCAAGCTTCTTCTCCTCTCTAATCTCGCTGATCACCCAATTATGAGAAACCCATCCATGGCTCGCACATACGGAGAGGCTTCGTGGGGGCGAATATGAAGGCGCGACTGAAGCACAGCGGAGACGCGACGGAGGCGCGGCTAGAGTTTATGCGTTTCGCGAAGAGGGCCTCTGCGTGTTGCGACGAGGTTGTCGTTTGGGGATTTCTTTTGGGTTCTTTGTTCTTGCTTCAGGCTAACGATTTTGGGTGGATGATTTTGGTTTCCTTTTCTGTAGGGTTTGATTCACGGAGAAATCCTCCTCCCCTTTTTTATTTTGCAATTTAGGGTTTCAGTTGTTCATCAAATTTTGGAGGTTTCTGTGATTTCTTCTGATTTGAGATGTAGGGTTCATTCAAATTAAAACGGGGATTCGCGTTTTGTCTCTGCATGGGAGAGGATTTGCATTTTGTTTGAGCATATGGGAGAGCATTTCTGGAAATAAAATTAACTAGAAATCAAATTAATTTACTGGAGAAAGAAATTAATTTGGTTTAAAAGTGAAAGTAATTGATTTTTAAATTAATTAGAAATCAAATTAATTAAAATTAATTATTTAAAGTTATTGAAATCTAAAGAAAGTGATGGAATCCTGCCAAGGTCTAGAATCAGTGATACACATCTCCAAACGGCAAGCCACTCGTGATGTAGAGAAGTGCAGCGAAAATGGATGTGTATGAGTGGAGTTTTGGTGTTTTGATGGAGGAAGGAGTGTGTGTTTGAACCTCTCAGCTCAGAAGGCCTTCCCACTATGGAAGGAAGCTAGAGGAAAGGGTAGAGAAAGTGAAGAGAAAAGGTGACTCAAGAGCAAGGAAAGCTGGAAATTAATTTCTGCAGCATAACATTCAAGCTCTAAAGTCAATTTTACAAGAATGAAGCCCTCTTATTTATAGATGAGGGGAGCCCATAATCTAATTTATTTTCCCCCCAAAACCCAATACAATTTGTTGCAGAAACAGCTCTCAGAAGAAGCAATTCCCACGCTGGTAGGTGCACAACACATGTTGCAGTCCACGTCAGCAATTCATGCTTCTTTGCACGTTGGTTTGCACGCTGGGCCACCTAGGTCTTTGGCTGGGTGCAGATCTGTTTTGGCCATCCGCAAGCCAAATTGCTTTTTTGTTTCCTACGCTACTTTTGGGCCCTTTGTTGTTTCAAGCTCCTCAAAGTCTCCAAGCTTTATGTTAGCCCTACAAAACAAAGTAAAACATATTAAAGATAATCCTTCTAAGACTTAGAGAAAGAAACTCAAGAAATCTTTAGAAAGTCTTTCTTTAACTTCCCTTTCTTAGTCTTAGCTTGAGTTGCTACTCCTTTGAATGGTTTCCCTTATTAGGATTCCATCAATTTTTTTTTTTAAATTAAAAATTATTTAAGATCATGAAATGCCAGTTTGGTTATGAAATGCCAAGTAGTCATGAAATGTCACGTCATCATGCCACCAAGCAATATATTTAACACCGTCTACCAAATTTAACAGCAAACACCCTATTGATTCAATTTTACGTAAAAAGGGACCCAATTGAGCACTTCCAAAATAGGAGGACCCAATTGGAACGAACCCGCAAAAATAGGGACCTCCGAACCTATTAAACCTTAATTAATTTATAGAGTATTTAAATTTAGTGTGTTTTTATAATTTGTTATTTAATTAGATCTAAATTGAAATTATTTTTTTAACGAAATAATTATTATTAAATTAATGAAAAAAATATTATTAATTTAATGAAATAATTATTAATTTAATTAAATATGTTTTTGTAAGAAATGGTAAGAACACGAGGTGCATCTTTTAGTTCTCGTGGAGAGAGTTCTCGATGATAGAGTTCTGCACAGGGCGAAGCTAGGAAACGACCTACAGCTTCGGCTCGGAGAAGGCGTGCAGCTCCTATTTAGGATGACCCTATAGCTGAGGACCGAGCGTTTGATGAGAAGGCATATCAGGCCTATGAAGGTCCTGTTTAGGAGGAGGCATTTGAGGCCCCTGACGACGATAATGAGGACGAGGAACATGCGGATGTTCTTGACATACAGGAAGAGGATGTCGATGGATTTCCTAGAGGTCCACGTGATGCTTCATTGTTCACGCACTATGTTCAACATGTTGCTTATGGTATTTCACAGGGTCAGGTGAGTGCATGACTTAAATTTTAACTATTATTTTTTTTCCAATAAATTTTATATTAAATATTGTTGTGTAGGATCGAGGGGAGATGATGAAGTTGATCTCGCATGGTAAAAAAGTTAATAAGTTAGGACCGTGCGCCGAGGGAATTCAACACATTGTGTTGAATTCCTCTTTGATGCCTCTAACAGAGATTTGCTATGATTACGTTGATAAGGGCTTGTTGCTCGGTTTCATAGAGAGATGGCACTTTAAGACGAGTAGTTTCCATCTCCCTGTAGGGGAGATGTCGATTACTCTTGACGATGTCTCCACTTTACTTCACCTCCCGGTGTTGGGACAATTATGTGATTTGGAGGAGTTAGAGTTTGAGGAGGCTCGTACAACCCTTGTAAACCTACTCGGCGTTGATGGTGGCACACCTGGTGCTGAGATGGAGGATGCACGTGGTCCGAAAGTCAGACTCAGCTAGCTTAGAGAGATATATGTTCAGAGGTGTCAATCGCAGCATTGGGATTATGCTGCCAGAGCATATCTGTTGCATTTAGTAGGATGTACGATTTTTGCAAATAAAAGTGCCACTTCTATACACGTGTCTTACCTACTATTATTTAGAGACGTACACGCATGTGGCAGATATGCCTAGGGAGTTGCTGCACTCGCCCATTTTTACGAGTAGCTCAAGGATGTGAGTTTGGCTTCCACGAAGCAAATGGCTGGATATCTGACTCTGTTTCAGGTACAGATATATACCCTTCACATTTATTTGATATATTTATTTCCATGTTCAAAGACGGAAGATATTTAATTGAATAATTGCTTTTTTAGAGTTGGATATACGAGCATTTCCCTAGCATGGGAAGGAGCCGGTTGGTGTCTTCTTATGATGACACCACACCACGTGTCGCTAGGTGGCAGAGCCCTCGGCAGAGTTCGACTCTTGCAGAGATTCGGTCACAGTTGGATGGCCTGACATACAATGGAGTTGTATGGCATCCATATAAGGGACATCGGGGCATTCGTCCATTCTTCAACATCTGTATGTATGTTGGATGGATTCGGATTGGTGACATCATTTCTCATCATTTGCCTGAGCGTGTGCTGAGGAAGTTTGGGTTTTACCAGGAGATTCCACGACCACCCACTGTCGTTGCAGATGCAGATGTAGTCGTTGTTGATTATGCGTGGTTGCACTTCATAGATCACGTTATTAGGAATGTGAGACATGAATCATACCCTTCTGAATGTGTCGATGGATACATACAGTGGTTTAAGAGGTTTTACATCCCTATATTATTGTTGCTCCACCTGACGCGAGACCAGCTCTTGTGCCTATACAGCGCCCCGATGTTCCACAAGAGGCATGACCCCATCGTAGATCCTCTCTACCTTCACCATCTGGCGCCTTGGTATGTTATTTTCCATTACTTATGTTATTAAATTTTCTTAACCATGTTTATTTATTTTTTTGATATAATTATAATGCAGGCTAGATTTAGGCGAATGGCGAGAATGTTACAGTCGTTGATATCGAGTCATCATGTGACTGAGGGTACTGTTGCACATCAGGTGTCAGTGGAACTGCTTCAGGTTGCTAATGATGGCATCAGAGAATATTCCCCGACTAGGAGATGACAAAGGCATGTGCGTGGTAGATAGTCGACATCTAATTGATAAGACTTTGTATTTCATTTTTTCATTATGTTTAATTGTTGTTTTCACACTGTTTCATTATGTTTAATTGATAGTAGTTTTTCACAATTCTAATTGTCAGTTGAGGTACAAATTGTGAATTTTGTTTTTCTGAATTTTGAAATGGATTTTTGGGAAGGATGGTTTCATGTAGAAATGGTGCTTTGAATTGCAAAATTCGGTTTGAGTTGTAGTTTTGTCTGGCCTTCTTAATTACATTTCGTGTATGATGGTATTTTAGATGTTTAGCATCACAACTGAGCTTATTCCTGCTTCTTATTTCTTGAAGGGTGACGAAGTCATCTCTTAGAGCATACCTGTGAAATTCTAATTTTGAATCTGGTTAGAAACCTGTTACAATTATGAATGTAAGTTTTTTGGTTGGAAAATAGTGATGTGCTTGAACAGAATTATTATCAATTATGATAGTGAACTTGGTAGGTAGAGGCTACCTATATTTTTGAATTGTTTGGAGAGCTAAATTGCTTTTGATTTTTGTATCGTGTTGCTATGTGATTGTAATGGTGCCTATGGATTCTGGAAATTTTGATACATATACTCTTTTATGTTATATGAAAAAGAAAGGTAAAATGGGTTTTTTGATTACTTATATGAATCAATTTGGGATTGATATCTGGTTGTTAGTTTATGATGTATAGACTAATTTGTCTAATTTTATAATGGATTGTTAACTATGAACATATTGATTGATCAATCTTTCTACAATCCTTCTTATGATATATGCAAAATAAAAGTGTATAAATGTATTCTATTCTGTCAAATTATGCTAATTGATTTTAATGCAGACTGAATACAAATTAGGAATATGACCTTGCTGCTTTAGAATCAAATATTAATAAACTATTCAGTGTTGTATGTCCTTTTAATGAGTAATGTGCATTTAAAAATTTCTCTCAGTATCATTTATTTATATATATATATATATATATATATATATATATATATATATATATATTGGATTCAAATATACTTGAAATTAGAAAGATAATATGTTGACATTGGTTAGCTTGATGTATGCTTGATTCTGAATAAAATCTGCTTGTGGAAAGTAGAGTAATGTTGATGTATCTTAAGTTTTGGATAGAATGTGACTTGGTTAAGTTAATATATGAATAAAGTTGAATATAAAATGAAAAAGTTATTTTAGGAAGGAAGAAGTTTTATTAAATGTACATGACTTTTTAAAATGTATGAATATTAAATACTGATGCATGAATGATATAAACTTGGGTAATGAAGATAAACCTACTTTTTATTCATTTTTAGATTGAAATAAGAGAAAGAAAGTTTTATTGAACTGTTTGGTGTTTTATAATGTTTCTGTCAAAAACAGAAAAGTAAAATATTGTTGTTTTTATTATGCTCTCATGATAACTCTTGTACCTTAAAGTCGAGAGACTTTAAAACAATAACATTATAAGTAATTATGTCTTGTATATTGTATGTTATTTTTATATTTATGCATATGTTTTATTAATATTTTGATTAATCCAAGCAATCTTTGAAACAACCTTATGCATAAAATGTTTTATAAAGGATTATTTATTTTCATAATTAAATGACCATATTATTTTAATATAAGTGTTGGAATTTCATTATTATTTATTGAGTTACGTGATTTCTCATGTGATCAAAATGTGATAGTCGTAAAATAGGTTTATAAGTTTAAGTAAAGGTTGAAATTTTCACAATGTAAAGGGACGAAATAAGAGGCAAGTGGGACACAAAAAAATTTATGATTCACAAAACTTAAAATTGAATTTACACCTTAGCAAAAGTAATAGTGTATTTTCACATATTTTCATAAATATCATGAATCACCTAAGTCAACATATGATGTCGTTAGCTCATCAATTGTGCAAATGCTTGCATTCTACTAGTATAAATAGATGACCATGCTTGTGTCTCACGATAACAGTGGGATGAGGAGATGATATTCACCATGAGCAAAGGACAACCTTCTTGTAGTTTAACCTGCATTATACAAATTACAATAGTTAATTGAGTCATAAGTAATTTTCGAATGAAATCACAAATTAATAAAATTACCTGCACGAAATGACATCCATAAACATGTCATATACAAATTAAGCGATGTTGAGTTTTATCAGAAGGGGGTGTGGAACGTAGTGGGAAGATAGTATAATTTTGAGAGGATGACATACACACTAAAATGACATTATATCGGTTAGCAATTGCATAACCAATGTCTGGTAATGTCATCCACTTGTTCATGTTAGCCTGTTATGAATAAAACAAGTTGTTAGATAAAATAAATATAATAAATAAAATACATAAAACGGGAAACACTTACCGTCGACTGTGACTACACCAACAACGAGTTCCTCAGTTCTTCTAGTTTATCAAAGCCCCCTACTAGGCTTGCGTATTCATCACGCCATTGACTGAGTTCTTTGTACAAATCATTTCTAATAACGGGCCATGAATCTTCTCCGAGTCTTAATGACGCAACAATACATCTATATCCACAGTGACCATCAACCACAACATGAACAACGTCCACAATAAAGGGGTAAGTAATAGAATCAAACTAGTCTATCATTGGAACTTTTTTTTTTCTTCACTGCATTTAGCTTTGATTGTAATTTACTTTTCACAGATGAAGATTCTATGGTTGAATGAAAAGAGTCGACATACTCAAAATATGATGGATCACGCGTAGCAGACCTTTCTGTTCGTTGAACTTTTCTTTTTTGTGCACCTTTTGTCCTAACTTTATGTAATGGAGAGACCATTGATGTCAATGTATGAAAAGTAATGTCAAGTAACTTCTGTGTGATGGTGACTTTACCTCCAATGTCAGCCTCATTGAATTGTTCTTCTACTTGTTTCAACTCCTCTTTAATGGATAAATGGGGCTTAGTTTCATTTAATTCAACATTTGAGAAATGCAATCTTCTCCACATGATATGAAATTCACCCACAGGGATCATCCTAGGATCATACCGTGCTAATTCACATGCACAGGGGACACCAAATGTACGTCTCAATACGCATCCACACTTTGATGAATCAAATCCTATCTGCTGCACTTTTTCCAATTCCTCAGCAATGAGATCTAATGCATATCGAGAGACACACCCAATAAGTTTTTTATATTTGTATCCTTTAAAAGGGTCACTCGTGAGCAACAGACTTCTTTCAAATGAAGTCTTAATCTTGTTGTGTTGTAGGATAATGACGCTATGAATATTATCCCAACAAGAACACAAATCACTCGTACTATTGCTCAGAACTTTCTTCAAACTCGAATAAGCAGACTCAACCCTGAAATAAAAAAAAAACATCAACAAGTGCAAATAAATATTTTTCTACAAAACAAATAAATAAAATAACATTACATCATACCTATTTGTGGTTGTGTTCCATAAATGCATTACTTTGTTCGTCCAGAACTTTACAAAGTATGTACTGTACGAAATAATCCAAGTCTGATTCACATATTCAAAGAACAAAGGCCATGAACTGCTCGTGTATTGAAGACCATTCACATACTCAGCAAACAAGCTCTCATCAGCACAATCCATCACATTTTCCCATGCATCCATCAACACATCCCAAGCCTCAGTAGAGCGAACTAACATTTTGCATTTAGCTTTAACATTTTTAAGGATGTGGAACTGACATAACATCTGATATGAATCAGGGAATACATTTGCAATGACATTCATCAAAGCCAAGTCTCGATCAGTGACAATGACTTTAGGACCACCCTCAGATGTTAAAAAATCTTTCAGTTTTTCCAAAGCCCTTGTGAAATTACTCTGCCTTTCAGTAGACAAGAAAGTAAATGTTGCTGAGAAGGTTAAACCTATACACGTCATGCCCACAATCTCAAGCAACAGAAGTCTATATCTCTTTGTTTTATATGTGGAATCCAAAAAAAAATACAACATTAATTGAGTTTAACAATTTCACTGCATCAGGATGTGTCCAAAACAGGTCAGTAACAACCTCTGAATCGTCGAAACACCTACTCCAAGGAATGTACTTATCCCGATCCAACATAAGTTGTTGTAGTTCAGTTTTGGACCCTCTCAATGATCGTTTATATGTTTGCCTTGCATTGTAGATTTGTTTAATCATTGTGACATTTCGATCATTATTTTGTTTGAGGGTTAATAAGATATTTGCAGGTGTAACTTTACTCTTTTTCATATCAACCAACAATGACTGCTCACTCATATTTAACCTGCCAGCATAAGGGTGCCCAACTAAAGTTTCAGCCAACTCATGGTTGTGATGTCCACACATCACCTTCAACACCCATCCATCCTCATCTGAACATGGTTTACCCTTTAATCTAAACGGACACTCACATTTATGAGTGTCGTATACATAGGCACCGCATCGGCTTTGTATTTCCGATATTTCCATCCTCTTTCACATCCAAGTATGACGAACATTTTTCTTCCCCGTACACCAGTAGCTATATCAGATCTTACTATTACCACAACAAATCCTAAATCATAAGTCATCCCTCTTACGTAATCAATTAAGTGCTCCCGTGAACGAAATATTTCATTTGTGGTAAATTTATTTATCAAATCTCCCTCTACAACTTCGCTAATGAATGAAAAGAAATCGGATATCAAACTAGAACCAACTTGAGAATCCATATGAAGATATTCATCCATTTTAAACAATAATCACCTATAAAATTATAATCAGTCTTATTAACATAATTAATAATTAATCAAACAAATATAAAAATATTAATATAATAAAATTATATATTTCATATAATTAAACTAATAAGTAATTTTTATATAATTATAAAATTGTTAAACAATTAAAGATACAAATAAAAAATATATATTATACAAAAACATTAAATTTAAAAACTAGTTATTATATATAACATGCAAAATACAAAAATATAAATATATATCTTCAAAATACATTATTAAAATACATCAAAAATATATTAAAAAATAATACATCAAAACATATAAATTAATTTATTAAAATATCTCAAAATTAATATAAAAGAATAAACTAATAAAAACAAAATCCTAAATTAACGTCGAAACTCTTAAACGGATATGAGCATTCGTCAACGGATGTCAACATCCGTTTAAGGGGTTCCACGTTAATTTAGGGTTGATTACATACCTCGACGTAGTGCACTTTCACCCCTTTGCGCCTTCAAGCACCACCGAGACTGAACTTTGGCAAGGCTGGAAAAATTTCTTCCACCACCACCTACAACCTCTTACTCACCACACTCCCACACCATAATGAAAGAAAGAGAGGAGAAAGAATTCGCACAATAAAACAATAATAAGGAAAGCACGAAGTAGAACGTAAAAGAGGATCAAGAGATTGTATGTTGCTGTTGCATGCGCGTAAAGGATTGGAGTGGGTAAAATTATAAAATATTAACCCTAAAAGTAAAATTTTATTCAAAGATAAAATAGGAATAGAGAAAGAGTGAGGAATAAAAGAAGAAAAAAGAGGTGGAGGTGGAGGAGGAAGGGGTGATGGTGAAGGGAGCAACACCCAACACCCTTTTAGTTTCCTACCCTCCATGGGCTAACTCCATTAGCTAATAATTGGTCTCCTGCACCCCTCGCATTACTCTCTAGACATGCCTCTTTGTTTAGATTTCATGTACTCTTTGCACCTTTCATTTCCACTACTTTCATCCTTGTATCTTTTCATGTATCTTTTTATAATTCTTTTTTCATTTTTATATTTCTATATCTTTTATTATTTGATGCCCATATTTCTATACATACACTAATATTTTCACTTTAAAACAAACTTGCAAATTACAAATTTTTGAAATAAATTATTAGTTATCACGTTAATTTTCAAACTTATTTGATAATTACAGTTTTTATGATAATTTTTAAAAATTATTAATTATCATATCAAGAATTAGATTTTCTTAATACTTCAAATTTTCATTCATCTAATTTGTTTTTAATAAAAAATTATTGTTATGTTAAGTCTCATAGTTAAATTTTTTTTAATATTTCTAAAATTACTTATTATCATTATTGTCATGTTAAGTCTCATAAAGGTATTTTAATATTTTTAAAATTACTTATTATCATATCAAGTCGGGATTTTTTTGATAATTAAATTTTTATCGTCTCAGATTCATTTGATAATTAAAAGTATCAAAATTTCAAAATTTTAAAAATATATAAGCCAACAAATAGTTTTTATAGAAGTACTTAAATTTTTGTTTGAAAGAGAATAAGTAGAAACAATGTTAATTAAAAGATTAAAAAAAAATTCCTTATTCATATTTGTTTGCTTGAGGAAAAACTAATATTTTAAAAATTTCATTGCACACTTAATTTAAGTAACCATTTTCAGACCAAAATGTGAAGGGCTAGCGACTCTCACCTATGTTTTATATAGTTTATTTTGTTCGCCGTCGTCACGATTGCGACAGAATGTTTTCACCATTAATATATCACGTTGAAGACATGACACAAGGAAAAAGGATAAAACAAAAAAATTCTTAAAAACGTCTAATGAAAGATCTTCAAAAACTAAAGAAAATCAGATATGTAAGGTCTTCAGAGAATAAAAATATATTATTATTAAAAAATTAGGGTTAAGTATGTTTTTAGTCGCTATACTTTTGGACGATTTTGATTTTAGTCAATTTTCAAACTAAGGTACAATTTAGTCCTTCAATTTTAGGAAACTCTGGTTTTAGTCCTTTTTATCAAATTTTTTAACTTTATTTACTGTTTCAAACACGTTTCATTATAGCATTTGGAACAACAAATAAAGTTAAAAAAATTTGGTAAAAATGACTAAAATCAAAGTTTTCTAAAGTTGAAGGACTAAATTGTACCTTAATGGACTAAAACCAAAATCGCCAAAAAAATATAAAACTAAAAACATATTTAACCCAAAAATATATAATAATGAAAGGTCTTCGAGGAATAAAAATATATATTCATTAAAAAATATTAAATAAAAAAATGGAAGAAAATTCGTAGTTAAATAACCTTTTGGATGAATAAAAAAATATAAAGAACCAGGTAAAATCAGTACGAAATATAAAGAATTGTGTAATTGGGGGGTTTTAGCCTTATATGTTTTGATGAGGTTGTGCTGAGGAAATTGTGTTGCGGGATTCCGGAGAGCTTGTGGTTGGTGCAAAGCACAGGTAAGAATTCGTTACTGCTCAACATGCTGGCACCATTCAGTTTTCAAAAAATTCGTTATCTTTAATGTCCTTTACATTCCAGAATTTTCTTTCAACTTAATATCTGTACAAAGTCTAACCAGAGACTTAAATTGCACTCTAACCTTTTCTTCTAAGACTTGTCAGATTCAGGACAACTCTACCTTGAAGATGATTGGGCATGCTAATGTGAACAAAGGCCTTTACTATCTACAATCTTTCCCTGTTTTTAGTCAGGAATATGTTCCTAAATCTGTATTTTCTTGTAAGCAAATTAATGATGATTTGTGGCATTATAGACTGGGTCACCCTGGCCACAAAATCATAGAACAAATATGTAAAAACGTTCCTTGTGTTCAAATGTCATCCAAAACTGTTTGTGACATTTGTCATTATGCTAAACAACATAAAATTTCTTTCTCTAAAAGCACTATTGCTTCTACTAACTGTTTTGAATTGATACATTGTGATATATGGGGTCCTTTCTCTATTCCTTCTATTCATGGACATAAATACTTCCTGACAATTGTTGATGATTACAGTAGACACACTTAGGCTTTCTTAATGTACAATAAAGGACAAACCAAAGAACTTTTGCAGAATTTTATCCTAAAAATTAAAAATCAATTTGGCAAAGCTGTTAAGACTATTAGATCTGACAATGGTCTTGAATTTAACTGTATTGCTATGTATGATTCCTATGGTATTGAACATCAAAAAAGTTGTGTTGAGACTCCCTAACAGAATTCTATTATTGAACGTAAACACCAACATATCCTAGATAAAACTCGTAGTCTTCTTTTTCAATCTAATATACCTACTGCCTATTGGACTTATGCTATATCTCATGCCATTTATTTGATAAATTGATTGCCCACATCTGTTCTAAATGGTAAGACTCCTTATGATTTAATGTATGACAATCCTCCCACCTATTTGAATTTAAAAACCTTTGGTTGTCTATGTTTTGCTTCCACTTTAGAACATAACAAAAATAAACTTGATTCTAGAGCCAGAAAAGGAGTTTTCCTAGGTTATAAAAATGGTGTTAAAGGATATGTTATACAGGATGATAGTACTGAGGAGATATTTTTAAGCAGAAATGTTATTTTTTATGAAAATGTTTTCCCCTACAAGGATGCACAAGGTAATGAGACCAGCCATGGTGAGAAAGAGATTGACAATGTTTTACCTAATGATTTTTGGTATGGCCAAACTGTGATGAAGTTCAGAATTTTGAAGAAAATAGAGATACAGATCAGAGGCCTGATGACAATGAAGATACTACCATTGACATTGGTACTGATCACACCAATGATAGAGAAGATCACAATTCCAGACAGTCTACTAGAGTTAAAAGGGTTCCTGGATACCTAAATGACTACATACATCAGGTTAACCATTCATCAACCAGTTATCTTCATGCAAAAAATAGTTACAAGACTCCCTATCCTATTTCAAATGTTCTGTCTTATAACTCTCTATCAAAAAAACATCTAAAATACACTTTGGCCATATCTGCCAACATTGAGCCTAAATCCTATAATGAGGCAAAGGACAACAGTGAATGGGTCACTGTCATGCAAAGAGAATTAAGAGCCTTACAGGACAATGACACTTGGTACCTAACTCAACTTCCTCTTGGAAAAATTTCCATTGGGTGCAAATGGGTGTACAAGATCAAGCATAAAGCTGATGGCACCATAGAAAGGTATAAAGCTCGTTTGGTTGCTAAGGGTTACACCCAGCAAGAAGGTATAGACTTTTTAGACACCTTTTCCCCTGTAGCTAAATTAACCACTGTTAGAATCCTTCTTGCTATTGTTGCCTCAATAAATTGGCATCTACACCAATTGGATGTTGATAATGCCTTTTTGCATGGAGACCTAAATGAAGAGGTTTATATGGAGCCACCACCATGGCTAAACATACATACAAAAGGACAGGTTTGTAGGCTAACTAAATCCTTATATGGGCTGAAGCAGGCCAGCAGACAATGGTTTGATAAACTATCATCCTTTCTTCTCTCTGTTGGTTACACTTAATCTAAATCTGATCATTCTCTCTTTATTCAGAAAACATCCACAACTTTTACTGCTCTCCTTGTGTATGTAAATGATATTATTCTGGCAGGAGACTCTATCACCGAGATAGAACACATTAAAGGTCTTCTTCATCATGCCTTTCGTATCAAAAATCTAGGGGAGCTGAAATACTTTTTAGGCTTTGAAGTAGCCAGATCTAAAAGGGGGATACACTTGTGCCAGAGGAAATATGCACTGGACATTCTTGAAGAGACAAGAATGCTAGGGTGCAAGCCCTGCACTACCCCTTTTCTAAGTGACACCAGCTCCTTGTACAAGGCAGAGAATCATTTGGCCAATCCCAACTCTTATCGCAGACTTATAGGGAAGTTTCTTTATCTCACTAACACTAGACCTGATCTATGTTTTTCTGTTAACCTTCTTAGTCAATTTGTTCAAGCTCCTACTGATTATCACTATTGGGCTTTGCAGCATATGCTAAGATACATTAAATCCAACCCTTCACAAGGACTTTTCTTTGCAACTGATTCCTATATCCAAATAAAGGCATTTAGTGACTCGGACTGGGCAACTTGTCCTAACACTAGAAGATCAACCATAGGATTTTGTATCTTCCTCGGATCCTCTCTTATATCATGGAAGACTAAGAAGCAGAACAATGTGTCAAGGTCTTCTACCGAAGCTGAATACTGTGCGCTGGCTGCCACAGTTTGTGAGATTCAATGGATCAACTATCTCCTACAAGATCTCAGTGTTGAAACCACTACTACTGTTGCGCTTTACTGTGACAATAAGTCTGCTAGACATATTGCTCACAATCAGAGCTTTCACAAAAGAACTAAACACATCGAACTTGACTATCACGTTGTTCGGGAGAAGATTCAAGCGAATCTCCTCCGACTTCTACCTATTCACTCCAACGAGTAACTTGCTGACATCTTCACGAAGCTACCTCACCACGTGCGTTTTCAATTTATCGTTCCTAAGCTTGGATTGGTGAATATACACAATCCAACTTAAGAGGAGGATGTTGATGTTTGTTATTTTCATTAATGTTTCAGTTAGGATTAATTAAGTTTGTTAATTTCCTGTTTTTTCCCTTTTCCTAACCTATTTAAGGCAGTGTTTTATCAGAGATATTTTTATCTCTTTAGGGCTTACGTTTGGGCCTTGGTTCACGTTTTGGGCTTGTAGCTTAATATAGATATATTTGTAAATGTAAATCCAAAGCATGACAACAAACAAAAGTTACTATTATATCATTTGAAGACAAATCATGAAGCTGGTTTCATCCTATACAGCAAAGATACATCTTTTTATGAAAAAAAAAACAAAAAAGGGAGAGAGAAATATATATGGTTTTCAAGTAATGTATTGGAAGCAAATAGGATATAGAATGAAATCTAATTCTCTTCATCTTAGCACAAAATAAAAAGGCACCGTACCTGTTGGGTCTATCGAGGAAGAGATTTATCGGAAAGACACAAACACCAATAAGATCTGAATCTAACCATATAAGGGATTGATACCCCTCTCTACTCAAAATCTTAAAGTAATGTGAGACTTAGACTCACACTTGGATTCCCAATAGTACTTTATTACAGTTCTAGGTTCCAAGGCGACGTGAATCATACTTTTTTTCTTGTCAAAGAGCCCTAGCAAAAGATTTAAAGGTTGCCTCAATAATATGATGGGAATGTTTTCCAGCAAGCTGTGCTTAGAGGAATGCATATATATTCTGTTACAAGGTTTTCAAAATTGGGATATAAAAATATCAACTAGAAAAAACGAGCATGGCACCAAGTTGGATTATGTAGTCAATCTGTCAATGCATGAAGAATATGAAAACAATATCTCATTTTTCTAGCCTGTGTGGCTTATGAGACATATTACTGATCCCAGGTCAAACATCTACAACATCCAGTATGTTTAATTCGTAACGATATGCACGAATATATTTACAAATTGAATGGCTATAAGTGATGATGACCCAAGTTCTATGCTAACCGTCATCATTTTTCTTTTTTTAAGTTTCGTTTATATTTATAGTTTATCCATGAAAATTAAAAAATATTCCACCATAATTTAGAAAGTTTATCAACACAAGTTATATATCAAAACTAAAGTTATTTATTAACATTAATGTTATTAAAACTAAATTTATTAAAACAAAACTAAAAATTTCATTATCAAAACTACAACCACATTGTGCGGAGATCTTTTTCAACCAATAGCTCATACTGACTTGTGTAGCCAGTATGATCTGCAACATAGCATGAGTTTTGTGTGCTCACATGTCGTTTTGTTGGAGTTTTAATGGTAACTTCATATTTTGTTTTTGTATGGCTTGAAGATTTTCTTTAAGTGCTCTTTGTATTTGTTGTTGTTCTTGGAATTGTTGCTCATAACTACCATGTATTGATTGATTTTTATCCTTCATTTGGAACTCTATGTTCCTCAAGGTCTCTTAATTCAAGGATTCATTACTTCTTTGTGGAGGACCAAAGTAATCTTAAAGACCAATTTACCTCCAACGCCACACACCATTTGGATACTCTGGCTTTTCAATAGTCGTTGTGAGTATATCATTTCGATCATGAGCAACAAACTCTCCTGCTCAACTAACTCATCATGCAATAGATAATTAAGTTTAATCACAAAGTACTTCATATGAACTACAGTTTTGGGTTTAGCTTTTATACTTACTATTTTTTTAATATATCATTTGAGCTCATTGTGATGTCATGTGTCCATTAGCCTTAATTTGAGCAGTCTTCCACATTTCATACCTAGGAGGTGCATGTACTAGGTCAGGAAACTCAAGTCCTAAAACCTCTATACAGAATTTTCTCAATTATTTTTTCAATAATGCATAGCCACCTCGTAAGAATATGTATGGTACATCATTAAGCTTTTGTCTTTGTTAAGTTGTTATCCTTTTTTTCCTATCAGACATAACATAAATTAATAATTGTAAATCACAAATATATGAGTTGTGTGATAAAAAAATTAAGTAACAAACATGTCAATCCCTAAACTCTCTAGATGTACGAAACTGCATTCACTCCTCTTCAGTTATTTTGTACTTATTTACAAGGAGTGTCATGTTGCTTGCCTTCAAACACAAAAAGATGCGTGAGCCTTATTTTGATGTCCCTCCATATGATGACTATGTAAGATAATACCTTGTTTCTATTTGCTTAGTGTTTGGAATGTCAAAATTTTGCTATTGAAAATAGAAAAGATGTTAATGAATTAAGGAAACATAAGCATAGAAGACTCTTTTTTGACATGCATTTTGACCAACATTTTCAGATAGCTATGAAACTTTTTTGCATATGGACCTTTTGTGTATCCAATCGAGATCAATATCGACCACCAACCCCTCCATGATGATAATCCATCGAGTTATGACATACGGTAATTGAGTTACAAATTTACCATATCTACATTTTAGGATTTTTTTAATTTTAAAGGTATAAAGTGGTAATTTTATTCATGAGGATGTAAGAAGAAAAAAATGAAGGTGCGAAAAATAAGAAATCTTAATATCATTAACTATGAATAATAATAATGGACCTAGGTTTAGAAGTTCAAATAAAAACATGCAAATCTTGTAGGATAAATTTATAACAAATATTCCTCAACTTCTGAAACTCATAAAAAGTAGCATAGAGATTCAAATCCAATATCCATATCTTTTTTATTAATTATAAAATATTGTTTTTAAATATGATATAAATAAATTATTTTTAATAATTATTAAAATTAAATTATAATTGAAAACAATAACTTTGAATTTACGAAAAAAAAATCATTCGTTTTATTATAATCTAAATAGTATTTTTTTTACCAATAAAATAAAATAAAATGTATCGTTTTTTTTAATTTAATGTAGAAAATTTTAATATGTGAATTATTATAATTTTAGTTTTACCTACTTACTTGCAATATATGATGTATGATTTGCAACACCAATATTAAATACAATTTTTCTTAATTGAACATCATAAAACTTTATTTATGATCAAGTTTTGTTTTTTTATACATATTATTTTTTCAAAAATAAACGTGTTTATCATATATATATATATATATATATATATATATATATAAGTTTATGTTAACTATAGTCATTACATGAAATTTTATTAAAAAAGAAATAAAAACATGAAAATGACACTAAATTTATGATAAAAATATATTATACATATAGACAAAAAAATCAATAATTTCTTTTTTAAATTATTTCATACTATTAACTCCATATATTAGGAAAAAAACAAATTCTTCAATGTATTAAAAAATTTATCATTAATAAATCTTCTCACATTCCAAAAAAGTCTTTAAGTTTAAGTTTTAGAAGTTTCTGTTTTGCACGATTTAATATTAACTTTTTTTTTACCTATTTCTATTATGTTTCCTTTAGTTAGGTCATCATTTTTTTCTGTATTAAAATATTCTCTATCATCAATTCCTTTACAAAATGAATCTTTTTAGATATCAAATGATTAGAAATTATTATTGAACTATTATGAGTTGAATCTAATTATTATAAATATCGCAAATTATTAACAATGAGTGACATCCTTCAATAAGACAACCAGCCAAGGAATCAAATTTCATTGGCATACACCATCAAGATTTTTTAATATGAGAAAATTCATTCACAATACAATTATTATTTCTAGAGCTGTCAAAATGGGTTACAACCCGTGGGCCAACCCGGCCCACCACGGGTTTGGCCCGGGTTGGGTTTGAAAAAATTGTATTTTTTTACGTGGGTCAGATTTCAACCCGGCTCATTTAAACCTGTCTCATGCGGGTTGAACCCATGGTGGGTCGGGTTAGCCCACCAACCCACCTACCTAATTTTATTTTATTAAAATTTAATTTTAATTTTATAAAACGATATTTATTATTATTTTTTGTTTGAAAAAAATATTTAAGTTTCCTATTTTCAAAATTAACTAAATACCCATGTTGGGAGTGAAATTTGTTTAAATTTGAATTATAGAAAGTTTGTAATTTTTTTATTTAAAAAAATTGTAATTAAGTGAGCCAGTGAGTCACCCATTTATCAACCAACCCGTGGTGAGTCGCACTGGGTTCGAATTTTTCTGGCTCGCTAATAAATGAGCCGAGTTGGGTTGCTTCACTAAGTGACCAACCCGTGGTGGGCCGGGTCGGGTTACCCGTTTTGACAACTCTAATTAATTCCACTACAGGTTTCATCACAAGTCCCCACCATAGGCTTTAGTGCATGCTCTACCATTTGAGCTAAAGAGCCTTTACTTCCATATTATGCATCAACTACTTTAGAATGATAATGTTGTTGTATTTTTATACGTATTTTTTTTCTCTACTAAAATATTTTGTTGTAACTATCTACAATTAAAAAAAAAACAAGACCAATTATTTTACACTTTGAATAAAATAGAGACAATTTCTCATACTTCAGTCACATAGTTAAACAATATGATTTGGATACATTTTCAATAAATATGTTTTTATTTGCTTTATTATAAATTGATTTGAAAAATTATTTAGCAGTAAAGTTGTTTTTGGAGGAGATTTAGGAAACCTTTAGTATATTAGAAAGAGACCAAATATGATGTGGTCAAACCATCAATAAACATTGTGAAAATAGAAATTAAAGTGTAAGACATATAATGTCTTTTTCACTCGAAGGAATTTGGGGGGAGTAATTAAATGGATTTGAGAGGATTTGAAGATAATTTTTGTTGTTGTTTATTTAAGTGGATTTAGAGATAAATGAGAGTGAATTTGGAAGTAAATGTTTTTAATCTGTTACATAAATTAAATCATGCACTAATTATCACAAACTTTACTTCCAAATCCACTTTCACTTACCTCGAAATCCACTTAAATAAAAAAAATATTTTCAAATTCTCTCAAATCCATTCAATCACTCTCCCTCAAATCCATTTAAGTAAACAAAACATAAAAGATCTAATTGATTGGATTTTTTTAATATTAAATAGAAAAAAATGGATTTAAGTCAAGATGGTGAAGACAATATTGATATATCATAAGATTTTTAGTTCAAAACAATAATCATTATTATTCTCATTGGTTAATATGTTTTTTATATAAAAGGTGGATTTGATTAGTTATGATTCAAGATTACTCTTCAAGCTTAAAATAAGAGAACTCCTTATTTATTTATGTTGCAATGACAAAACAAAAAATTGTTAAAGGTGAATATTTTTTAATGTTGAACTTTATCTTTAGTGTTTAATATGCACACATGGTTGATTAATTATATTGTAGTTGTTTTTGGATTAAAAAAATGGACAAAATTTTGTTATACACAAGTTTATTTATTAAGGTACCCACCCATATTATTTTGTTATTATTTCAAAGTCTTTTATCAAAACACTTATTTTATGCAATTTTAACTAGAGTTAATTGAAGCACTTAAACCAAGTTCACGCACAGATAAAAACATTCTAAATTATAAACATAAAAAACCACTTCAAAAGTGTGTATGATTCATTCAATTGTTTATTTATACACAAAAGACAGAACTCTTATTACAAACCATAATCCTGAACATACATATAAATATATTCTTTTTTAATTTGTAACTAAATTTATTTTAAGTTTGTCGTGCTTATTTTATTTTAATATACTTACATATAATATTTGATTAAATGTTCTCTAATGTGAAATTATTAACTATTATTTCATTTGGATTTAGGATTTAGATTATTTATTTAAGGTGACTTAATTATTATATATTGTTTGAAATAAGTCTATAATAGAGTGCATTTTATTAATAAAGTGTATAAATAACTTAAATGTAATAAAGCAGTATTATAAAATATCCAAAAATACATTTTAATCATATTTTCATAAACTTAAATAAATATATTGTATTTAAAAACAATATAAAATATTAGTTTCTTACAATCTAGAATATGTTAATAATATTTTTTTTGGGGATGAAATATCTACAGGCAGCTAATATCTGCTTCGCAGTTTGTTCCTCTTTTTGTATTTTAAGGACTGCAAGGCAAGCTCTTCAATTTCAAACTAACTGAAACGACATACGCAGAATCAAGGGTTTCGTTTCTTCTATCGCATCTATTCATTCCTTATGCTTGCACTTACAAGCGCCAAAATCTCAATGAATTAATCTTCTCTCCTTTCAAATTTTCGAATCCTCGCTTTCGCTGGTTCTTTTTCTCTCTCTTTCTCTTTGCGATTTTCAGTAGCGCATCTTAGTCCCTTAATTTTATGCATGCTTTGTTTAGAAAACTTTCGCACATTTAATCTTTGGATTTTATTTGATTTTTTTCTCGCTTGAATACTTAGGAAACGCAAGAGCTGAAGTGATTCGCTCCGTCATCTTAATATTTTTTTATTTTATTTTTTTAAATTGAAGCAGTGTTGAATTTCTAGATTGCTTGTGAAAAGTTAACAGTTCCACTTATTATACGTATGTTTTTGTTTTCTGTTAAACTGGATACCTTTGATGTGAGTAGGACTAGCCTTGGTTGAAGAGGTTGGCATTGATTTTTTCAGGGGTCTGTTTAATAGGCACAGTCACTGCTAATTGGGCCCTTAATTTTGGTCTGTTTCTGAAAATTTTCACAAGTCTTTTACCTTGTTTTGATTGTTCAATTCACTGAGATTTTTTTTGCATCCTAATCTGACCAAGTGTGTTAGTGCAATTACAGGCTTGGCATGACGGATTCAAACTCACCGTTGCTGCCTCATGGCAATTCTGATGCAAAAAACGCATTTCGCAAGCCTTCTGGTGATGCAGCTAGTAGGAATTATCGGCGTCGGTCACCTGTTGATGGATCACCCTCACCTGATGGTTGGGATCTTTTACGCTCTTGGTCTTATTTCTTTTAGAAGTTTCAATGGTATTGTGATGAATTTTCTATCTATATTAGTAATGTGGTATTTGAAACTTTTTCATTTGTGGTGTTCATGCATGGTTCTTCTTGTGGTGGAGATTAGATAGGTGGGGACTTTTAATATCTTTTTCACTTACCAAATGATCTAATGGGAGTTAAGGTTGATTCATGGTGTTTTCTGACGTTACAGCATTTCCCTGTGTATGAAAACTGATACAGTGTTGTATGTTTGTGATTAGCACAAGGTGGGGCTATGATCGTGGTTTAGAAAAATTTAAAACTTGCTCTATTTTACTTCATAGCTGACGCAACCTAATTCTTTTGCCTGTCTATGTGGTCAGTGTTTTAGAGAAGATTTTAGTTAGTATGTTACGAATCTTAGTTCCACTATAGGTGGAATGATTTTTTCTCATTAAGGTAGGGTTATGCAGTTAAACAACCCATTGTTATGAGTTTTTTATTGTGATGTAAGAGAATTTGGAAAATAATTAATTACATTTGCACGTGGAATAGGTTTCCAGTTTTGAAGCTTATGTGCTGATGTGATATTATATGGTGTTGTTTCTTATTCCTCCTCTTTGTGCAAAAGTTTTATCACTTGTGTCATGGATATTGCTGTTTGTTTCCCGGAATTTGTTTGAGCTCTTAGAATTTGCATTTAGAAGCATAAATCCTAACGGTAATTGTGCCTCCTAATCTTATGTGATGCTGTGGCATTACCTCTAGTTCTAAATTTGAAGGAATGAACTTCGTTTACCCTTAATTGAAAATCTTCTAGTATGATGGAATAGACATCTCGTAGGTTTTCTAAACTTGATTTGGTGTTTAGACTAAATTTTAGAAGATGCCTACATTATCCATTTAGAAGCCTATAAATTTTGTATTTTGGCTTAAAAAAAACCTGAATGCTATTCAACTATATTTCAAATGTTATAGGACATGAATGATTAGGTAATCCAGTACGAAGCAGTTAATAGTCTGTCTGCTGTGGTGGCTTTGAGATTGGAGTGCTACAGCATAATAGCCCTTGGTTGTGTCTCAAATAGCTGTAACGCATTTCAGGCTAGAAGCCATTGTTACTGGCCCAAATTCATTCTCCATCTGGCTTTGACAAAGCTTCTTTTGTTGCTCTTGGTTGAAGAATCTGCCAGCTGTTCTGAACCCGAAGTCTTGTTTGCAGCCTTACCCTAGTCCTTTCACATTTTGTTTTGGTGTTATCACAACTTTTGGAGCCATATTTTTTCATATACTTTTTGCCATGAGCATTGTCCATAATCTATTTCAACATGATTGGACCAAATGTATTCAAATTGACACATGCATTTCATAAAAAATAATCTTGACAGGGGTTTAAGGTCATGTCTCTACAGGATTTCAGATAACATACATTTTCACTAAAGGGCTTCCTCAGGGCAATAGTAGGATCTTGTAGGCAAGTTGTGGTTGATTGATATTCATTTACTCACTTGAAGGGCAGTGTTGTAAATAGGAGATTATTAGTTCTCAATATCTGCGTAATAATTAGGAAAAAGTATCGTTAGAATCTTTTTATTCATTTTGGCATATTTTTATTTCCATTTTTGTAGGTTTCGATTATTGCAAGTAGAGATGATGAGAATGTAATTGGTATGATTGGTATCAATTAAGTAATTGTTTATTTTCTTGTGTTTAAACCAAACCCTTAAAGATTACTTATTTTTAAGAAATTGTTTGACCTGAGCTGTTACTGTGCACAACCAGTCGAATTGCGATTCAGCAAATTATTCAAGGTAAAGCACATGATTCAGCAAATGATTCAAGGTCAAAAACCTGTCTAATTGTGATATGTTCGAACTATGAAGATATTTGTATCAAATCATGTTACAAGTAATGAAATTTTCAATTCTAACTACATTTTTGCCTATTTTGTCTTTTTATCTTTTTGTTTTCGTAATGAAAAGCCAAAAACAAATGTCTATTATCTTCCTAGTCACTTAAATGTTTTACTATCCATATCAGTTGATTGTTTTAGTTCTTGTATGTCAATTACCTTCAGTTACACAGAAACTGTGAGTGGTTTCTTGAGAAAAACATGCATGAAATACTGCAAAACAAGAAAGCAAACATTCTGTCACTTGTTCTTGCCTCATGCATTGAGAACCATTCATTACACATTATGGCATTGCTTGTTGTTTTCTTAAGCTTTTTGCTTTTGGGTATGTTCTAATATCATTGACCCTGTGCTGCAATCCGCCATTAACTATTTTTATCTGGAAGCATCTCCATAAAAGTGTTTTGCATAATATATTCCACTGCAATACTGAGCTTAGTGTTATAAAATTCAATGCTGAACTACACATAGTCTGTGACTTCAATAAGTAAATTTATGCTCTTTATATGCAGCTAATCCTAGGCAAGGACATAGCTCAAGTCCAAATCCAGTGAGAGAAAATTCCTCAAGAGTCTCTCACCATCATTCAAGGAAGTATGATGACCGGGAACAGGACCAACAATATGGAAGGAATCACTACGGCAGAAGCAGTGACTCTCTTAGAAATCCTGATAGACAGTCATCCAAGAGTTTCCATGGTCACTCTCGGCGTGACAAATATGCAAATGAAGATAGATATCGTGAGAGGCCAATCTCTCGTTCTGGACACGAGTCAAGAGATGATCGTATGAGAGAAGAGAGTGATATCAGGTCAAAAAACTACCATCGCAGTGTGGACAAGTATGCACATGACAAATATGATAGGCCTGATCATAGAAGCAAAGAAAAACAAAGAGAAACATACTTGGATCATAAAAAATATAAAGAGATTGATTCTTATGAAAAGCATGCATCAAGCAAGAAGCATGCACTGCGTGATGAGGTGGAGAGGGAGGGACTTTCATTGGACTGGGATGGACGAAATGAAAGAAGAGAATCACGCAGAAGCTCACGGGACTACAACAGAAGTGACCATTCAGAGGGTAGGAACCAAAGAGAGGACTCAAGCCCACACAGAGACAATGGTAAATTTAGTCTAAAAGATGCTTATAAGAGTGAACAGAAGGAGTCAAATGATCAAAACGGTCCATGGAATGATAAACGAAAACATGACACTGAGTTTGGGAAGGGAAAAGACTGGAAAACTAGAAAAGAAGGCGAGCAGTGTGCTATTGAAGATAAAGAAACTTCTGGAAAGAAAGTAAAGTTGTTTGATACTGACCGGGATGACAATAATAGAAATGATGGTATTGTTTGCATACTTTTTTTACTGATTTTTTATATACGTACCATTATATGAAATTACTGTGTTGCTTCATTTCAGGTACTGAAGTCGATGAAAGTAAAACTTCAAGTTCAAAGCTTTCTCACGAGAGCAAGGCAGATTCATTGGCTGCTAAGTCCAGTGGCTTTGATGGAGACAATGATCTAGATGCTGCAAAAATTGCAGCCATGAGAGCTGCTGAATTAGGTATGCACTAGCTATCCTGAAAATTTCCCTACTTTTGGGTTATGGACATACGTTTGCTTTTCTATGATCGATTGGATTTTGATAGATTTTAAGTTCACAATTTCAATTTTCACATATGCTTAAGGTGAACTGATGCGGGTTTAGATGTATATGCTGTGGATATCTGTCCTTAAGTCCTCAGATTTATTTTCTCTATAGAATGGTTTTTCTCTTTGCTAATGATTTGAGTCCAAGTCATCAACCATAAAATAAAATTTTAGCCAAGCATCTAGAAATTAACGAGTCTGAAATAGGAACTTGGTTATAGATCACATGCATGTTGTATTCATTTCGAAATTTTGGTACATAACAGTTAATAGGAACTTAGTTGGGGCTGGTTGCTTGACTACTGACCAAAAGAAGAAACTGTTGTGGGGCAGCAAGAAGAGTACACCTACCGAAGAGGTATTTTGCATCTTTCTTTATTTTGATGTGTTCTTTCCTTTTGCAAACAGAATGGTATATAAGACAGTAACTTTTCTTTCGGATTAATATACTTAAGGAATGATCATGAAGTTGAAATGAACTGAATTAGCGTAATTCACATTTCTAGGCTTTTGTTTCCTAGGAACTATTGCTTTGCAATTTAGATGTTTGAGACGAGAGGTCGAAATTGTTCAGTTAATGATGACCAATTTTAAAACACACTTCTGTTAGGGTTATGGTTATCTAACTCGAGTCTACGTAGATATTAAGAGTTTACTTAGCATGAAAAGAAAAATATTACACATGTAAATACCATACCAATTCAACACCATAATTAATCAAAGTAGTAAGCAATAATTCCATAATTCTAAAGTAACTAAGTAGTGCATGACTACTATACTATCTAAATTCAAACCACACCAATTAGATGGATTTATGCAACTACAAAACATAAGTTTTTAAAGTGATAATGATTAAATAACTAAGAAGGGACAAATTGTGTGCTCCCCTTTTTTCACATACACTTAACTACTTTGCATGACCTCCCACAACTAATTTTACACCACTCATTCTAATTTGGCCAATTAAGTAACCAGTCACCCTTATCAGACCATCATCCATGTTCTATGCATAATTAGCTTGCCATAAGGAGGAAGGTGATAAAAAGGTTTGTACCTTCAGCCTCATCTAGGTTGAAGCCAAAAAACTAATTTGTTTGTAACACTTCCCCTTCTTCAAATCAAAGGTTTCATTTCTGAATGTGATAGGATATAGGGTGATAGGATATAATGGGTTTAGGATAGAAGGAAGAGGAAATGAGAAGGGCAGTTAGGAGGAAAGAGTTATTTGATAGTTAGTTAGTTAGTGGGAAGGGGAAGAAAAACTTTATAAATAGGGAGTTGGTTCTGTACAGGAAAGATTATGGAGTGAATTCATTGTAAGTCAGGTCTTTAGCCTGTAGAGGGAGGTTATGCTCCCAACCAGGAAGGTTATGCTCCCAACCCATTCTTTGTAAAGAGAATTGAATAATAGAAAAACCCATTCTTTCATTACTGTTGCTACCTACTGTTTGTGTTCATAGTTAGGTTTCAAACCCAGGAACCTAACAGAATGCCATGCCATTCCTCTTTCCCTAGATTCCTCTCAACACCATACTTTTTTTGCAATTGATTCCAAACAAAGTCCATGTTACCAATAGTGATCAACCATATTACCTGGCATACATGTAATCTTATCTATCCATGAGTTGCAGGACTTCCAAGTAGAATCCATCTTGCAACAATTAAATGGAATGTGAGCCACAAGTTCTTTCTCTACTTTGCATAAAGGACAAGACAAGTCATTGTTAAGTTGTACATGTCTCTTCTTGAGGTTATCATTTGTTGCAATCTGGTTTTTGACACATCTCCGAATAAAAAAACCTAAGGTGGGATTTTTAGTTACCAAATTTCAGATCAAATATCATTTTGTTGAGAATCCCTAGTCATTCCATTTAGCACATCATAAGTTGATGAATATACCTATCAAGCTTGGTGCATACTATCTTTATGCTCCAAGAGGGTGTTGTTATCTTATGGGAAAGGGGTAGACTAGGTTAACTCATTTTTGGTATTGCATATCTGACTCCTATGTTTAGATCACAATATCTTTCTGGTTTTTCTACAGACGTAAGAATCCATGTAGTTAAATGAAACAGCCACAAAAGCTCTAGCCATGGGTCTTTTTTTTTAGAAAAAATATTCATTTAGAATACAAGAAAAAATGCAATAACTCCTAATCTGTCACAAATCTAAGGGTTTTTAATTTGTCAAAGAACTATATATAGATATTTTAATCAAACTAATATAGACTTTGTAAAAGGTTTCAATAAACTTGGTTGCTTGCTTATATAAGAAAATTACGGAGCAAGTTGAAATCCTTAAGTGGCTAAACATATTTAATTTTTCTTGATTGACTAAACATATTTTAAAGTATATAAGATAGTAATTTAATTTTGTTGTGCAAAAAATTCTTAAATTCATCTAGATCTGAATCAAAATTAAATAAGACATCTAAATTTAAAAGTTTAAAATAATGAATTTATGAATAATACCATTATGAATTTTTCTTTATTATATGTTGTTTTTTAATGTATGACTTAAATTTATCTTAAATTCTATCAATTATTTATTTTTCTTTAATAATCAATAAACACACACACACACACACACACACACACATATATATATATATATATATATATATATAGTAATTATAAAAAAAAACTTTTAGTGTGAATTTTATTAGAATTAATCTAATATTGTTTGAGACTTTATCACAATATACTAAGTACTTATTAAATGTTGTAAGTTTTATTCTCTAAGAAATTGATAAAATTAATAAATAGATAATAGTCAATTAGTGTATTAAACTATATATTATATATTTTTTTTAATAACATAATAATAAGTATGATGTAAAAACATTGATTTAAATATAATAAAATTACAACATATTAGACTATATAATAAAATATATAATTTTATATGTGTACATAAATGATATTGTTTTTAAGATAGTTAATGTCTTGTAGTAGGGTTAAACCTACCTTAACCTTGACCTTAATCTATTTAAGAAGGGGTTTTGGGGGTTAAGACTTTCTTTTGCCCCCACTTGAGAGAGAGCCTCCTAAAAAAGGGCTTTTTCAAGGGTGGGTTAGGACTAGTCCATGGACCATGAGTTAAGTTGACACCTTTACACTTGTGTAGGAAAATTGAACAACTTGAGCTTCAACTTTATTTGTCTCCTTTTTTTACAATTGATTTAATGTAGCTTGAATACCATTACTAGCTTTTTCCTTTCCTTTATTTTTAAGCATACTATTACTACTTTAATGGTATTTGTATCCACACTTTTAACTCTTTGAGAATCAAAATATTCAATTCTATTTGTTGAAATAAAATAAAGAGAAACATAGGATGAATCCCTAATGTGTGTATTGGGAACGTAGAGTTATGCATTTATAGATAGAAAAATATGAAGAGATAGGCCTAAGCCTGTTACAACTAACACTCCCTCTCAAGCTAGTGCATATAAGTCGTATGTACTAAGCTTATTACAAATATAATCAATTCTGGGTTCTCATAAAGATTTTGTGAAAATATCTATTAACTTATCACTTGAGTTAACAAACTCATTCTTTATGTCTCTAGATACAATGTTTTCTCGAATAAAATGACAGTCAATCTCAATGTGTTTGGTCTTTTCATGAAAGACTGGGTTAGAGCTAATATGAAGAGCAACTTGATTGTTACATACAAGTGTCATTTAAATGGCATATCCATATTCCAATTCCTTAAGTCAAACAAGTTCACAAGTGGTTGAAGCCATAGCTATATATTCTGCTTTTGCACTAAATCTTACTATAATACTTTTGTTTCTTGCTCTTCCAAGAAATCAAGTTACCTCCAACGGAAACACATGGTGAATTGAAAGATTGACTCACCACATTGATTGCAAAAGAAATGTCAGAACGAGTAATAGTAAGATAGTTCAATTTTCCAATTGATCTTCTGTATTTCTCAGGGTCCATGAAATGCTCTCCCTGATTAGGTAGGAGTTTGGTATTGTTGAGGCTTGCAAGGTGAAGTTTACACTCACTTATATACCGTAAACTTGTCTTATTTCTAGTTGATGTCGGATCTCCAACACACTTTCCTCACATCAATGCATATACATCTCGAACATGAGACTAAACATTAATGAGTGGTTCGATAGCGGTCTGATAGTGGGTGGCATAATAGACTCAAAATAATACACTAGGATAAACTCTAATCAATGACTTTGATACCATGTTGAAATAAAAGAAAGAGAAACATAGTATGAATCTCTAATGTGTAATGAGCACAAAGGTTATGCATTTTTAAATAGAGAAATATAAAGAGATGGGCCTAAGCCCGTTACATCTGTTTAACCTTCTTTTCTTCATTTATACTTCCTTAGCCATTGTTTCTTTTCTTCATTGAACCAGTTCCACTTTCAGACATTTTAAACTTTCTACATCTAAACATGAAATAAATAGGAAAAGAAAAAGCTTTAAAAATAGAACATAACCAAGGAATGGACAAAGCCAACATAAAGAAGAAACGAAAAAGATCAAAAACAGATCTAGACTTGGAAAAGACTAACAAAATGAAGAGCATAGGAATGAAACTAAAAAACAGAAGCTCGCCTCTTTGAAGAAACACTAGGCAGTGGCGATTCAAGAAGACACTGTTGTGCAAAGCCTAGATCGTCAAGAAGGTACTGCTGTGGAAAGCCTAGATCGTGAAGCATGACGTAGTCGTAGTCAATGAAGATGTGAGGCAGTGGTCGGAGAAGTCGAGATTTGGAAAGCATGAGATCACCAGTCTTATCTAACAGTAGAGCTACTTATTCCAAAAGCACAAGCCAAACACAACGGGAGCCTAACCCTTCTTATTTTGAAACATTGTATTTCAAATGCAACACATGTTCCTTTTGTGCCAAATGACATGTCTCGTTGACCCAAACTTGGACTATTAATGAATTAACGCTGTCTTATGTCCTATTAATGGGTGCAAATGTTGGGATTTGTTGCTTCAAGTGGTCCTGTAGCATTGACCTGAAATGTTGCATACCTATCGATAATTGTTCATAAAAATATAAGATTACATATTACTCAAAACTGTACCTTTGGTTGAGTTTGTACGTAATATGTAACTGAGTAGTGATGTTGAGAGTGACCTCTCCACGATGTTCATGATTTTGTTATTGTGCGTGTTCCTGTTTTATGACATGGGTACATTGGTACGTATTTATTTTTTCATTTTCGATAATTTGCTACTGACAATGCAATCGTTGCTTTATCAACGCTCTCGCCAAATATTGTAGTCTGGCCATCGTTGGGATACAGCTATGTTTTCTGATCGTGAGCGGCAAGAGAAATTCAACAAACTCATGGTAAGTGTTTATTTAGACGCTGCTTTATTCTATTTTGACCCAAAAATTGCATGAAGGCGAATGTTACTTTAAATGACTCACTCCATTGGAGTTTATTCACCTACTAACTCGGTTTGAGTCTAAGGTTATGCTCGTGCCTATGGCAAATTGTAGGGTATGAAGGGCGAAGCAAAAGTAGAGCAGAATACCAACAACCAAAGCAGTAACGATATTCTCCGTGCTGAGAAGCAGAAGGAACTTCAGATTGATCTAGAGAAACAATACACTGCAGGCCTTCGACGAAGAGATGGCCGCACTGTTGGTTTAGGGCTTTAAGCATTCTCTCTTTGGAAATTTTACATCTTTTGACATTTATACGTTAAGCACCAATCCTTTGTTTAGATATGCTTGGGATTTTATGTATATGCATGCGCATCATCACTTGGCACCTGATTCAGACAGCGCATGCTATTTCTATGGAAATTCTTGTCGTGAGTGTAACTAAATATATATTTTCGCATAGTTCATATGAAACTGGTCTAAGGTAATTTGGTTTTGTTATAAGGGTGACAAAGTTATCTTATTCATTAATGATTCCCTCTACACAAAACTAAATTTATCTAGTTATTTATTGCAAAATACAACAAAAGTTAATGTGATCTAATATATTTGTATAGGCATGGCATGTTTGGACATCTATTAATTTATTTTTCGAAATCTAATAGTTTCTTCCATCAATATGTTTTGATAACAAGTCAAATTAAATTTATTTTCTTTAGAAAAGTTCATACTCGTGTGTATATATATATATATATATATATATATATATATATATATATATTATAAAAATGAAGAAAGTAATATAGAGATCATCTTTTATTCTTTCATTTTCAGACTGAAGTCATATGACTTAATTTCAATCTACTTCTAGTTAAGTCTTTCATGCACTAAATAACTGGAAATCTGTACTATATTTTAATTAATTTTTAAATGCTTTTCTTCATAACATGAATTTCGGAAATATTAAGTAATAAATTAATTTTAAATATTTTATATTAATTGTATATTAGGATTTAATTTTTATTATTTGTAATTTAACAAACAAGTTAGGTTTTAATTCAACATGCCCATTAGGTCAATCTAACCTAACCCGAACAAATACATTTTTATATCTTGATCAATTGTCTTTCAACTAGCATTACATGATTCTATAGAAATTTAAACATCTATAGATCCTGAAGTACGAAGTTAAATCACATATTTTTATCCAAAATCTTCACTGTGAGATCTTAACGGTAGTTTGATTGTTCTTTTATATAAAAAAGACCTTCTTGTTGTTGAGAGGGAAAAAATCCACCTGTAAAAGATCCTCTGACGTTCAAGTCAGTAAGAAAGTTAGAATCTATAAGTGAGAGTGAGTGTTATAAAGTGAGTATTTCCTAGGAAATACTAGTTGTATTTATAGGATCAATATGAATTGTGAGTCTATGTTCTTATTATAATAATACTTATCTAGGGAGAATAATAACAATATAATAAATATTAATAAAATGATAAATAATAACCAACATACCAAACTATTGAAATTTATTTATAATATGTAAATGTGGCTTAAATAAGCATAGGTTGGGTTGTTTCATAATGAAAAGGCTTAAACAACCGTATTAGGTCACGCTATTTAACACGTCTATTGGGCTGGGTAGGAACATAATTTCCTCTAGTCTCGAGAGTTTGGTTTGGTGTATGAAGTCATATCGGGCCTTGAGCCCACTCGTGTAGTTTGTAGATGGACGAGCCATGTTCTTTGATAGGATGGCCCTAAGGTTGTGTTTATAGGTGGATTGGCCTTAAGGTTGGGTTTGCAGGTGGATTGGCCTTGAGGTCGTGTTCGTTCAACTTGTATTGGTTGTTGAGGCCAAGTTTATGTGGTCGTGAAGGCCTATCTTATTCAATCTTGGCCGTTGAGACCGAGCTTGTTCAATGTGGATTTGGCCGTTCGGTCAAGTTTTTTTAATGGCCTATCAGTTTGAGCTTTTTAAATGTCATGGCCTTTCAGTTGAGTACTTCATGGCCATTTGGCCAAACTCTTTAGATGTGATGACCATTCGATCGAGCTTTTTAGAGGTGACAACCAATTTGGCCAAGTTTTTCAAGTGGCCTATGAGGCTGAGTTCTTTACGTTATTATTTGGGAATGGCCTTTTTGTCTTGTGTTTGTCGACTTTAAGCAATCTCTACTTGGTGTCGTTGCCTCTAGGTGGGCTTTGTTTTGGTGTTGCTGACTTCAGGAAGTGTTTGCTTTGGTCTTGCGATTTTGGGCGTATTCTACTTTTGATGCTTTCGACTTTGAGCTTGTTTTCCCTTGACGTTGCCGACTTCAGGCATGTTTTGTCAACTTCGTTCTTTGTTTTGACTAATCTGGATGCCAATTTTGAACATTGTTTTGGTGACTTTGTTGTTTGTTTTGACTAAGCTGGAGAAGATTTTGTGATAAATCTTCTACATCCTACTCTTTGAGCTTGATTATTGTGTTGTTCCTGTGTTCTCATGAAGTTCTTTGAGAAAGAAAAAGATGACCTTGATAGTTAAGGTGTGTTTTCTAGATCTTTTTCTTGTATGGTAGGTGCTTTTCGTTTTGGTGCACCTTCCTTTTATGATAAGGTTGCCTTACGTATTGTTTTCGAACTTTTGATATCTAGGTGACCGGCTATTGTATTGTCTATGTTCTCTAATAATAATTTAGTGTTTCTTCTTTTCTTTTTTAGGTTCCCCGAGTGAGGGTGGCCAAGGTAAGGGTAGTAACTTAACCATGTGAAAGGTTGGAAGGGCGACCTTGACCGTTGAAGTTTTAGACTATTTCTTGGTCTTTTCGAATTTCTTAATATCTTTAGTAACATCAATTATCACGATTGGAATGAATTTAATACCCTCATAATTAATTTAACATAAGATATGGGTTTGAAATGAATTTATATTTATCTTCTTTGACTTCTTTTAATTTTTCTTGTTCAATTATGTGACATTCCGAAAGTGAATATAATTATTAGTCTATTGACCATAAACATTATGATATTTATAAAGATAACTATGATTATTAGTCAATTTAATTTGTTTATCCTCTACCAAAATATAAAATAATATAAAATGTTGTCGAAACTATATATTTGATTTATTAGTTTATCTTTGCAAACATAAAAAAAATCCTATTTTATATGCAATGTTTACATCATTGCTTTCATAGAGCACATCTTGTTCTCGTTCATTTCATTTAATTCTTTATTATTAATTGAAGTTCCTAGCTAGGTATGTTATTTTTCTCACTGATTTATAATTTTTTCTATATGTCTCTTTCTCAAACATTATTTGTTCAATTCTTCCAATTTTATAGGTGTTCATCCCAATTGTAAGTGATGGTCATTGGTGGTGTTATGCACTGAAGGTCTGCACCATGCAATTGTTTGTGATTGACTCACTTGCCAAGGGAATTAGAGGACGTGCTCGGATTGACAGAATCATTGTATGTTTGAGAATGAATCCACATTTTAATTTGATGTTGGCTGGTCAGTGATTAAATTGTTGTTATTTTGAACTTCTTGTTGTTATTTGTGTAAAATATATGCTCAAAATATTCAACAGTTTTGGGGTTTGTTGACGGATACACTTGAAGATAGTAAGAGTCTGTTGTTGGTTCAAGAAACCAAAATCCCAGTCCAACCAAACACATAAGTTTACACTATCATTGTTTTGAAATTTATGGTGTTTCACTTAAGAAAAGTAATGTATGTGTTTTACTTTTTTTTATTGCTACAGATACGATTGTGGTGTAATAATGATGAAAGCTATTGAAATCTGGGATGGAGAGGAGAAATATGATGGGAATAACATGCATGATTATACAAATGTAGGTAAAATTATGAATTTGTAAATATTACATTATGTTTGACTTTGTTTTGAATTTCCAATTTGTTCATTTCAGGAGGACTTGGCTGCGTTTAGGAAGAAGTATATATGTGACTGGATACTAGACGAGGATAACGTCCGATGATTACATTTGAAGGAATGAAACAATCACAAAACCAAACCTGAAATACATTATACAGTTCATAATTAGTCATCTCAGCTCACTACCAACAAACAATCCATGTAAAAGATTTACCTAGAACACGTATACACAACCATCCACATACATAGTCGTTGCACATTTTCCTCCATTCCACGTTGTACAAGCTTTGTAGAAACTATACGACCCCAACAAAAAGTACCCAAATCACTTATTCTATCAACTATTTGAAACAAAATTGGGAAGATTGTTTTGGTACGGTTAGGTAACAATATCTCAGTAATTCCTACCAAAATGTAAAGCTTACAAACATCTATTGAAGGCAACTTCTTGTGCTTTTTCAAAATAAAATTGTATATCAATTCCAATTCATATTTTCCTTTAACTTTTTCAAAGTACTTCCGACAATGACTTTTTCTAAGTTTTTTTTCATTTAATTTAATTTGGGCACCAACTAAACCCAATCCTAAGCTTAAGGTAACATATAATTCCACAAATTTTTCTCCAAAAGAAAAAGCACCACTCTCATCAACCCATCTCATTAATAAATCGCTAAGAATATTCCTACCAATCTTAAGGTTATCATTTAGTTCTAAAAACCATTGAAATGGAGTCTTTGAAATAATAGCCTTCTGCTCCTCAATCAAAATTTTATTCAAACCACCAACAAACTTGGTTTTCAATGAATGACGAACATACAACTACAGCAGAAAACGAAATTAGATTTCTTCTATCAAGTACCCAAAAAACCCCAAAACCCAAAACGACAAACCAACAAACCAACCCCAAAATACGAATGCATGTCACGAAGGAAGTACATACCTTGTTCGAAGCACGATTCGAATCCATTACACACAAAAACGAAGAGAGAACGAGAAACTTTAAACAAACCTTCCAAGGAGATCGGTGAAAGCAGAGCACGAATGAAACAGAGAAACACATAGGGGCAGCCAATGAACAAAACGAACACACAAAATGAAACCCTAAAAATAGAGGAGGGAGAAGAGTGTTATGAAGAGAGAAGTTGAAATGAAATTCAAATCCCTAAAATGGAGAAAGAAGAGAGTGATAAGGAAAGAGGATAGAGTTCGAAAACAAAGAGGGCAGTTTCGAAATCCAAACTTCAACCCATTCTAAATCAGATTTTAAATTAAAGAAAACATTCAAATTCGACCAATTAAAACCTGACAAGTGGCATTGTCAATTTTTTTGTCAAATTAGAGTTGTTAGAATATTGCGATCCTTTCGAGTATTAGGAATTGTTCATTTTTATTAAAGGGTTTGATTGCTTAATCCGAGTTTAGACGGTGTCACGTACATTAATTGTCACGTGCATTAAATTGAGTTATAAAATCGAAAATCAATTTACAAAGTTGAAATTACTTGCCTCGGTCTCGTGAATTGTTACGTGAATGTAATTCCAATTCCAATTAGTATTAAATTGGAAATAAAAGCATTGAATTGGATATTTTGGATTTTAGAATAAATAAATAAAGTATATATATATATATATATATATATATATATATATATATATATATATATATATATATATATATGTCAATATCAAATTTCGTCCGGATTAATTTTAGGTTTTACATTTTATTCTGATTTTTCATTTTATTTACTCATTTACTTGTTTTAATTTTTTATTCCTTCTTTTTATTTCTTTTTATTTTTAGTTACCCTATCTTATTTTCTTTTTATTTTTATTTTCATTTTTATTTTTATTTTTTTTATTTTTATTTTTTCTTTTTTTCTTTTTATTTTTCTTTTCATAATCCTCACTTTTAGTATATAATTAAGTTAGTAAAAATAATAATAATAATAAAAATAAAAAATAAAAAAATATATAATAAAAAAAAATTTAAAATAAAGAAAAGCCGGTTTGTCATTTTGTGAAAAAGGAGACAACGTTGTTGTCTGCTGTGGGAAGGACAATGCAAGGAGGAGAAGGACAGAGGCGATTTGGAGGGCAGACGTGGTGCGAATTTGGCAGAGGAGTTGCAGGAGACGGTTAAAGCATTTTTTGGTGGTGTTGAGGAAGTAAGGGGCATGGATCAAAAAGGAAGGAGAGGGGAGAAAATCGGACACGCAGCGGAGAGGGATCTGCATCTTTAATTACCACCAAGTCTCTGGCACCCAGGTTTTACTGGCGAACGAAGCGTGAGGCCAGTCAGCAGGGAGGAGAAGGGTCGTCATCGGATGCGCGAAGCCGACTAAAGCAATCGAAGCTCCGAGAGGTAAGTGCACCATTGCAATGTATGTTGTCTGATTGCTCTGTTTTGAATATGATTTTTGGGTGTGAAATTTTCACTTCTCCATCATCGTCCAGTATATTAGAACCTTACTTGGTTTCAAAAAAAATGCACGAGTATACTGTCATTACCTTCTCCTTTGCCACCCTTTATCCTTTCTCTTAGCTTCTTTGCATAAAATAAAAAAAAATAAAGAAACACACACAGACAACCCCATTATCATCTATCTTCCCCACTTGCTAATCCCCATTCACCAGCACACCATTCACGCATTCATCCGCCACCTGAATCCAAACCTCCCTATCCTGTCATCCTCTCCACCGAGGATCGTTAGGCCACCTAAACCAACTCACCTCCTCCATCACCATATCTAAACCACTCCACCACATCCTTAATACGCACCATACAAAGGTAAACGCAGTGAAACACTCTGGGTACCTCATCCTTTTCCACGAAGCCAACCCAACATGCCCCCCCCTTTTAACATCACAGCCCCATAGACTCTTCAACCTGCACCCAGAAAAGAAATAATACAAAACTAAACTAGTTCCCCAGCCTCATTCCAATTCCTCTCCGCTAAGGCAAAATTCCATATACCTTCACCAAAGTTAAGCAGTTTTCACCATTTACAGAATCATTCTCCTTCATCACTACTCCACAAATTCATCTCCGTTATTTTTCACAAACCCCTCGCATACAACCTATGTATCGTAAATTCGAACCTCTTGAATGTGAATCATGTCATGAAAAAAGAGAAGCAGTGATCCATTCTTCCCCACCGAGCCTCGAAGAAAAGCTAAAAGCACAATACCTCCGGCTTAGTCTGAATCCAAGGGAGGTGTCTCTCCGGCGCCATTATCGGCTTCATTAGTGACGAAATGTCGACGGCGTGAGGAGGCAATGGAGATGGGGGTTGGGTTTTGTTATTGTGGATGCTGCGACGGCGTCGAGTTCCGGCGGCTTGGGATGTTGAGGAGGTGAACGGCGGCGCTGACTAGTGGGGGTGACGCGATTTGAAGCTGGTGGTCTCGGTGGTGCTTGGGAGTACGATAGACGACGTAGATCTAGTGCTTGGGGGCTTTTCTTTGGCGGTCGGCGTTGTGGTGGCGGTGAATGGTGACGGCGACGGCACGCGGTGGTCAGTCGGGTGCGTGAGCGACGGAGAGGAGGGAGATCGTTTTGTATCTCGCGCGAAAGGAGCAAATAGCGGTGGCAGCGACTGCTCTCGCCGGCAGCGGTAGAGCTCGTCGGCGTCGAGGAGAGAAGAGGGTGGCGCAGTGGCTGGATTCCGGTTGGCTGACGGTGACCGGCGGCGTTCGAGGGTGGAAACCCCTAACCCTAGGACGAAGCGAGAGGGGAAGAGGAGAGATGACGAATGGTCGGCGGTGGCTCCGGTGGGGTGTAGTGTCATCGGCGACGCCATTGATGGCGGGTCGCGGTGGTGGAGACGGCGGCTTTGGGGTCAGCCGACAGAGGTGG
This sequence comes from Vigna reflexopilosa, assembly GCA_027742785.1. Classification (NCBI taxonomy): domain Eukaryota; kingdom Viridiplantae; phylum Streptophyta; class Magnoliopsida; order Fabales; family Fabaceae; genus Vigna; species Vigna reflexopilosa. The sequence goes on from CM050917.1 coordinate 6,811,617, forward strand.
GAGGCTGCTGGCGCTTTGGAGAGGCAAGAGACCCTAGGTCTTTGTCGAAAGTGAAGCACAAATGGTGGGAATGAGGGGAAGCAATGCTGAACCCCTAAAGAATTCCTGGGTCTGGGTAGGGTGCCTGGGCCGTTGGGCCAAACCCAAGAAAATCTTCTTTTGTCCCCCGTTTCTACTAATTGACGCTGCATCTGTAATGGGCTGAGCCCATTCAAAAAAAAACAATAAATAAAAAAAAACAAACAAAAACAATAACCTTCTTCTCCTTGCAGCCCCTTTGTTTTCCCTTTCCACATCCTTTTTCCTTATTTAAGCACCACCACACACCTTTTACTTATTTTGATTTAACTTTTAGTTGATGTTTACTTTTATTTTATTTAGTTATCTATCCATTTATTTTATTTTATTTACTTTTAAATAAATATTAAAAATAATAATAATACAAAAAATTATTATTTTAAAAGGTTTAAGCACACGTGCGACCATTCGCGTCAGCCTTGTGTTAAAAACCTTTTTCTTCTTCTATTTTATAAAAAATAATACAAAAAATTATTATTTTAAAAGGTTTAAGTACACGTGCGACCATTCGCGTCAGCCTTGTGTTAAAAACCTTTTTCTTCTTCTATTCTAAAAAAAATAATACAAAAAATTATTATTTTAAAAGGTTTAAGCACACGTGCGACCATTCACGTCAGCCTTGTGTTAAAAACCCTTTTTCTTCTTCGCCAAAAAAAATTAACAAAAATATAAAACAAATTTTCCAAACAATTCTCCAAACAAATATTCCAAACGTAAAGCTAGAACTACATAACCCTGATTTCTCAGTCTGTCTGACTGAGAATACGTAGGAGCAAGGTCAATCCTTGTCGGGCACAAAAAACACAAAAAATATTTTGTTTTCTTTAGAGTTTTATTTTATTTTTCCTTTTAGGGTAAGTTAAACATTTTTAAAACCACATTTTATTCGTGTATTTAATTAAAGGTACTGCCTTAGGGCAGGCGTTGTAGGGTGCTAATACCTTCCCTACACGTAACCGACTCCCGAACCCAGAATCTGGTTTTCGTGGACCGTGTCTTTTCTTTATGGTTTTTCCGTAGTTTTCCAGAATAAACTATGGTGGCGACTCCAAAATCTCTTTTTTCAAAATGATTTTCTTTTTTGGATCGTCGTCGTCCCGTCGCGATTTTCCCGGTTGCGACAGATGGCGACTCCACTGGGGACTTTCAGAGAGTCAAGCCATTTGATTATATGTGTGAATTCAATGTGGTTTTTCTTCCCCTTTTCTTTATCTATGTTTGACATTTGAGTAATCGCGTGTGAATAACTTTGCTTGTTGGATATTGAACTCTAGGAAAGAAAACATGCTATATCTGCCTGGGAAATTTTCTGGTTGTTTTACAGGTGGGGGTTTGGGATGTACATTTGCATTCTCCCTTCACACACACACTTTATGCATCTATTGAGTGGGGCCCTATACCCGGGTCTGAGTGTAGTCTAGGAATAGAGGGGTTGTGTAGCGGTGCCACTTGGGATATACTTCCTGTTTGGCTATCGTGAGAACCCCAGTTAGAGTTTGTTCCCTTCACTTGTGTCTTCACACCTAGTTGATTACTCGACTGTTGTGGAGGTACTATGTTGGGAGCCATAGCTCTAGTGACCATTGACCTTCAGGTTCAGGAAACCACCCTGGCGAGAATGCATATACTCGACCTCCAATCTGAAACATTGAACCTATATTAGGGCACAAAGGGAGACATGTGTATTCCTATAACCCCCACGCTGTTTATTTTTTGGAAAAAAAATAATGTCATTGCATCTTCATACTATACATGCATTTGTGTTGGTCTTGTTATTTTACTTCGTCATATCGTCATGCATCTTGTTCATACATCATTTGGTAACATGCTGGTTTTAGGGGAAATCACAGGTATTTGCTTGATCATATACAAGATGGAAGTTGATACAAGATCTGGTGCTACACGACAGACCGGTTCTACCATGTTAAGGAAGAAACCTTGCCTAAGGATTCATGGGGGAAATCTTACAGGACTGATAAATTTAGGCAAGAGACTAAAGACCATAAAGAGGGAAACTTTCAAGAAGAGGTATGGAAATCTTTTGAGCCTATTGGAAATGGAAGTACAACTGCCTGCTATCACAGCCCTAGCCCGTTATTATGACTCTCCGCTGAGATGTTTTACCTTTCAAGACTTCCAGTTGGCGCCAACTATAGAAGAATTTGAGCACATCTTGGGTTTGCCACTAGAGGGTACCACGCCGTATCAGCACTTGGAGCATCACGCCTCCATCCCTACCATTGCCGCCATAATGAAATTGCATCCCAAAGAACTAGAAGACAAGTTGGTAATGAGGAATCAGGTGCGTGGACTGACGCAGGGATATCTTGAACAATATTTGCATCATCTGGCCGATAGGGAAGAGTGGGAGGCTTTTATGGATGTGTTAGCCCTCACCGTGTATGGCATTGTTCTGTTTCCGAGGATAGAAGACTTTGTGGATTACACCGCTATTGATGTCTTCGTGGCAAGGAAGACGAGGTCAAAAAACCCCGTAACAGCAGTCCTCGCCGATGTGTATGGAACCATGAGAGGAAAGGGAAGAAAATCTTATGTTGCTTGCCGGCATTGTATGCATGGATGACTGCACGCATATTTAAAGGGGCAGTTGATGTCAGGTGTCCATCGGAGGATCCGTCGCGCCAGGGGCTTAAAGACAAAGGGGGCAATGAGTGGGCCCAATTCTTGGCTGGGTTGAATGAAGGGAAAGTAAAGTGGCGTCTTCCTTGGCTTGGGATCAAACCACCTATCCAACATTGTGGCAATTTTCCTAATGTGCCTCTCATAGGTGCTAGATACTGTATCAACTACAATCCCGTTTTGCTTCAAAGACAATTCGGACATCCTATGAAGGGAGCACCTTTACCAGACTATCTCATAGCTTTCTTCATCTACTATGAAGATGGACATTGCACTGAAATGTTGAGGAGAGTCAGAAGTGCCTGGGCGAATGTGGCGCGAGCAGAAAAGGATTTGAGGATTGGAGTGGTGGATAGCCGGGTCAGTTATCACACTTGGATTCTGGAGAGAGTAAAAGAAGTCAAACTCCCTTTCAAGCCAATCAATGATCAACCAGCTAGTGAAGGACCATCCCAAGTCCAAGAGAGTGAAGAGGTGAAACAGTTGAAGATGGAGGTGGAAAAGCTGAGGGAGAGAAACGTTAGGTTGGAAAAAGAATTACAGAGTGCGCGCAACGATTTTGTGGACATGAGGAATGATAATGAAGAAAAGTCACGGGCTTATGAAAACATTGTTAAAAGCCAGAGGGCTGAGAGGGATTATACATTCCGAGTGAAGCAGGATCTTGCAGCCGCTAGTAAAGAGTTAGCCATGAGAGTGAGTGAGAAGAATGTGGCTCTAGAAGAGGGCAGACAGTGGAAACAACTCTACGAAGAAGCCAAAAGAGATAAGCGGGAAGCCATGAAAAGACTAAGAGAAGCGCAAGTTCAGGTACAAGAAGTGGGGCATCAGATGAAGGAAATGGCTACATCATTTGAGGCGGAGTTGAATCAAGAGCGCTGGAAGCTAGCGGAAGCTGAAGAAGAATATCGGGCCATGTTAAAACAGATGGAGGATTACATCGAAGAGCGAGAGGAGCGATGGAGGTCCATGGATTTTGAAGAAAGGCATCAGGCCTTGGTAAAGAGAATGGAAGAGCACATTGTAGAGCAAGAAACGGCTGTAAAGCATTGGAAGGAAAGCTTTTCTCAGTTGGCTGCTTTGGCAAATGGTGCAATTGAAGACATCCCCCAAATGGTGTTGGAAGCTGAAGCAAGTACTCACTTTTGTAGCCCGCCAGCGGAGATAGAGTTTTTTATTAATCATTGTAAATGGTTGGTAGGCGAGATGAAATCCCTCATCACTCGGGCTAGGGCATGATGTATTTGGAGTTCTTTGTATTTTGTTTCCCTTAGGAAATGTAATGAACTGGTTTCCTTTTAAATGAAAGATGTGGGATGTTTGTTTAGTATCTGCTTGTGTTAATTTCCATCAGTTATGCCTTTGTCATCCTGTGATTTCCCCCCTATTACTAGCATGCATCATCTTTTCTTGAGTTTAGCATGTTTCATTTACATCTAATCAGTTAAAATAATAAAACAGCACGAGTGAGAAAAAAACAACGGCCAATTTTCCACGACATCCATATAGGACTCAAGCCAATTCAAGAGCCATGGAAAGCTGGGAAGAGTCACAACAATCTCTCAAAGCGGATGTTGGCCAGTTGGAAGACCAGGTCGGCCAGATCTTGGCAGCTCTTGAATCCATGAAGACTACTGGAGAGTCTTCATCTGCGCACGTTGAGGGGAATGCTCACCTTTATCCCCCAATGTTCAATGCTGCGAGCCAGTCGGTTCCTTTCCCACTGTATGGGTTGACCCCAGGTTATACACCTCCCGCAGGGGAATACTCAGAGGCAGAGCATGCCACATTTTCATTTCCCACGACTGTTAATATACCGCCAATCGGCACTCAGGGACTTGTCTCAGTGTCGGCTCCTATGGGGGGAACGGGAATGAATGAGGCGAACACGGCTGAAGGAATACGGGTGACCCCAGTACCACATGTGGTTGCTAGGGAGGATTCTTCAGCCGGAGCTGCGCCACACGCCACGGTGGCTGGAGGGTTTAGTAGCCTCATTGGAGCTAAGGGTAGGCTGGAGAGTCTGGAGGCGAGATTGAGGGCTGTCGAGGGGGTTGAAAGCTATGGGTTTGGAGATATCGCAAGGCTGAGTTTGGTTCCGGGTGTGAAAATACCGCCTAAGTTCAAGGCGCCTGAGTTTGAGAAGTATAAGGGTAACACTTGCCCTAAGAGCCATGTGACTATGTACTGCAGAAAGATGGCTGCGTATGCTCATGAAGAGCAGCTACTCATCCACGTTTTCCAGGAAAGTTTGGCTGGGGTAGCGTTGAATTGGTATACCCACCTAGAACCATCCCGAATTCGCTGCTGGGCGGATCTGGCTGATGCCTTTGTCAAACAATACGTGTACAACACGCATGTCGCACCCGACCGTCTGCAGCTGCAGAATATGACAAAGAAGGACAGTGAAACCTTCAAAGAATATGCCCAGCGGTGGAGAGAGTTGGCTGCGCAAGTTGAACCACCGTTGTTTGACAAAGAGATGGTGGCGATGTTCGTAAATACACTTCAGCCACCCTTTTATGAGCATATGGTTGGGAATGTATCTGTCAATTTTGCTGACACCATCATAATCGGTGAGAGGATAGAAATCGGGTTGAAAAACGGGAAGATAGCCTATGGCCCACCTACAGCTACAAGCCACAAAAAGCCCAGTTTCAATCCGGGGAAGAAGAAAGAAGGGGATGTACATGCAGCGTCGGTAATGCCTATGTGGAGAGGTCAAGCCCCCACTCCCAACTACCGACCATACTTGAGTCCACCGCCCTATGCTGCTAACGCCTCGTTTGCTCAACAAACTAGGCCTCAACAACAGCAGGTGTATTATCCATCGCAGCGTATCCCAACTGAAGCTTGGAGAGCTGGGGCAAGCGCGAGTCCGAATCTGAATGCGGGTCAAAGCACCAACCCCAGAAGAAATCAGTTTATTAACTTCACTCCTATCCCTATGACTTACACGGAGTTGTTACCTAACCTGGTGAAAAAGGGTCTGGTTGCCATTTGCCCGATGAAGCCTGTACAACCCCCGTACCCCAGGGGTTATGATGCAGAGGCCAGGTGTAATTATCATGGGGGAGGCGTGGGCCACTCAACCGAGCGATGTGTAGCTTTCAAATACAAAGTACAAGCTCTGATTGACTCGGGTTGGTTAAAGTTTCAAGAAGATAAGCCCAGCGTCGAGGCTAATCCGTTGTCTGGGCATGGGAGTTCCTCGACGAATGTCGTCGAGGTCGAAAAGCCTGACCTGATAAGAGACGTGGGCAAAATCCGAAGTTCTAGGAAGTTTATCTTAGAAGCTTTGTTGAAGGTGGGCCTAGTGAAGGGCGATTATGATCGGGGTATAACATGCGCACTCCATCCGGATGAGGAGCACTCTATTGAGGAATGTGTAGAATTCGAGAATTTTCTGCAAGATTTACTTGACAGAAATCTGATGCAAGTATGCCGCAAGGCCAGAGAGGAAGAAGTGTTTGCACAAACTGGTGGAGAATCTGATGTAACTCTGCCGGAACCGTTGGTGATCCATTTCACTAGGACCACCCCTGTACCGGTAACTGAAGAAAATCCGTCTGTTGTCATCCGAGTACCATCTCCCTTTCCTTACAAGAACGAGAAGGCCGTCCCATGGAGATATGGGGCAATTGCGTTAGATGAGAGAAATGATGCAGATCCGGCTGTTGAAAACATATCAGGCATTGGTGGAATGACCAGAAGTGGACGACTCTTTACACCACCAGAGTTGGTGAGAGAAAGAACCAATGATAAGGAAACAACAATGGCTGCAAAAGCAAAGGAGTTCTTGAAAGGGAAGAGTGTGCAGGCGGAAGAGACCCCTGACAAGGAGGAAAAGAAGGAAATATCCGAAGAAGAGGTTGGTGAATTCCTAAAATTCATACAACAGAGTGAATATAAAGTGGTGGAACAGCTGAATCGTATGCCCGCCCGGATCTCTTTGCTGGAATTGCTTATGCATTCTGCTTCTCACCGTAAGCTGTTAATGAAGATACTCAGTGAGGCTCATGTGGAGCAAGGTATTTCTCTGAACAAGTTCGAGGGCATTGTTGGCAATATTGTTGCTAATAATTACCTCACCTTTACTGATGAGGAGATACCTATTGAGGGAAGAGGACATAACAAAGCTCTGCATGTCTCGGTGAAATGCCTGGATCATGTAATAGCACGTGTCTTGGTGGATAATGGCTCCTCCCTGAACGTCATGCCGAAAGCAACATTGGAGAAGCTACCCAGTGATGGAATGCGTATGAAGCCGAGCTCTATGATTGTGAGAGCTTTTGATGGTAGTAAAAGGGAAGTGATGGGAGAGGTGGAACTGCCGGTCCAAGTTGGTCCGTGTATCTTTCAAGTGACATTCCAGGTCATGGATATCCTCCCGGCCTATAGTTGTTTGTTGGGTCGCCCATGGATCCATTCTGCGGGGGTAGTGCCTTCCACACTGCACCAGAAGCTGAAGTACGTCATGGGAGATAAACTAGTGATAGTGGCAGGAGAGGAGGATCTCCTAGTGAGCGGGCCATCATCCACACGCTATATTGAGGCAGCCGAGGAAGCTCTCGAGACAGCATTCCAATCTCTGGAGATCGTGGGAAATACCTACGTGGAGCCTTTCCCGGTCAACCCGCATCTGTCGCGTGCCTCTATCATGATGGCCAAGGTCATGCTGAAAGAAGGTTATACGCATGGGAAAGGTTTGGGCAAATATGGACAGGGGCGAACATTCCCTCTGGAGGTCGTCGAAAACAAGCATAGATATGGCCTGGGATATAAGCCCACCAAAGAGGACAGGAAAAGGCTGATGGAAGAGAGGAGAGAGCGCAGTCTGGCTCGGGCGGAAAGACGGGAGCCCAAGGGGGAAAGATTCGTGTCTGTAACCTCAAGGAGAGCTTTCGCAGTGTTGGATGGGTTAACACTGGCCAGATAGCAGCCGTGGAGAATGAAGACGGAGCGGAAAGCTCAAGTTTCGTGCAGGCCTGCTCCCCAGATGCACAACTTGACAATTGGGAGATGCGCGATTTACCCGTGATGTTAAAATTGAACAAGATGTAATGATTTTAACTAATCCTATAGCTTTACCCAAGGCTTTAGGATTCGTGACTTATAGGTTGACTTTTTTAGTTTTATGCCCAGCGTGATAATCAAATCGTGTTTGTTTGTGTTTTTATCATCATTTTGCATTCTTCATCGTTTTCCTATTTATTTATTTCCTTTTCATAAACTTAAATAATGCAGATATGACAATGAATGTTTTGAAAATAACCATGTCGATATTCCTAATTTTGAGCACCCTATCAATAATACGGAAGATGATTGTGATGATGACCCGGAACCCTCTCCTGAATTGCTGAGATTGGTGGAACAAGAGTCTAAAGAGATAAAACCTCACCAGGAAGATGTTGAAGTACTCAATTTGGGAGAGGAGGATGAGGTAAAGGAAGTGAAGATCGGTACAAGCATGAAAGCAGAAGTGAGAGAAAAGTTGCGTGCCTTACTGAAGGAGTTTAGAGATGTGTTTGCTTGGTCTTACAACGACATGCCAGGTCTAGACACAGATATTGTGCAGCACAAGCTCCCACTCAAGTCAGAATGCCCACCGGTGAAGCAAAAGCTAAGAAGATTGAAACCGGAAATGTCCTTGAAGATCAAAGAGGAAGTACAGAAGCAATTCAATGCAGGTTTTTTGGCTGTGGCGAGATACCCACAATGGGTAGCAAACGTTGTGCCGGTGCCCAAGAAGGATGGCAAAGTTCGAATGTGTGTCGACTATCGTGATTTGAATCGTGCAAGCCCAAAAGATAATTTCCCGCTACCACACATCGATACTTTAGTGGATAATACGGCCAAGTTTTCACTGTTTTCATTTATGGATGGTTTCTCGGGATATAATCAGATCAAGATGGCGCCTGAGGATATGGAAAAGACAACCTTCATCACTTTGTGGGGGACTTTCTGTTATAAAGTGATGTCTTTTGGGCTCAAGAACGCTGGGGCAACATATCAAAGAGCAATGGTGGCACTTTTTCATGATATGATGCACAAGGAGATTGAGGTTTACGTGGATGACATGATTGCGAAGTCCGAATCGGAAGAAGAACACATTCTCGATTTGAGAAAGTTATTTGAAAGATTGAGAAAGTACAAACTCAGGTTAAACCCCGCCAAATGCACGTTTGGAGTGAAATCCGGGAAATTGCTAGGCTTTATTGTCAGCCAAAAGGGGATAGAAGTTGATCCTGACAAAGTGCGAGCGATAATGGAAATGCCTGCGCCTAGAACGGAAAAGGAGGTTCGAGGTTTTCTGGGTAGATTGAACTACATTGCTAGATTCATCTCCCAATTAACCGCTACTTGTGAGCCATTGTTCAAGTTATTACGAAAGAATCAGGCTGTGGTTTGGAATGAGGATTGTCAGGCCGCTTTTGAAAAAGTCAAACAATACCTGCAAGACCCTCCTGTGTTGCGTCCACCTGAGCCAGGAAGGCCACTCATTTTGTATTTGACTGTATTGGATAAGTCAATGGGTTGTGTATTGGGCCAGCATGATGAAGCCGGGAAAAGAGAGCACGCTATATATTACCTGAGCAAGAAATTCACAGATTGTGAACAACGATATTCCTCGTTAGAGCGAACTTGTTGCGCATTGGCGTGGGCTGCTCATCGCTTGAGGCAGTACATGTTGAGTCATTCCACCTGGTTGATATCCAAGATGGATCCAATCAAGTATATTTTCGAAAAGCCTGCTCTCACTGGAAGGATAGCTCGATGGCAGATGCTATTGTCCGAATATGACATTGTGTATGTTACTCAGAAATCCGTTAAGGGTAGTGCTCTAGCAGAATACCTGGCCCATCAACCCATTAGTGATTATCAGCCAATGCAACCTGAATTTCCCGATGAAGATATCATGGCTCTATTTGAAGAGAACCAGGAAGACCGAAATGAGAAAGCATGGACAGTATTGTTTGATGGCGCCTCGAATGCGATGGGACACGACATAGGGGCAGTGCTTATCTCTCCGGAGAATCAGTATTTACCGGTGACAGCAAGACTGTGTTTTGATTGCACGAATAACATCGCCGAATATGAAGCATGTGCTATGGGTATTCGAGCGGCAATTGAATCTAAGGTGAAAATTCTGGATGTATATGGAGATTCAGCTTTGGTCATCCACCAGTTGAAAGGAGAATGGGAGACTAGGGATACAAAATTAATTCCCTACCAAGCTTACATCAGGGGGTTGATGGAGTATTTCGATTCCATCACGTTTAATCACATACCGCGGGAGGATAATCAATTAGCAGATGCGTTGGCTACCTTGTCGTCAATGTTTGAAGTTGACCAAGACGCGGAATTACCTATGATTGAAATGAAGAGCCATGCAGAGCCAGCATATTGCCATTTCATCGAGGAGGAGGTTGATGGTAAACCTTGGTATTTTGATATCAAGAAATATCTTAAAACCCGAGAATATCCTGAGAAAGCATCTGAAAACGATAAAAGATCGCTAAGGAGGCTAGCTGGCAGCTTTGTCTTAAGTGGGGATATTCTATACAAGAGAAATCATGACATGGTTCTCCTAAGGTGCGTGGATGCAAAGGAAGCTGAGCTGATATTGAAAGAAGTGCACGAAGGTACATTCGGCACACACATGAATGGGCACTCAATGGCTAGGAAGATATTGAGGGCTGGGTACTTTTGGTTGACAATGGAAAACGATTGCTGCTCACACGTTAGAAAGTGTGAGAAATGTCAGATATATGCAGATAATATCAATGCGCCACCTACGACCCTGAACGTGTTGTCCGCACCATGGCCATTTTCAATGTGGGGCATAGATGTCATCGGAGCTATAGAACCAAAAGCGTCAAATGGACATCGCTTCATACTTGTTGCAATCGATTACTTCACCAAATGGGTTGAGGCTACTTCGTATGCCAGCGTGACTAGAAAGGTGGTGACGAGGTTCATAAAAAAGGAATTGATTTGCAGATATGGGCTCCCTAACAAGATCATCACTGATAATGCCACCAACCTGAACAACCAGATGATGGCAGAGTTGTGTGAAGAATTCAAAATTCACCACCATAATTCCTCTCCTTATCGGCCAAAGATGAATGGGGCAGTGGAAGCTGCTAACAAGAATATCAAGAAGATTGTGCAGAAGATGGTGGTCACCTACAAAGATTGGCATGAAATGCTTCCTTTCGCTTTACATGGATACCGCACATCGGTACGAACATCGACCGGGGCAACACCATTCTCGTTAGTGTATGGGATGGAGGCAGTACTTCCATTTGAGGTGGAAATCCCATCCTTACGGGTGTTAATGGAAACTCAGTTAGAGGAAGCTGAGTGGGTTCAAGCCCGTTTTGACCAACTCAACCTCATCGAAGAAAAAAGGTTAATAGCTGTATGTCATGGACAGCTATATCAAAGGAGAATGAAGAAGGCGTTTGACAAAAGGGTGCACCCAAGAGAGTTTCATGAAGGCGAGCTGGTGTTGAAGAAGATTTTGCCAATTCAAAAAGACCATAGAGGCAAGTGGACTCCAAATTATGAAGGGCCATTTGTGGTGAAGAAAGCATTCTCTGGTGGGGCACTAATTCTCACAAGGATGGATGGAGAGGAGTTACCGTTACCGGTCAATTCTGATGCTGTCAAAAAGTTTTATGCATGATGATTCCGCGATAGGGGATGCCATTAGGAGATTGACATTTGGCTTTAAAGTTTGTTGTACTCTGTGTTGTTTCATTCAATAAATACCACATACCCTCATTTTTATCTTTGTTCGTATACTCTCGAAAATATTGCATATCGCGCTGGACTGTTAGGTAAACAGGGGAAATTGAAAATGAAATAATTAAACGCGTGTTAATGAAAGCATCACGGGTATATTCGGTCGGCAAGCTCGGTCCTGGTGGGTGTCGTGAGAAACAAAAAAAAGAAGCAAAAAAGGAAAAGACACATGTTGAATTCGTTGTCAATAAAGTTGTCGATGGCATAGCATTTTCGAAAAGCAAAAGTTAAATAAGTTTCAAAGAAAATATATATATCAAAGTTGAGTTTTCTGTTGATCCAAGGTTTCGGGGGTAACCAGTGTTCTTTTCCTGCTAAAACATCTGCATTCATATCACTTGAACCCTAACCTTTTCGTTTCCCCTTAAGACAAAGGATTGCCATACATGTAATACTGGGGCAGCTTTTATCATGGTACCCGTGTCCGATGATCTGTTGGTCGGGGAGATAATAAGATAAAAAAAAAAGATGAAAGAAAAAATAATAAAAAAAAATGAAGCCGATGTGTCAACCACTACATAGTTTTGTTTCAGGTTTAAGGGCGTGAGAAAGTAAAGCAAGCAAGATTCAGAGTGACGTGTGGCCATTTTTCTTTATCCAAACGACAAAAGAAGTTTATCCAATTGCACCCTTTTGAGCCATAAATTATAATTGCTTTCGTCACCCTCGACAAGAATCATTAGCGTATCGATGTCGACCTAAAGGGTACATCAAGGGCATCCAAAATCAAGGAGAAAATTTCTGAAAAAAAAAGAGAAAGAAAAAGAAATGAAAAATAAGGTTTCAAAGAGGTCCACAATAGAGGCAATGAAGCAAAGAAAAACAAAAAAAACAAAAAAAAACAAAAAAAAAAAAACAAAAACAAAAACAATGAAAAAAAGAATGTTCGAAGTTCCAAGCTCCTAGAGACAGTTGACTCAACACCTTGCAAATGATCCTTGTCAAAACGATTTAATCCTTAAGCATATATTTGGGCCTTCATTATCCATTTCTTTCATAACCCTTTGCCTTTTAGCCATGATACAAGCCAATCAAAGTCCACGCCGACTGAAGAATGTTTGTTCTGATCTTTCTCACGAATTTAACTCTGGAATGAAATGATGTGGTGAAGGACACGATCACTCGAAAAGAAAAAAAAACATCGAAAAAGAAAAATAAAGATGTGAAGTCTCCCCGTCAATCAAGAATCACCAAATTGGGGCAATCCTTCCTAACCAAACCTTTCCGCCCCCCAAGAGCATATTTACTGTGCAAAATTGGGGCAGTCTTGTGAGCCCGACATGTTAGCAGCTTTTCCCCCTAGAGAAGGGACTCGCAGACATTAATATTGCTCACGAATAATCATTTAAGCCATCTACCTTTCATACCCCTTTCCCACACCTACTAGGGTTCAAGCTAGTTTGGATTGCAAAAAGCAATAAAAGGAATTTGAATCTGTGGTTACACTCTTTCTCCTTTTCATCAAACGACTCATTGTCTCTTGGTATTACTTTCAGTGAAAGAATTTTAAATGTACATCAAGCTTAACGACGATATTGACAACGGATTCCAAGCATGGAGTTTTCAAAAAGGGAAGAAAAAATATAAGGAAAGAGAAAGAGAGAGCAAGAGAAAAGAACAAAACAAGGGTCTCATATGTTTGTGCATCCATACATCCTCATGCCATTACATCATACATGCCAAAAGAAGCAAGGAAAATTGTCTGAAAAAAAATCCTCATGTTTTGCTCAGCATTTACCAACTTTTCAAAAATGCCGGTTCAAGTTTTTGCTGTGGTATCGACCCTCTGTGAGACAATGGTCGAATCCAACAGTCATTCATCCATAGGGTTGTTACACCCTCCACGAGGTTATTACACCTCAGTCATTCATCCATAGGGTCGTTACACCCTTCACGAGGTTATTACACCTCATTCATTCATCATAGGGTTGTTACACCCTCCACGAGGTTATTACACCTCAGTCATTCATCCATAGGGTTGTTACACCCTTCACGAGGTTATTACACCTCATTCATTCATCATAGGGTTGTTACACCCTCCGCGAGGTTATTACACCTCATTCATTCATCCATAGGGTTGTTACACCCTCCGCGAGGTTATTACACCTCATTCATTCATCCATAGGGTTGTTACACCCTCCACGAGGTTATTACACCTCATTCATTCATCCATAGGGTTGTTACACCCTCCACGAGGTTATTACACCTCATTCATTCATCCATAGGGTTGTTACACCCTCCACGAGGTTATTACACCTCATTCATTCATCCATAGGGTTGTTACACCCTCCACGAGGTGATTACACCTCATTCCTTCATCCATAGGGTTGTTACACCCTCCACGAGGTTGTTACACCTCATTTCTCTCAAGTTCAGCATTGGTTCAGCTTTTTTTAAAAAACCCAATTTCATCTGGAACTTTTAGTTTTTCTGTAATTTTCGGCCCTCTGCTACGCAATGGTCGAATCCAATTTTCCTTTGTACATCGGCCCTCTGCTAAGCAATGGTCGGACGCTCTTTGTTACTTCATGACACTCTTCTTTGATTTTTCTTATTATCATATCTACTTGAATCGGTTGTTATTTATTTCTCTTCTCTTTTGAAATCCAGACGAAATTAGTATTCCTATCTTTACTTATTTTTTTACTGTATAATATGAAAACATCACTTTGTCATATTATCCAGTAAAATCTAAGTAAAGAGGGGCAGCTGTCAATACCAAATTTCGTCCGGATTAATTTCAGGTTTTACATTTTATCCTGATTTTTCATTTTATTTACTCATTTACTTGTTTTAATTTTTTATTCCTTCTTTTTATTTCTTTTTATTTTTAGTTACCCTATCTTATTTTCTTTTTATTTTTATTTTCATTTTTATTTTTATTTTTTTTATTTTTATTTTTTCTTTTTTTCTTTTTATTTTTCTTTTCATTATCCTCACTTTTTGTATATAATTAAGTTAGTAAAAATAATAATAATAATAAAAATAAAAAATAAAAAAATATATAATAAAAAAAAATTTAAAATAAAGAAAAGTCGGTTTGTCATTTTGTGAAAAAGGAGACAACGTTGTTGTCTGCTATGGGAAGGACAATGCAAGGAGGAGAAGGACAGAGGCGATTTGGAGGGCAGACGTGGTGCGAATTTGGCAGAGGAGTTGTAGGAGACGGTTAAAGCATTTTTTGGTGGTGTTGAGGGAGTAAGGGGCATGGATCAAAAAGGAAGGAGAGGGGAGAAAATCGGACACGCAGCGGAGAGGGATCTGCATCTTTAATTACCACCAAGTCTATGGCACCCAGGTTTTACTGGCGAACGAAGCGTGAGGCCAGTCAGCGGGGAGGAGAAGGGTCGTCATCGGATGCGCGAAGCCGACTAAAGCAATCGAAGCTCCGAGAGGTAAGTGCACCATTGCAATGTATGTTGTCTGATTGCTCTGTCTTGAATATGATTTTTTGGTGTGAAATTTTCACTTCTCCATCATCGTCCAGTATATTAGAACCTTACTTGGTTTCAAAAAAAATGCACGAGTATACTGTCATTACCTTCTCCTTTGCCACCCTTTATCCTTTCTCTTAGCTTCTTTGCATAAAAAAAAAAGAAAAGAAACACACACAGACAACCCCATTATCATCTATCTTCCCCACTTGCTAATCCCCATTCACCAGCACACCATTCACGCATTCATCCGCCACCTGAATCCAAACCTCCCTATCCTGTCATCCTCTCCACCGAGGATCGTTAGGCCACCTAAACCAACTCACCTCCTCCATCACCATATCTAAACCACTCCACCACATCCTTAATACGCACCATACAAAGGTAAACGCAGTGAAACACTCTGGGTACCTCATCCTTTTCCACGAAGCCAACCCAACATGCCCCCCCCCCTTTTAACATCACAGCCCCACAGACTCTTCAACCTGCACCCAGAAAAGAAATAATACAAAACTAAACTAGTTCCCCAGCCTCATTCCAATTCCTCTCCGCTAAGGCAAAATTCCATATACCTTCACCAAAGTTAAGCAGTTTTCACCATTTACAGAATCATTCTCCTTCATCACTACTCCACAAATTCATCTCCGTTATTTTTCACAAACCCCTCGCATACAACCTATGTATCGTAAATTCGAACCTCTTGAATGTGAATCATGTCATGAAAAAAGAGAAGCAGTGATCCATTCTTCCCCACCGAGCCTCGAAGAAAAGCTAAAAGCACAATACCTCCGGCTTAGTCTGAATCCAAGGGAGGTGTCTCTCCGGCGCCATTATCGGCTTCATTAGTGACGAAATGTCGACGGCGTGAGGAGGCGATGGAGATGGGGGTTGGGTTTTGTTATTGTGGATGCTGCGACGGCGTCGAGTTCCGGCGGCTTGGGATATTGAGGAGGTGAACGGCGGCGCTGACTAGTGGGGGTGACGCGATTTGAGGCTGGTGGTCGCGGTGGTGCTTGGGAGTACGATAGACGACGTAGATCTAGTGCTTGGGGGCTTTTCTTTGGCGGTTGGCGTTGTGGTGGCGGTGAATGATGACGGCGACGGCACGCGGTGGTCAGTCGGGTGCGTGAGCGACGGAGAGGAGGGAGATCGTTTTGTATCTCGCGCGAAAGGAGCAAATAGCGGTGGCAGCGACTGCTCTCGCCGGCAGCGGTAGAGCTCGTCGGCGTCCAGGAGAGAAGAGGGTGGCGCAGTGGCTGGATTCCGGTTGGCTGGCGGTGACCGGCGGCGTTCGAGGGTGGAAACCCCTAACCCTAGGACGAAGCGAGAGGGGAAGAGGAGCGATGACGAATGGTCGGCGGTGGCTCTGGTGGGGTGTAGTGTCATCGGCGACGCCATTGATGGCGGGTCGCGGTGGTGGAGACGGCGGCTTTGGGGTCAGCCGACAGAGGTGGGAGGCTGCTGGCGCTTTGGAGAGGCAAGAGACCCTAGGTCTTTGTCGAAAGTGAAGCACAAATGGTGGGAATGAGGGGAAGCAATGCTGAACCCCTAAAGAATTCCTGGGTCTGGGTAGGGTGCCTGGGCCGCTGGGCCAAACCCAAGAAAATCTTCTTTTGTCCCCCGTTTCTACTAATTGACGCTGCATCTGTAATGGGCTGAGCCCATTAAAAAAAAACAATAAATAAAAAAAAACAAACAAAAACAATAACCTTCTTCTCCTTGCAGCCCCTTTGTTTTCCCTTTCCACACCCTTTTTCCTTATTTAAGCACCACCACACACCTTTTACTTATTTTGATTTAACTTTTAGTTTATGTTTACTTTTATTTTATTTAGTTATCTATCCATTTATTTTATTTTATTTACTTTTAAATAAATATTAAAAATAATAATAATACAAAAAATTATTATTTTAAAAGGTTTAAGCACACGTGCGACCATTCGCGTCAGCCTTGTGTTAAAAACATTTTTCTTCTTCTATTTTAAAAAAAATAATACAAAAAATTATTATTTTAAAAGGTTTAAGCACACGTGCGACCATTCGCGTCAGCCTTGTGTTAAAAACCTTTTTCTTCTTCTATTTTAAAAAAAATAATACAAAAAATTATTATTTTAAAAGTTTTAAGCACACGTGCGACCATTCGCGTCAGCCTTGTGTTAAAAACATTTTTCTTCTTCTATTTTAAAAAAAATAATACAAAAAATTATTATTTTAAAAGGTTTAAGCACACGTGCGACCATTCGCGTCAGCCTTGTGTTAAAAACCTTTTTCTTCTTCTATTTTAAAAAAAATAATACAAAAAATTATTATTTTAAAAGGTTTAAGCACACGTGCGACCATTCGCGTCAGCCTTGTGTTAAAAACCCTTTTTCTTCTTCGCCAAAAAAAATTAACAAAAATATAAAACAAATTTTCCAAACAAATATTCCAAACGTAAAGCTAGAACTACGTAACCCTGATTTCTCAGTCTGACTGAGAATACGTAGGAGCAAGGTCAATCCTTGTCGGGCACAAAAAATACAAAAAATATTTTGTTTTCTTTAGAGTTTTATTTTATTTTTCCTTTTAGGGGAAGTTAAACATTTTTAAAACCACATTTTATTCGTGTATTTAATTAAAGGTACTGCCTTAGGGCAGGCGTTGTAGGGTGCTAATACCTTCCCTACACGTAACCGACTCCCGAACCCAGAATCTGGTTTTCGTGGACCGTGTCTTTTCTTTATGGTTTTTCCGTAGTTTTCCAGAATAAACTATGGTGGCGACTCCAAAATCTCTTTTTTCAAAATGATTTTCTTTTTTGGATCGTCGTTGTCCCGTCGCGATTTTCCCGGTTTCGACAATATATATAAAATAAAAGGTTATTATTATTAAATTTGGTTTTGGTATATAAATATTTTTCGCTTAGGTATATATAAAAATATTTTTGGCTTAGGTATATATAAATAATAAATATTTATTTTAGTTTTGGTATAGATTAATATTCAAAGGTCTTTTGTTTATAATTTGAAATGATCTATGCAAATTAAGAAATCTTTTTCATGTAATTTATAAGAAATGGTAAATATTTGTTATTATATATATATATATATATATATATATATATATATATATATATATATATAAGTATTAATCAGTTCAAAGGATTAATATTTAGTCAAATTGTATATATATTTGTGATAGTAAATGTGATAATTATAAGGTTTTTTTTGGACATGCTTTATTATCAATGTTGTTTATTACAACAAGATATCCCTAGTAATTAATATTATTGTCTAAAGACTTATATCGATGATACATTAGATATCTCGAGATGAGTTAAATCATTATTTGAATATATTTTATTAATATTATTTTTGGGTCATTCACTGCACCTTCATGGAATGGTCAACAATATTTTATATTATTTATATACGATTACTTTATATATGCATAATTGTATCTCATACATGAAAATTTTCAATCTTTGGACGTATTCAAGTAATTGAAGACTGAAGTTGTGAATCAACTCAACAAAAGGATTAAAAATGCGAGGTCTGATTGTGTTGAATACTATGGTAGAAATGACGGATTGAGAGAACAACATCTAGGACCTTTTACCAAGTACCTAGAGGAATGTGGAATCGTCTCACACTACACAATGTCGGGTTCACCTAACATGATTGATGTTGCTGAAAGAAGAAATCAAACTTTTCAAGATATGATAAGGAGTATGATTTATCATTCTACCTTACTAAAGTCACTCTTGTGGAGAGGCACTAAAGACTGCAACTTACATTTTAAATAGAGTGTCAACCAAGGGAACTCCTACAACACCTCATAAGCTTTGGGTTGGGTGAAAGCCTAATCTAAAACACTTACGTGTGTGGGAATGTCTAGTTGAAGCAAGATCTTCTATGCCAAATGAAAAGAAATTAGACTCTCGAATAGGGACAACTACTTTATTGGATATACTAAAAGATCCAAGGGCTATAAATTCTATGATTCCAAATTAGAAACAACTTTTGAGACAAGAACTGCCACATTCTTTTAGGATATTAAGTTTGGAAGGAAAAATAAGATTAGAGACTTTGTCTTAGAGGAAGAATCAATGCTAATTTCATATTCGATTCATACAAATGTTTTTTATGAAGCAAGTTAAGAACCTCTAGCAAGTTCAAAACTTCTACAAGAACAAACTTAAGATCCTTAAGAACCTATGCTTCATGAGCAAATATGTTTGTGGAGATCCGTGAAAGAAAGGAGATTATGTGGTATTTCTCCAAGAAAATGAGAAAAATAATGGCATGATGGAAGATGACCGAGTCACTATCCGTGAAGCCATGCAAGATCGTAATTCAGAAAAATAGATTGAAGTAATGAATGGGGAGTATAAGTCCATGCAAGGCAACAAGGTCATTGGGTATTCTAACTCAGATTTTGCAGGATGCCTAGATAGTTTGAGATCCACTTCAGGTTACATTTTCATGTGATTAGCTAATGATGAGATTTCTTTAAGCAATGTCGAACATACCCTTACAACTTGATCCACTATGGCAATGATGCATCAAATCAAAGAATATGGATGAGGAATTTTGTCAAAAGGCTACGCATTGTGGAATGAAATGAAAAACCACTTAAGTTATATTGTGACAACAAATCAATTGTATTGTACTCTAATAATAACAGGAGCTTAAGCAAGTCAACACACATTGACATAAATTTTCTAGTTGTTAAAGCAAGGGTGCTGTCAAAATGGACCACCCGGCTCGACCCACTACGGGTTAACCACTTAGTAAACCAATCCAACCCGACTCATTTATTAGCGAGCCAAAAAAATTGAAACCCGTCCTGGCCCACCACAGGTTGGTGGGTTAAAAGGGTTGACTAACTGGCTAACTTAATTACAAGTTTTTTTTTAATCCAAAAAAAAATTACAATATTTTTGTAATTTAAATTTAAATAAATTTTACTCAAAAATGATGTTTAACTCCAAATACAATTAAAAAAAAGTAACATACAACTTAAATGTAATTCAAAAGAAAACTAAAAAAAACACGAATAAATAAGTTTATAATATTGATAGCTTTTGTGTCACTTATCCATTTATAAGATTAAAGTCTTGAATGGATAAATTTATAATAATTTTCTTTTCTTAAAACATCTTTTTCTTTATTTCCATTTACAATGCAATAAAAATAATGTTAACAAATAATATTAAAACACAAAATAATAAATAATTAAATTAAACTAGGTGGGTTGGTGAGTCAACCCGGCTCACCACGGGTTCAACCCGGGTGAGTTAGGTTTTAAGTGAGTAGAATTGAAAATTGGTCCGTATAAAAAAAAAAATCATTTTTTTCAAACCCAACCCGACCTGAACCTGTAGTGAGTTGGGTTGGCCCGTAGGTTCTAACCTATTTTGACAACATTAGTAAAAAGTAGACAAGTTTTCATAGAACACTTTGGGAGTAGATCCCCTTATTAAGGACTTCCACCCAAAGTCTTTCGTGAACATGTTTCTCTTATAAGTGTTTTACATTTTGAGGAATCTTTGGTTTAGTGGAAGTTAGTCACTTTTATGTATTTTGTGTTTTATGTTTGATATGATGTATGTATTTTCTTTTGGACATATTTGGTTTTATAAATTGATATTTTATTATTCATAAATTACATTTTGTATATTAAGGTTATTATATTGATATCATTGAGATAAAATAATGAGTCATGTCATTTGGTTCTGTTAGAATTAATGATCATTAACAGGTTTAATTGTGATTAATGCAATGAAACTGTTTTAGTTCTATATGCAAATGTAATAATTGGACGAGATATTTTGAATATGTTCAAGACATATAATAACAATTTTGATCTCATAAAGTCTAACACATTTATAAGGATTGTAAGGATATATATTTATTTGTGACCAATGGGAGATTGTTAGCAATTTTTGGGTCATACATTCATAATAAAGTGATCTTATTAATTTAATTTATGGCTAATAACATGTATATCATGAATTATTACCTCTATAGAGACTATAAGCAATATTTTGATTTAATGATGGACCACCTTGTAAATATTGAAATTAATGAAATTATTGATAGAAGTTACAGAAACGAATTATGGTCTCATCTGTGAGCACGTATGTATTATTCTTGGTCCTTTCTCTTCAACCCATCTAAAGAAAAAAAATAAGAGAGAATTTAAGTATATTCTCACATATTGCTCTTTAGAGTACTAGGAATTATTCTTTTATGATTGCACAATAATTATTAATTATTAATTTGAATTGGATGCATAATCTAACAACTTTACCTATTAAAACCTTTTCTCAAATAGTTTTTCATTTTATGCAACTCTTTGATCTTCCTCTTGTGCACTTCCTACAACAAACAAATTACCCGATATCATGATATTAACATTTCCAAGCTTCAAATTCCTACCATTCATAATAGAAATATGTTACACATTAACAAATATTGAAAACACTAAAACCAATCTCTCTAATTGTTAACTTACAACTTATAACCTCTCTAATTGTTATTACCTCTATTCTAATACAATTATAACTTTGGGTGAGGTACAAACCACTAAGTTATCCAAATAAAATTGGATTCCATTGATGACACATTTCCTTCATCTATTTGTCTCAATCTCATGTCCATATTCGAAAGGTAATACTGAAATCACTCCTACTTCGTTTTCCATTTGATTTTTCATAATAGTTAAGTTCTATTTGTTTATCAACATAAGCCACTATGTAATCTACTTCAATCAATTTTTCTAATACCCTTTATAATTATCCTTCTCAAAGTTCCTCGTCATTTTCCCTCTTTTTCATTGAGTCTTTATCGTATTATTTCTCAACCATGATGTCATAGTGTATTGAGTTCTTTAAAACTTAGTAACAAAATGACTTCCTTTCCCATCACAAGACAATCAATTAAAGACTCCTCGATTTCTCATTTTCTATAAGGTTGATGATAGTCACTTTTCTTTACCATTATTCAATTGGAACTTTTTCATAAGTCACAAATGAAACTTCCTATATCACCCCTAATTAACATTTGAATTGTTTGTTTACCCTTGAAATTGTAATGTTGTTGATGATTCTTCAACTTCTTCTTATTTTCAAACTCAAAAGTATTTGCTTCTCATTGATATAACACGACACTATACATTAGGCACAATATGAAGCATCTTCATCACCTTCCTTCTTACAATTTAAAAAATTTCTCAAGGATTCATTAACTTTCAAAAAATATCTTTTTAACTTAATCAAATTCTTCGCTTTTTTACTCTAAATTTTCCTAAAGAAAAAAAATTATTCAAACCTTACATTTATAGTATCTTTAGTAACATCAATCATCATGAATTTAATACCCTCAACATTCAAACGAGATAGTTTGAAATGAATTTGTATTCGTTTTCTTTGACTCTTCTTCAACCTTAATCTTCAAGTTCCTGAAATTAATACAATTATTAGTCTAATAAGCATAAATATTATGATACTTATATTATTTCCTCTTATTTCACTAGTAAAAAAAAGGATTTTAACTCGCATATTTGACACCGATTTAGTGGTAACCGAATCAAAAAATGATACGATGGCATTTTTGTAATTATCGCACACGTATATACCTCGGTTCAAAAAGAACCGATGCCTAAAACTGGTGCGATGACATTTTTGTAATTATCACGCAAAGGTATATACATCGGTTCAAAAAGAACCGATGCCTAAGACTAGCGTGGTGACATTTTTGTTATTATCACGCAAAGGTATATACCTCGGTTCAAAAAGAACCGATGCCTAAAACTGGTGCGGTGACATTTTTGTAATTATCACTCAAAGGTATATCTCTCGGTTAAAAAAGAACCGATGCCTAAAACTGACGCGGTGACATTTTTGTAATTATCGCAAAAGTCTACGACCTCGGTTATTTAGAGAACCGAGATATAAAATAACTGAATTTTTTTTTTATTTTTTTTGAGAGGGTTTAGGCAACAATTCTTTATAAAACTGAGGCCATAGACCCTTATTGCCTCGGTTAAAAAAATAACCGAGGTAATAACATGCTTTTAGGGTTATATTTCACAAACAGAGTCTCTTGTACATTTGAAACATTTATAATCTCATTTGCGTCGCTACTCTCTTCACGCTTTCTAGACCATCATCTTCCATTTCTTTCATTCTTTCGTTCGTTTTTCATTGATTAATTGTTTCTCTACCATTGTCTTTCATTTTTACCGATTAATTTTGTGTACATGTGCTCTTTGAATGTTTATTTCATTTTGTTTCAGCACATAAGCCACCTTTAACCTTCAAGGTTAGTTTCATTTTAAGTTTTTGATGTTTTCGTTTTGCAAAGTTTGAAAAAAAAAACAATTGTTTTTCTGTAAAAATAGAAAACGATTAACCGGAATGAAAGTTAGAGTCTTTTTAAGATTTGCTATGCAAATATTTTTTAAACTTCAAATTACAGGTTTATTTTTGGGTTTGTGTTCTTGTATATATGCTATGAAATGTTTGCAGAAACGAACAATTTTTTTTTAAAAAAAATACTTTAGAAAGTGGTTTTGGACCCCAACCGAGGTCATAAACCCTTAAATTAATTATTTTTAAGGGTTTACGACCTCGTTTCAAACTAGGACCGATGCAATAGATCTATTTTTTTTTTGCTTCACTGCTTTGGATTTTTTGAACCGAGGCAAAATCATAAGTTTTTTACTTCGGCTTTTGAACTGAGGTCAAAATTTCGAACTTTTTACTTCACTTGAATATACCTCGGTTTTGTAACCACAATCATAAACCTAAAACAACCGAGATAATAACCCTTGGTTGCATTAGTGTTTCTTTGTTCTAAAAGAGAGTAACTTATGATTATCCCTCAATTTAATTTGTTATATCCCTTACCAAAATATAAAAAAATTATATGTTTGTCACATCAAAACTATATGTTTGATTTATCATTTTTGACATGTTGTAACAATTTGCAAACATAAAAGGTCCTATTTTATATGAAATATTTACATCATTACTTTCATAGAGCACATTTTGTTCTCGTCCATTTCATTCAATTCTTTATTATTAATCGAAGTTCCTAGATATGTTATGTTTCTCATTGGTTTATAAATTTTCTATATCTCTCTTTCTCAAATATTATTTGTTCAATTCTTCCAATTTTATTTGTCAAAGGAGCCATATCTCTTAAGCGTCAATTTCTTTCTCATAAAAAAGCGTAACCTTGTTCTAGTCATACCAACCAACTCATGTTCAATGATTTGCTGATAAAAAAAAATGTTCAATGATTTGAGTATAACATCTGGATTTTAATTATTTAACTTGAATTAGACAATCATCAATATTCAGACTATTATAAATATTCATCAAATCAATTAGACTTACTCGAGTTTTAAGCCTATAAATTAAATTTGGTGGTAAATTGGTAAATCAAGTAAAAGAAATTTTGTAATAAACTCATAAAATACTTCACTTTTAGATTTTTGTTAAATGTCATATCTCCACATTCTATTTAATATTGAGCTATATATTCATTTGTCAGTCTCTCATTTCCCTATAGAAATAAAAAAAATAAAACTTATATTCTTTGAACACTAATTTCGGAACGAAGATACAAAATATGATTGGTTGGTGTATCTAATTTTCAATTCTTATTGATTCATCATATATTCCATCTTCTAATTCATTTGTAAATTATATTATTTTATTTCGTAAAATTTTAGTTGTTTTCTCTACTTGCATTACCTATTACACACTTGATCTTCACTACCTACAACAAAATAAATTACTCGATATCCTAATATTAACATTTTCAAGCTTCAAATTCATACCACATTCATTATAGAAATCTCTACACATTAACAAATATGCAAACACTAAAACCAATATCTCCAATTTTTAACTTATAACTTATAACCTCTCTTCCAATGCAATCTTATTATTACTTTAATTGATAATATATACCAGTTATAACTTTTATTTAAGGAAATATATATCCCATATCACCACAATTTAAGGATTGTGTGTTGAATGATAGATAAATAAATGTAATTCATTTAAATTCTTTGTTCTTTCCATCTAAATTTTCCATTCATAACCGGAACTTAAACATCGTCTAATTTAATGTTGTTAGACACATGATGGTAACAAAAATTAAGAAATCTTGAAGAGGTGTTGAGGATGGTGAAACTTTAATAAATTATTTTTAAGGTTAATTATCTTTGAAAATGGGGAAATGAGTGTGAATTACGCTGTGAGTACAACAGTGACTGCGCGTAGAATATATGAAAGCTAAATAAACGAAATTTATTCATAAGCTAATGATAGTTAACAAACCCCTTGATTTAGTACATGTTCCATGTCGCGGTTCTTAGAGGTTGTAGGAGATGAACGATTCTCTCTCACGGAAAACAATTCAAACATGGGAGGAAAACGCTGCACCTCTGATGAATAATTTTTCACGGTTTCGTTTCATGAATATCAAAATTCACCAAATTAAGGAATGGCTCCTCTACCGAACTTTGTCTGCCATAGTTGTTTCATCCATGGAGCAGTTGCTCTATGCCTCAAACGTCAAAAATGACCCAACACAAAAAAAAAAAGTTAGAACCTTGACACACCAAAAACTTTAACGCTGCCAACATGCAAGTTGGTTCATGGCTCCTTCACCCAGAAGAAAGGTGAACTTTGAAAACCTTAAAATTTCACATTTCCCCCTCCCCCACAAGTATTTTTGATGAATTTTTCCGTAGCTTGAATATCTGGTGCGAGATTTTGGAAAAGGGAGAGGGAGAGAGAGAGAGAGAGAGAGAGAAAGAGAGGAAGAAGAAAGAAAAGCACAATGATTGGCAGAGATAGTAGTGTTATGAAAGCATGGGAGGCCACGGTGAGAAAAACACAGGCAGTGGCAAAGAAGCGTGCAAACAGCATATTTGGGTCAACTTACATGGCCCATGCAGACGACGAAGATCACGGAAACAAGGAGGGTACAAATGGAAGAGAGGGACATGAACTGTATCATGCAGAGAAGGTTCTGTCGAATGGGGATTACTACAAGGGAGATTGGGCAGATAATTTTCCACACGGGAAGGGAAAATACGTGTGGAGTGATGGGTGCGTGTACGTGGGAGACTGGTTTAGAGGGAAAACGAATGGAAAGGGAAGGTTCAGTTGGCCAAACGGGCCAAATTACGAAGGGGAGTTCAAGAGTGGTTACATGGATGGAACAGGCACATACACAGCATCAAATGGAGACGTTTACAAGGGGCAGTGGGTGATGAATTTGAAACATGGAAACGGTGTGAAGAGCTTTGTGAATGGAGACAAGTATGAAGGAGAATGGAGGAGGGGGATGCAGGAAGGACAAGGAAGGTATGAGTGGGGGGATGGAAACTACTACATGGGAGAGTGGAAGAATGGGAACATATGTGGAAAAGGGTCATTTTTTTGGGGTGATGGGAATAGGTATGATGGTTATTGGGAAGATGGGTTGCCAAAGGGGAATGGAAGATACATATGGAGTGATGGAAGTTTCTATGTGGGAAATTGGAGCAAGGATCCAAGAGATAGGAGTGGAGCATATTATCCAGCAGGGTCATCAGAAGAGGGTACCCTAGAGTGGGATCCTGAAGAAGTGTTTGATGCATTGGGGAAGTATGAGATATGTGAAGGGGAGAAGGTTTCAGTGTTGCCATCACAGAAGAGGCTTGCTGTATGGAGGTCTTCAAAGGGAGGAGATTGTGGTAAGCCAAGGAGAATGTCCATAGATGGGAGGGTGAGTGTGGGAGTGGAGAAGCCAAGTGATAGAATGCAGTTGTGGGGTTGTGCAGAAGGTGATTTCAGTGGGACTAAGACTCCACCTGCTACTGGTGTTGGTTTGGATGATGAACTCATGGCTATGCATTTGGATGGTGCTATTTCAAGAGGAACTAATCAACTTCAAACCCTAAAAGCACCCACCAAATCAAAGAGACAGGGAGAAGTCATATGCAAAGGACATAAGAATTATGAGCTTATGCTCAATTTGCAGCTCGGAATCAGGTACATCATCACAACTTTAATCATATATCAATCCATCTTATATGTTATTTATTTTTTATACAAAACGTATTTTTATTTTAAGTTGGCTTTTAATAATTTGAATTATGAATGTTTTAATATAGTGTAAAAGTGTTTTTTTTATTTTCAAATATTTTAAAGTGATTTGATTATTAAACATATATACATTTTATTTGTTAAAAATATTTTCATCAAAATAGACTTTGTGCTTACTGGTATATCATTTTTTGAGTAAAGATAAAATAATACATTTTTACATTTATTTGATAAAATGATTATAAATAAATAAATTTTTATATTTTTTTAAAAGAGAAAAAAATAAAAAATAATATTAAATGAATGTAAAAGTTGTGATTGTAAAGTATTATTATTATTTTTTTATCTTTATTGCATCTTTCCTAAATCATCTCAGTCATTAGAATATGCTTGATTTGTTGCATAGGCATTCTGTTGGAAGACCAGCTCCCTCTGCATCACTCGATCTAAAGCCTTCAGCTTTTGATCCCAAGGAGAAAGTGTGGACAAGATTTCCCCCAGAAGGTTCTAAATACACTCCACCACACCCAACATCTGAGTTCAAATGGAAAGATTATTGCCCAGTAGTCTTTAGGTAAGCAATTTCTTAATAAATTTGTAAGGTTAAGTTAGGTTTAATATTTTAATCTTAATAAATTAAACTAATTATTTTAGCATAATTAAGTTAATGTAGTGAATCTATCGTTGCAGAACTCTTAGGAAGCTATTCAAGGTGGATGCAGCTGATTACATGATATCTATATGTGGAAATGAGGCTCTTCGTGAACTCTCCTCTCCTGGTAAAAGTGGTAGCTTCTTTTACCTCACCAATGATGACCGTTACATGATAAAGACAATGAAGAAAGCTGAGGCAAAAGTGAGTGTGGTGTATCATCTCCCTAGCTACTTCAATTTTTCTGGGAAAAATCAAACAAAGCAGTCTTCTAACTTATATTTGGCCATGTATGCTGATGCAGGCCCTTTTAAGAATGCTTCCAGCTTATTACAATCATTTTCGAGCATTTGATAATGCTCTCGTCACAAAATTTTATGGTCTGCATTGTGTGAAGTTAACAGGAACAGCTCAGAAGAAGGTATAAATGCTTCTCTTGGATTACACATAGGAAAATATGATAGATTTATGTTTGATTATGAGAACAAGGTTTATCTTTCTTACAGTTTTGGATAACACATTTGGTATAAGTGATTGATTTTGTTATAAATTCAAGATTTTCTTAATGGAGTTATGTTTAGTTAGAAGAAAGAAAACAATACTGTCTTCTGTCTAGACAGAGATAAAGTGAAAAGAAATAAGAGATATTCTCTTTCAATATCTCATAAATTCAAAATTGTTTTGAAATTTTCCTTTCACGCATTATAGAAAAAGAAATGGTCAAAATTTTATGGTCTGCATTGTGTTTAAGTTAAAAGGAGCAACTCAAAAGAGGGTATAAATGCTTATTGGACTATATACATAGAAAATTATAAAAAAGTAAACTTGAATCTTTATAGTGTGTTTTGGGATTTGCAGGTTCGATTTATCATAATGGGCAATCTTTTCTGCTCTGAGTATACCATCCATAGACGCTTTGATTTAAAGGGTTCATCACTTGGGCGAATAACAATTAAGCCTGAGTCTGAGATTAGTGAAACAACTATCCTCAAAGATCTTGATCTAAATTTCATATTTCGACTACAAAAATCTTGGTTTCAAGAATTTTGCAGGTGATGAAAGGTTTTGGCACATTGTGTTGTATCTAAGATGTTGTGTCTACCTTGTTAAAGTTGAATTCTTTTCTAATACCTCAACAGAAAAAATAAGCACAGAAACTATATATATTTGTTATCTCAGGCAAATTGATAGGGACTGTGAGCTTCTGGAACAGGAGGGAATCATGGACTACAGTCTTCTGGTTGGTATTCATTTCAAAGATATATCAGAAAATGGGGAAATTATTTCTTCAGAATCTCACGCTCCTGCTGGTACTACTTGACCTAAAGTCCTTCTTGGCATACCTACAATACATTATTCAAAATTGAAAACTTGAAAAAATTGTTTAACTTGTGCTGTTTCAGATTCAGAGTGTGAAGGAACTCCATGTACTTCTAGAGCAGACATGGATCTACTTCTTCTAGATCCTACCAGGTCACATATCTTTTCAAAGTTTTAATGCTAAGTTGTAATGTATACTTGTGTAAATGTTGTGGAAACCTCTACCCAAACTCTGCCTATGATTCATGTTGTTGGGTAATACATGTTCTAATTTATGTTTCAGATGGGCAAGTATCAAATTGGGTGTGAACATGCCAGCAAGGGTAGAAAGAACAGTGCGAAGAAATGATTGTGAATTACAACTTGTAGGAGATCCAATAGGAGAGTTCTATGAAGTGGTTTTGTTTTTTGGTATCATAGACATACTTCAAGATTATGATATTAGCAAGAAGCTTGAGCATGCCTACAAGTCCATTCACTATGATCCAACCTCAATATCAGCCGTTGATCCCAGACAATATTCAAGGCGTTTTCGTGATTTCATATTCAGAGTATTTTCTGAAGACTCTTGAAAGCCATATTCTATTATATATGTGGCTTTTACATTCCATTCATACCTGCTACTCTCTGGCATGGTAGCTTAAAAATTTCAACCATTAGAACCACAACTGAGATAAATGTCACTTTTGGACAATCCATTTTTTTGTTTTCTATTTCTTAATTAGCTTATTCTTATGTATAGTGAGCAACTTAATTAGTATACAGGAGAACAACATGTGAAATGGTTAAAGCAAGAACATTATGTGATTCTACAAACTTGCTAGAATTTAATTATTCTTCCCAAAGGGAGAAGAGATCACAGGTACTTCATACATTTAATATCAGATCAAGATCAAGATGTATATTATTGTATAGGAAATGGAAGAGTAGTGTACATGTTCAATCTTTTTACTTCTTTGATTAATTTCCCTGCTACTATGTGGAATGACATTGAATAAGTGAAGCCTGAGTTTAATTACTCTTTGACAAATTTGATGGTGGAGTGTTGTTTTCTTAAAAAAAGTACAGATTCTCTTGATGCAGAAGAACTACTTATATGATAATGATAGTCTAGAAAACTAATATTATTTATAGCAATAAAAGATTAATGCACTAGTTGTGTTTGTGTTTTGGGTATTCTAATGTGAATATTAATGCTTATGATAGTTCATGAGATGTACGACCTTTCTTGTTATATTTTTAAAAAGAAAGACAATAAAACTTGTAAATATAATGTGTTTGGATTTGTAAAACTAGATATTTTTTTTTTTTTACAAAGTTGAGTCAAGACGAAATTGTTCAAAATTTTTAAGAAAGTTTAAATATTTTCTTCACAAGTTTGCACCAGTATGTCATGTATATATAACTCTTTGGTATATTGTTATCTAATACAAACGAGGTTCTTGAATGTTCATTGTACGATTTCTTTAATAAGTTAGTGTTTTGGAGAATTTGCTACACCTATTTTTTTCTTATTTTGGAGAGTTTTTTAATGTGGTAGACTTGAAATAACAT
Source organism: Vigna reflexopilosa (assembly GCA_027742785.1). Classification (NCBI taxonomy): domain Eukaryota; kingdom Viridiplantae; phylum Streptophyta; class Magnoliopsida; order Fabales; family Fabaceae; genus Vigna; species Vigna reflexopilosa. Next base: position 6,842,199 of record CM050917.1, read on the forward strand.
GTTAGCTCTAAGAGAAGGATTGCAGATTGAAAGAGTGCCTCATACGCTTTTTTTAGCAAATTGTTATACCATTTAACATATAAACAAAAAGTTTATACTCTTTCACCTACGCCAAGTCAGATTTTCCATTTAGAAACGGTTTCGGTTTATGGGTCGAGGCTAAATCTTGTTTCACATTTTCAAGTTTCAAGCTTAAGGTAATGTTTTGTTTTTCGTCTTCTTTTTATTAGTCGAATCGGGTGCTAGTATAAAACATTCCAATGTTAAAAGTTGTGTTTATCCGAATGTTCTAAATGTACAATAGAATGTAACTATATAAATGAGTTTACTAATTTAAGAGTTTTTTTAATTGATATATTTAACAAAGTGTACCAAGTTTTAGATTAAAAAAATTCCTGTTAAAACAATTAATTTTAAATCAAAGGTATTTTAATAATTTTAAATACTTTTTATTTTTTTTATTTTAAATTAAATTTTAAAATTATTAAAATATTCTTGGATTTACCGTTAGTTTTTTTTAATATGAACTTTTTTTTAATTTAAAACTTGGTACACCTTGTTAAAATGTACCAACTAAGAAAAACCATAAATAAACAAATCCTATATATATATATATATATATATATATATATATTGTAGTGTTAGATTTCTAAACATCTACTTTTTAAAATATCTTTTTTTTTTTACAATTTTATGTATTTATTCTTTATAATTATTTATTTTGTTAATAATATTTTTTATTTCAAAGTTTCAATGAAAACGAAGGAAATGAAAAAAAAAGGGAGAAGAGTACTATTTATAGTCATTCACATAATAATCTAAATAATATTTTTTTTAAATTTTATTTATCTATATAATTACTTTTCTAAATAATTTTTTTTAAATTACTATAATTTTAAAATAATTATTTCTTAATATCATTAGTTTTCTAACTTTTTTAATATATTTGTTTTTTAAAATATTATTTCTCAAAATAATTACATAAAAAAAATCTAATTTTAGTTTCCAATGTAAAAGATTAATAATAAAAATAAGGTTTAATAATTCGGTAGATCGTATTTTTGAGTCAGAATCTCAAATAAAACCTCTACTTATTTGTTTTTTTTGTTAAATTGGACAAACATGGTTTGAGTAGTGTGTTATGTGAGATGCTGATTGCGTTTTTTTTAATGATGTAGCATAATTTATATGTTAACCAGATGATTGTGACATGTAAATTCATATATTTTAATTAAGAAATTGGGGAAATTTTAATTACACTCGATCCCTTTGTTCGAATTAATATTTGCGAAAAGAATTAAGGAAACCTGAGTGCTTCTTCAAATTAGAGTTCTTTGGTAATTGGAGTTTGTTCTGATACATCAATTTTTTATCAATTTAGTGTCTCTGATGAGAAAAGGTTATATCTTTCTTCTTTCTTTTGTTTTCTATCAGTCTAGCTCTTTGTAGTATAACTATTTTGTGTAAAATTTTTGTATGAATAATTGAATACAGTTCCTTTTCAAGGTTGGAGAACTCGCGAAAGAGAAGATGATGGCCATGGAAGATGGTTGCAATTCTAGGATTGATGTTTGAAGAGATTTGAGACGAAGATGTTGGGTTCTCTGACTCATGGCTCTCTCGCGGTAAATGGAGGTTCGAAGGATTCACTCAAGGAGGAGATTGAACGGCGTTGTTCAAATGGGTTGTTGCTGTTTCTGGTTTTGTGATTCTGATTTCTCTTTGCAGGTTGGATCACTATCTCTGTCATGGCAGCCATGGAAGTTGAATGATTGAACTCGGACGCGATTTAGGTTTCGCGAAGGTGCTAGTGTTGATGCGTCATTGGAGAAAACGTGAAACTTAGGTTCGCCATGGTTGCTGACTTTGGGTGGTTCGTGATTTGGATTCATGGTGAGAGCAATGGTGATGAACGAAGAAGATGATGATTCTCGAAGTTGGTTTCACAATTAGGAGTCTCCCGCATCTTTACGGTTTGCGTATGGTGGCCATGGCTGGTGGTTGTGGTGGCACATGTAAGTTGAGATGCGATGGTGGTCCGATGATGGTGTCCTCACGGCGACCATCAACTTCATCAACTTCCTCTTTCACCATTTTATAGACGTTTAGTGAATTCTAAACTTAAACAAAATTCCTAATTTTCAGAAACAAATTAGTTTAATTAACTTTTCTCAATTTTTTTAATTAAAAAAAAAAACTTGTCACATCATTTAAAATATTATTATCAATATGTGATAGATTTTATTTCTGACCCAAAAATAAGACTTATAAAATCACTAAACCTAAAGATAATGTAAACATGTTTTAAATATTTTAAAATTAAATATGAATTAAAGTTGGATTAATAAATATTAAAGATAAATAAAAATGATGTTTAATGTTACCCTATTTATTTTTAATATTTATATTTATTTAAGTTACTAATTGCCAATTAATTATAAAAAAATTAAAATAAATAAAATTAGTTTCAGTTTAGTTTGATAGATACTAATATTATTTAGTTTTAATATTTTATTTATTTAAGTTAGTGTCGCTTAAATAAATTATATAAACAAAAAAATAAAATAAATAATTTATATTTGTATTTATTTAAGTTAATATTGACGGTTGCTAATTAAGTTATATATTTTGAATCATGTGATTTTCACATTGAATATGAACTCTAAATACTTTTAAATCTAAATATTTAAATTTAAAAGTGAAAAATCTTCTCACTTATAATTTTTTTTCTAATTTTTTATATAAATCTTGTTGCACTAATCATCTTCATTCACATTTAAAAATACTCTTACAGTCATATTCATATTCTCACTTATCTCATCCATTCCTAAATTTTTCATCTACAAGTCTCCCTCATCTCCATTTTTTCCTTATCTCCTTCGGAAGCATTTCTTTTTTTAGTTTCTTTTATCATATTTATTCTCTTCTTTCATCACATTCATCTCATTTATACTCATCTTCTTAATTCATTATATATTTTTATTTATATTATTTGAGCATAAAAATACAAAATGATAATTTTTGTTAAGTTATTATCATTAAGGTCAATGCCAACTAAACAATTAATTTAACAATGACTTAACATTAATTAAGTAGATGCTAATTAGAGTCCATCTTCTAAAGTGAGACCAATAAATTAGTGTCCATAATTTTATCTTTTGCAAATACATGGAACACAAAATCAATGTTAATAATTATTTAGTGTCAGTTTTTAAGGATACTATATACTCTCTTTTTTTAGTGTTACATTTCTAAACTTCTATTTTTCAAAATATATATTTTTTCACAATTTTATTTATTTATTGTTTATAATTATTTACTTTTTGAGATAATATTTTTTATTTCAAAGTATTTCGGATAGTAGAATCGAGAATTATACTTTTACCTCACTTCACATCACTTAGTTTAACTCTTTTCTCCCAAGATCTCATCGGGTCTTCTCCTTTAAGGTTCAAATTCGAGTAGGTGGATACTTGTCAAAGATATTCCGACGCTCAAGTTTCAGTTTCAGTTATATCGATTGATTATCATAGTTAAGTCTTAAAGGTCCAATGCAATCACCCACCCCCTTACTTTACCTATGTATTTATAGGTTCTGAAATAAGCTTTTGTTTAGGATTGACCCAGTTACAATCCAATGTCTTATAAACATGTTTTATCTTACTAATTATCTTGAAATATTCTTAATATGTAAGATACTGATTGATCACTGATGTTGCTAACAACCGATTGTAGGTTTTGGAGGGTTGACCGACTGCTTGTTTTGGGATTACGTCGACCGATCGGTGAGTACAATACACAAAGTTTTAATATTACTTTTCCTTCATTTTTAAATTAAAAAAAAAACTATTTTCAAATTTCAATTCTTCGTTATCTGCATTGTGAACTTTTTTTTTGGACAAAAATCACGCCCAATCACGTTCGAAATTCAATCACTTGCATTTAAGGGTTTAGGAATCTGAATTAAGAACTTTTTTTTGGGTGAGTTATGATATCGAATTGTTTTTACGAAAATGTTTGTTTAACAACTTTTTTTGCCAACGATTTGACAACGCCACGTGGTTGTTCTCCGTTGGCTGTTTTTAAAAAAATAAAAACAATACTCAAATGGTCAGGGGAGGGTATATTTGGAATGGAGAAAATATGAAATTTTGTTTCGCGCTTTCACTATTCATCCTTCATTTTCAGTTTCGCGTTCTCTGTTGCTCCCATCTCTCGCTTGCTCTCATCTCTCAGTTGCTCTCATCTTTGTCGGTTGCTGTAATCTCTCTCTTGCTCTCATTTTTTGGTTGCTCTAATCACTTGCTTACGATCATCACAGGCAATGAAAAGCGTCAAGGCGGACAAGTCTAGGATAATCAAGAACAAAGCTCTTTTACAACACTAGATGATGTCATTAAACGCATTGAACAACTCCAAACCTTTGTTGGTACAAGATTTGACGCCCTGGAATCACAAGTTGGGAACATTGAGGAGCAACTGCAGCACTCCTGCACCGCCTTAGATAACGAACCTCGTAGTTAGAATTTGTTGTTTACTTGTATTTACTTTGATTAGGAACTTTTATGCATTTCTGCCTTGGTACTTCACCATTCTACTTCTTTTAATACTCAAATTCACTTTTATGCAACTTTTATGGAACTCAAATTGTCCTGAAATTCTACTCAAATTGTACTCTTTTTAAATGTGCAACTTTTATGTATTCTACTTTTTTAATACTTAAATTTTAAATATGTTAAATAGTCAGATAATCAAGTATTTAACGGACACTTAAACAATTCAAAATCATTGGACTTGTGTCAAAAAACACTGGAATTGAACTGTGGTCACCCAGGTTACCACATGTGGCTCCTGATAACCAATTAGTTGTTCAAAACTCAAAATTCATTCGTGTAATCGTTTACCAGGCTCTGTAAATGATTACAAGGGTGTTTTTGGGTACACTAGTCTAAGGACTTCACCTAAGTGGCTGATCTCATCAAAAGTGGTCCCCTACACCATGATGGGCTCCCCCAAACATGACCTCCAAGCATATAAGCACACTTAAACAACAAATTCAACTTAAAAGTACTAGACTTATGTCAAAAAACACTGCGACTGAACTATGGTCACCCAGGTTACAGCATGTGGCTCCTGCTAACCAATTAGTTGTCCAAAACTCAAAATTCATTTGTGTAATCGTTTACCAGAGCCTAGTAAACGATTACAAGGGTATTGTTGGGTGCACTGGTCTAAAGACTTCACCTAAGTAGCTAATCTCATCAATAGTGGTCCCTTACACCATGATGGGCTCCCCCAAACATGACCTCCAAGCATATAAACACACTTAAACAACAAATTCAACTTAAAAGCACTGGACTTGTGTTAAAAAACACTGCAATTGAATTGTAGTCACCGAGGTTACCGAAGGTGCCTCTTGCTGACCTATTAGTTTTCCAAAACTCAAAATTAATTTGTGTAATCCTTTACCAGGCTTTGGTAAACAATTAGAAGGGTGTTTTTGGGTGCACTCGTCTAAGGACTTCACCAAAGTGGTTGATCTCATCAAAAGTGGTCCCCTACACCATGATGAGCTCCCTCAAACATGACCTCCAAGCGTAGAAGCACACCTAAACAAAAGATTCAACTTAAAAGCACTAGACTTGTGTCAAACAACACTACAATTGAACTATGGTCACCCAGGTTACCGCAGGTGGCTCCTGTTGACCATTTATTTGTCAAAAACTCAAAATTCATTCGTGTAATCGTTTACTAGGCTCTGGTAAATGATTACAAGGGCGTTTTAGGGTGCACTAGTCTAAAGACTTCACCTAAGTGCCAGATCTCATCAAAATTGGTCTCCTACACCATGATGGGCTCCCTCAAACATGATCTCCAAGCATATAAGCACACTTAAATTAAAAATTCAACTTAAAAGCACTGTACTTGTGTAAAAAAAATGCCGCAATTGAACTATGGTCATGTAGGTTACCAGAGGTGGCTCTTGCTAATCAATTAGTTGTTCAAAATTCAAAATTCATTCGTGTAATCGTTTACGAGGCTCTAGTAGACGATTACAAGGGTGTTTTTGGGTGCACTGGTCTAAGGACTTCACCTAAGTGGCTGATCTCATAAAAAGGGGTCCCCTACACCATGATGGGCTCCCCCAAACACGACCTTCAAGCATATAAGCACACTTAAACAACAAATTCAAATTAAAAACACTAGACTTGTGTCAAAAAAATAATGCAATTGAACTGTGGCCACCCAAGTTACCGTAGGTGGCTCCTGTTGACCAATTAGTTGTCCAAAACTAAAAATTCATTCTTGTAATCGTTTACCAGGGTTTGGTAAATGATTACAAGGGTGTTCTTGGGTGCACTGGTTTAAAGACTTCACCTAAGTGATTGATCTCATAAAGAATGGTCCCCTCCATCATGATGGGCTTCCTCAAACATGACCTCCAAGCATATAAGCACACTTAAACAACAAATTCAACTTAAAAGCACTAGACTTGTGTAAAAAAAATACTACAATTAAACTATAGTCACGTAGGTTACCGCAGGTGGGTTTTGCTGACCAATTAGTTGGCCAAAACTCAAAATTCATTCGTGTAATCCTATACCAGGCCCTAGTAGACGATTACAAGGGTGTTTTTGGGCACTCTAGTGTAATGACTTCACCTAAGTGGCTGATCTCATCAAAAGTGGTCCCCTACACCATGATGGGTTCCCCCAAAGATGACCTCTAAGCATATAAGCACACTTAAACAACAAATTTAACTTAAAAGCACTAGACTTGTGTCAAAAAACACTACAATTGAACTGTAGTCACCCAGGTTACCATAGGTGGCTCCTGCTAACCAATTAGTTGTCCAAAACTCAAAATTCATTCGTCTAATCGTTTACCAGGCTTTGGTAAACTATTACAAGGGTGTTTTTGGGTGCACTAGTCTAAAGACTTCACCTATGTGCCAGATCTCATCAAAACTGGTCCCTTACACCATGATGGGCTCGCCCAAACATGACCTCTAAGCATATAAGCACAGTTAAAAAACAAATTCAACTTAAAAGCACTGGACTTGTGTCAAAAAACACTGCAATTGAACTGTGTTCACCTAGGTTACCGTACGTGGCTCCTGCTGACCAATTAGTTGTCCAAAACTCAAAATTCATTTGTGTAATCGTTTACCAGGCTCTGGTAACGATTACAAGGGTGTTTTTGGGTGCACTGGTCTAAAGACTTCACCTAAGTGGCTGATCTCATAAAAAATGGTCCCCTACATCATTATGGGCTTCCCGAAACATGACCTCCAAGCATATAAACACACTTAAACAACAAATTCAACTTAAAAGCACTGGACTTGTGTAAAACAAATACTGCAATTGAACTATGGTCATGTAGCTTATCGTAGGTGGCTCCTACTGACCAATTAGTTGACCAAAATTCAAAATTCATTTGTGTAATCCTTTACCAGGCTCTAGTAGACGATTACAAGGGTGTTTTAGGCACACTAGTCTAAGTACTTCACCTAAGTGGCTGATCTCATCAAAAGTGGTCCCCTACACCATGATGGGCTCCCCCAAACACGACCTTCAAGTATATAAGCACACTTAAACAACAAATTCAACTTAAAGCACTGGACTTGTGTCAAAAAATACTGCAATTGAACTGTGGTCACCCAGGTTACCACAGGTGGCTCCTGCTGACCAATTAGTTGTCCAAAACTCAAAATTCATTCGTGTAATCGTTTACCAGGCTTTGGTAAATGATTACAAGGGTGCTTTTGTGTGCACTAGTCTAAAGACTTCCCCTAAGTGCCTGATCTCATCAAAAGTGATCCCTTACACCATGATGGACTGGTCCAAACATGTCCTCCAAGCATATAAGCACACTTAAACAACAAATTCAACTTAAAAGCACTGGACTTGTGTCAAAAAACACTGCAATTGAACTGTGTTCACCTAGGTTACCGTACGTGGCTCCTGCTGACCAATTAGTTGTCCAAAACTCAAAATTCATTTGTGTAATCGTTTACCAGGCTCTGGTAACGATTACAAGGGTGTTTTTGGGTGCACTGGTCTAAAGACTTCAGCTAAGTAACTGATCTCATAAAAAGGGTCCCCTACATCATGATGGGCTTCCCCAAACATGACCTCCAAGCATATAAGCACACTTAAACAACAAATTCAACTTAAAAGCACTGGAATTGTGTAAAAAAAATACTGCAATTGAACTATGGTCACGTAGGTTATCGTAGGTGGTTCCTGCTGACCAATTAGTTGACCAAAACTCAAAATTCATTCGTGTAATCCTTTACCAAGCTCTAGTAGACGATTACGAGGGTGTTTTTGGGCACACTGCTCTAAGTACTTCACCTAAGTGGCTGATCTCATCAAAAGTGGGTCCCCTACACCATGATGGGCTCCCCCAAACAAGACATTCAAGCATATAAGCACACTTAAACAACAAATGCAACTTAAAAGCACTTGACTTGTGTCAAAAAACACTGCAATTGAACTATGATCACCCAGGTTACCACTGGTGGCTCCTGCTGACCAATTAGTTGTCCAAAACTCAAAATTCATTTGTGTAATCGTTTACCACGCTCTGGTAACGATTACAAGGGTGTTTTTGGGTGCACTGGTCTAAGGACTTCACCAAAGTGATTGATCTCATCAAAAGTGGTCCCCTACACCATGATAGGCTCCCCCAAACATGACCTCCAAGCATATAAGCACACTTAAACAACAAATTCAATTTAAAAGCACTGGACTTGTGTCAAAAAACACTACAGTTGAACTATGGTCACCTAGGTTATCGCAGGTGGCTCCTGTTGACTAATTAGCTGTCCAAAACTCAAAATTCATTTGTGTAATCGTTTACCAGGCTCTAGTAAACGATTACAATGGTGTTTTTGGATGCACTGGTGTAAAGAATTCCCCAAAGTGGTTGATCTCATCAAAAGTGGTCCCCTACACCATGATGGGCTCCCCTAAACATGACCTCAAAGCATATAAGCACACTTAAACAAAAAATTCAACTTAAAAGCACTAGACTTGTGTCAAAAAACACTGCAATTGAATTGTGGTCACCCAGGTTACCGCATGAGGCTCCTGTTGACCAATTAATTGTTTAAAACTCAAAATTCATTCGTGTAATCGTTTACCAGAGCCTGGTAAACGATTACAAGGGTGTTTTTTGTAGCATGATCTTCATCAATTCTGCTAAGTTCATCATCTCACAAATGTTATTTCATTATTCTATCACAAACATTACTACTACGTCAAATGGTCCACCTTATTCTTTAACATTTTTAGAGAAATCTAAATATAAACCACTTCAATAATGTAGGAAATTAAATTGCAATTATGAATTACATTACTTAATGGAACCAAACATGCATCTTGTATAAATTTAACAAAATAGGTTACATTACAGTCAATTGTTGATCTACGTACAATGTCCTATTACTGTGTTTCATAAACTGAATACCAGAATCACTCATTTTTTATTCTACGCACTACATTTCCGGTGTACGGTGTCCTAAGCGCTTGGCTCTTGTAACACCTTCGTGATCCCACCCTCACATACGTCTTTAGAGGAGGTTGGTTGTTGGACATTCCACCCGGTTGGTTGTTGGACATGCCACCTGGAGAAAAAAAGCCATTGTTCATGGATGGTTTTGCACGTGGCGCACTCTGTTGACCATCATCTTTATTTGTTCTTCTAACCTTCTCTTTAGCCAACTCTGTGTCCAGGACAACAACCCTCCTTTTAAGTTCTTCAAGTACATATTCTTGCTCCTCTAGAACACGCATAAAACTTTCTCTGCATTTTCTTTTAAGCATCTTTATTTATGTTCGTTGCTCATCCTTCTTTTTCGGTGTAGGTTGTTTTTATTTCTCATCCTTCTTATCCTTGCTTGAACCACCAAAATCAACAACAACATGAACCTAAAATATAACAAGATTTAACATATTATCAAACTTCACTGAATATTATTAAACAAGATTTAACATATTATCAAACAATATTTAACATATTATCAAACTTTAACAATAACATCAGAAGTCAAACAATAAAGCACATACCACACCCGTCTCCATAACCCGTTTGGCGATGTTGTCTCCCACATTTCTATTCATCCAATGCAAGATTCTTGGAAATTTCTCTATTCCACCTTTGGGAGGAATGAAATGCTCAGAAAACCATACCTAAAAAGCATGTTCCTCTCATAAATTAGTCATAATCAAAATGCAAGCCACAACATTCAAAAATTTAGTTCTCAAATAAATAAATCAAAACTACCTGCAACATGTAAACGCAACCATCAACATATTTTGTTGTAGCTTTGCCTTTCTTCACAACATCTGAAGCTTTGCTCAAACTTTGTAACAAATAACGATACACTATACTACCCCAACAATAATTTCCCAGACCACTTAAGTTCTCAACAATTTTAAACATTATAGGAAACACTCGTCTGCTACGATTTGGAAATAATATCTCACATATCCCTACCAATATGTACAAGCTACAGAAATGAGGACAATGTATCTTTCTTTTATGTTCTTTCAGCAAAAATTTGTAAATGAAATTCAAATATTTTGTTCCTTTACCTATGTACTTCACAAATGTACTACTACCCATGTTGTCCTTTAAGTTTATAGTTTGACCATCTGAACTCAACCCCAATCCTAAAAAAAAAAATCCTCTTCATTGATTTCATAACTTTATCTACAATTAGAAAACCACTGCTGGAATCAACCCATTTAAACAATAACTCCCTCAACATTTTCTTACTGAATAAAACATTACCACTCAAATCTAAAACCACCCAAATGGAGTCTTCGCAATGACTGACTGCTACTCTTCTGTCAAACGTTCGTTCAAGTACAATTATATTTGGTTGAAAAAGAGTGACGAACGGTCAACTGCAAAAACCACAGCAAAATACCTATAATGCCAAATCCCAAACTCGAAAACAAGACAAAAAAAAACTCAATAGGAGAAACCCATAACCCAAAAACAAAATGCATGACAAAAATGGAGAGAAGAACGCATTTACCTTCCTCGAAGGACCAAGCTCACCCGCCGTTGCCATTTCGCACAATACCGTCAACGAAGAAGACGTCCACCGAAAAAGAAAAGAGCCACCACGAAGAAGGACGACGGAGAGGGAAAACAAGGAGGGAGAGGGGGAACGAGAGGAAGAGAGAGAATGAGAAGGAAGAGGGAGAATGTGCAGCAAACACATTGGTTGCTAATGAAATTGGGAAGAGTATTTTTGGAATCCCAAAATGCAGAAACCCTATTCAATTTCTCACTCAGTTTTTTTAAAAAAAATTTAAAACGACCCAATAGAATGCTGACATGTGGCATTGTCAAATTATTGTTAAAAACACGTTGTCAAAATAACGGAATCCTTGTTTTTATTTGCTGGATAATTATTTCACAGAAGGATCCTGATATTTTAACAACACCTTTTAACAACAGAATACGTGTCACCATTTCATTCATCTGTTTGAATTTATTTTAAAAAAAATATTTGAAACGAACCAATCATGAATGCGTTGTCAAAAAGTTGTCAAAAAAGAGTTGTTAAAAGAATTTTTTCTTTGCAAAATATCTTAACAAGATAAAAATAGATAGAGTAAAAATGTGTAATTTGAAAAGCAAAGTTCTGTTCTGAAATCACCAAATGAGCACAATAATTTTCTTTTAATAAAAAAAAAAAAGAGGGCACAAAATTCAAAAGCTTCATATACAACTTCTTTCTATACGTTTTGACACGTTGGTATACAACTTCCTATAAATCATTCCATTTATTTGTGAAACATATCTGTGTTGAATATCATTTTTTTTTTCATTTCTCCGTCACTTTCAAAGCAAGAAATTGAAAAAAAAAAAAAAGTCCTTGAACATTACAAAACCGTAGATAAAAAAACGACAACCTAAATTTAACAACCCATGACTTTGTTAGCCTTAGCAACATGACCCTTCTCCACCACAACGCCATCATTCCCCGCAAGTGCCCTGTACTTATCCTTCCTCGTAAACCCAGTGCACTCATACGATAATGTCGATGCAATCACCCTCTGTATGTAATTCGCAACATCATGGCTCGACTTGTTCCCTGACCCACAAGTCAACTCTTTCGGCAATTTGTTCAAGAACGTAACTTCGTAAGCTGGACTAGGGTTCATGAAGAAGTAAAACGGGTCCATTCCCTTCCACCCTCTTGCTGTTGTGCCGTGGAACATGCTCATGCGGTTCACCATGGCCACGGGGACGAGCTCGTCGGTGAGTTCGGCGAACAGGGCGGAGAATCGTAGGAGGAAGGGCTCTCTGCAGGTTGTGCCTTCTGGGCAGATTGCTAGGTCACCCTCTTGGAGGAGCTTCTTTATCATGGCGGCATCGGTGGCGCGGTCGCGGCTGAGGCGGACGGTTTTGATGGGGGAGATTATCTCCGAGAGGCGGGAGACGGAGTAGGTGACGGCGGGGATGGGGCGGCCGAGGGCGGCAGAGAGGAAGATAGGGTCGAGGAGGGTACGGTGGGAGCAGATAAAGAGAACCCCGGAAGTGTTAGGATCAGGATTTGATTTTGTGAGTTTTGGGGTTGGGGTGCCCTTGATTATGACACGGACTCCTAGGGCCCAGAAAGCATAGTAGACCATGTGCATTGGGAGAAGGGAACCTGCAGCAATTCGAAGGCACGCTATGGGGAACCCTATGGGGATCCAGAGAATGGTGAGTAGTGCAATGAGAGGTGTTGGTTTCTGCACCAGTCTTCCATCGTGGAAGATTATGGGCTTTGGAAGCTTGTCTGTAGAAACTGATTTCACGTCACTTTTGGGTGGGACTATGTAGCCCTCCTGCATGCATGCAAAACAGTTTCTTTTTAATGCATAAAAAACTTGAATTCAACACCTTTTTAGACATAGATTAATGGACATCTTGAGAAAGAAGTGTTGTTACCTTGCACAAAGCCATGAAAGGAGCATCGGTTTGTCTATCACCAAGTCCAACATGTGGTCTCTCATCTCCAAAAGTGTTGAGAAGGGCCTCAGCTTTCTTGTTGCCAACAAGTATCCCAGGCCTGCACACCAACCCAGTTGCTCTTCCCTTGAAAGTTCTGATCTCAGTGCCCAAAACCACGTCTGCACCTAAAAACTCCTTCAAGAATGGTTCCACCATCACTCTCGGATTCGCCGTCAGCACGCACCGCTTCCCACATGACGAGAACACCCGCCATGTTTCCGGGTGAACGTCATCCGCGTAGAACTTCGGAAGCACCGCTCGCGCCACTGATTCTATGCTCGACACCTTCATCCCCGCCATTGCAGCAAATATCAGAACCTGAAATGCCATAAATGTTTCCATCTTTTCTTCAAAATTTTGTGATATACTTAATAAAGATCTCCAAACACTCCAACTAAGCTTTGAAGTTGAAAACACAACAATAATTAAATCTAGTTAAACTCAGATAAAAAAATCACCACTTTTAATCTATAATATTGATACTACCACATGTTTATCTGTGATCCTTGAAAAGAAAGAAAAATAAAAAGAAGAAGATGAGAACCTGAATACCAGCGGATTCAGAGATGAAGTAGTAGAGAAGGGCAGCAATAGGAGAAGCCAAGACAAAGAACAAAAGCCGAAGGATCCCACCAGCTTCAAAGGCCACAAGAGCAAAATAAGGGAAAGAGCTTCGACCTATGAGCAAGGTTCCATCCATGTCTGCAACCACAGTGTCTTTTTCCCTACCGATGGAGGAGCACTTACTCACACTTGGGAACGTTGAAAAAGCCATGCTTTGCTAGACCCACCAAACAAATCAAAATCAACGTTGGTGGAGACTAATTGATTTGGTGCATGATTTTTTGTTTTGTGGGTGTGCATATATATGTACTTTTAGTCACATGGTTAGGGGATATGTGAGACAAGTTTTGGTTTGGTATGAATGACTATGTGAACGATGACAATGGTGGCTCCGAGATTTCCAAAAGCGATGGAAATTGATTGATGTAAAAGGTGCGATATAAACGAGGTTTTGCGATTCTTGTTTTTGGAAAGGTAAGAGAAGGTGGTAAAGTAAGGTTTTTGTGCCTGGTTTGCTCCGTCACGTTTTGTCTTCCATCTTCACTTCCCATTGCAATTCACATACCTTATTCAAATGTTTGTTTTCATTTGAAGAGGTTCTTTAAGTGGATCTGACTACTCAAAGGCCTAGAAAATTTTCACTTTTGTTAAAAACTAAAATATATAAATAATATGAGAGAGATGGTTGCTTTCATCATGCTCATAAAAAAAAAACATGAGTTTTGGTTATTTTATGGATCGATTATTTGAATCATAGTTATGTAATTGTTAATTTTTAATCAATGATTGTTACTATTATGCGATTTTTAATGGTAAACATTTTTCTTTGACTTGTGCTAAATTCTCTTTTGTCTATTTTGGGATTGGCTTCAAAAGTGTATTAAATATATAATTAATTAGATTATGGTCATAGATGTAGAACACTAATGGAATAATACCCTTTTATTCATAGGTAGTATTCTATATTCTCATATCCTTTTTTTTTTTTCAAAAACTTTGGCTGTTCTAGAATTTCAATGTATTTATGCAACTTTAATTAACATTAATTTTTTTCAAGGTAATTTACTCCACGGCAAAGGAATAGTGTCGTATTGAAATTCTTCATTTACAAAAAGTTGTTTTAACCAATATTTAGGAAACAGAAAATTATTCTTCACAAGAATAGATTTTAAAAAGTATACAAATTGAAGATAAATTTATTGTCACTAACTAAATTAATTGCTTTCATTAATCCAATAATGAATTTTAGACGCTTAGATGTATAAATGGAGATAAAAAGCGTATTTATTAATCATTTTAGTAAAAAATTAGTTCATGAAAAATGAAATAGAAATGGTGTAACAAATTATAAAATAATAAATAAAGATAATTTATTCTAAATTTATTTAAATAATACTTTTTAATCTGTGAATAAAACTTTAAACAGACACTTTTAAAGTAGAAGAAAGTGAATAATTCAGCTTCAATCTCATAACTAGATCCATTTAGACAAATTTTTCGATTAAAACTTTTAAAAGAAAAATATTAAAAAAATGAAATAAACTTTTCTTACACATTAAAATTAAGGTATACACAATTCAAGATTAAAATTAAAAATATATAAGAAAACTTCTTTTAATTAACTTAATAGACAAAAAAAATCTACTAGCAATAAATCCTTAGATAGAACTTGTTCAAAAATATTAATTGTGATACGACATAAAAAATAGAGAAGAAGCAAAATGCAATGTATATGTTTTTCATGCTTGGTCTTAAGAAGCTCTTGCATTTATGTGCTTTAGCTAACTCTCCACGTTCCTTTGACGTGTTAGAAGTGATTAAGTTTTGTTATATTTAAAGCGATTAAAATAGAAATATTAGGTTCAATTCATATCATGATTTGCATATCTTGGTCATTTCAGTACTTGCAATTGGAAAAAAAAGAGAGAGAAAAAGATTTTATTCAAAATAATCCTTTAAATCATCACAACTTCTCTTGCTTAACATTTTCATTATGTAAACATGAAAAGCATTTGGTAATATTACTTTTCTATATGAGTTTTTTTTTTTTTAACTATATTATACAATATCTCAAAAATACATGTGTTATCCTAAATTATTTGTTTTATTTATGTACTCTTATTCGGAGATGTATTTTTTTAATTAAAAGAAAACCCGAATCAGAAAGTAATTTGATAATTTAAATCTAGTAATTCTTGTTCTCTTATATATGTATTCATATTTGGACCTGCAATTGTTAATTAAGTTTTTAATCCTCACTAAATTTCTCCTAATCCAATCCTATATATACCTATCTACTCCTAATCCCAACATATTTAATTGTAATTGTTCTCTGCCCCATCTGTGTATATGGATTCATGCTAGCTTATGTGTCATTAAGTATAGTTTATTTCATCTGATGAAATTTAACATATCTAACTTTATCATTTAGCTGATTTCCTTGTTTAAAAACGAATTTAGTTTCATTTATTCACGAAAAATAGTAACATGCAAAAGTAAAATAACAGAGAGAGAAAAAAAATGTATACTTGTTATATTGATTCGTCTTATTATATATACATTCAATTCTAAATTAATTTATTAAGTTTTATTAAACAAACTAATGCTACGAAGTAATCTAAGTATATTTTAGATTTGTAGTCTCTCTTAATTACCCCTTAAAAAATATTTAGACTCATACTCCTAACTAAAATATTCTTAAAATTGCATAAAAGAGTTATGGAAGTCAAAGCATTCTAAAAATCCTTTGAAAATAATAAAAGAGCAAATACATTAACAAAAACGAAGCATAGGAAATAAAACACTTAATTAAAAAATAATTTTATCGCTTATCCTTTTTTTTCCTACCAAAAATTAAAAGAAATTCAAGTGTTTTATGATATGTGCAAAATAATTTCTACGAATTTTTTTTTATAAAAAAATTATGTCTGAAGTCAATTTCTTTTACATAAATTATATTCATAAATACAATATATACTTCAAGTATCCTACTAAAAGAGAAATAATTTATGGCAAATAGTTATTGTATTGTGAAATGTCAAGTTAGTTGTATTGCTCTATGTGTGTGTGTGTGTTTGTGTGTGTGTGTTTGTGTGTGTGTCTGTGTGTGTGTGTTTGTATGTCTGTGTGTGTGTGTGTCTCTGTGTGTGTGTGTGTGTGTCTCTGTGTGTGTGTGTGTGTCTGTGTGTGTCTATGTGTGTGTCTGTGTGTGTGTGTGTGTGTCTGTGTCTGTATGTGTGTGTGTGTCTGTGTGTGTATGTGTGTGTGTGTGTCTATGTGTCTGTGTGTGTATGTGTTTGTGTGTCTGTGTGTGTGTGTCTGTGTGTGTGTGCCTGTGTGTGTGTGTGTCTGTGTGTGTGTTTGTGTCTGTGTGTGTGTGTGTGTGTGTGTGTGTGTGTGTTTGTGTCTGTGTGTGTGTGTGTGTGTGTGTGTCTGTGTTTGTGTGTGTCTGTGTTTGTGTCTATGTCTGTGTCTGTGTGTGTGTCTATGTGTGTGTTAGAAAACCTTAAGTTAGAAAGAACATGTAACCACAAAAAAATAAAAAAAATAAAAAAATCTCATAGAACAAAAGAAAAGAAAACAAACCCTAAACGAATAGAATAGAATACCCTAAAATTGGAAAGGACAAACATCCACATAACATACCTTAAAACACTAAGATGAAAAGAAATAGACGATCCTCTAAAAGAAAGAAAATCACAAAAGCCAAACTAGGTTATACAATTAGGAGAATAGGATAAGCATAAACCTAAGCTCCAACTCGATAGAACATAAGAGAAATATGATTAGACTATAGCTGAAGACAAACCAAGAAAACAATAGGAAAACACAAACAAAGCATTAATATCAAGCCAACCTTAAGTAAACACTTAGAATTATAGAAAACATAAGATTTAGAACCAAAATTTTCAACACAGAAAACCTTAACAAACACTTAGGACTCTAGAAAACATAAGACTTAGAACCAAAATTCCCAACACAAAAAACCTTAGGAAAACACTTAGGATTTTAGGAAACAAAAAAACAACCAAGTCAAACCCAGACACAATGCTAAACAATTATTAAGTCAAAAGCATCTAAGAGATTTGAAGCCAAATGCGTAAAGCTTATCATACCTAAAAGGTATTCAATTTAACTCTCGGGAAAAAGAAACAATGTCAAGACGATGTCAGTTGACAAAACACTCTAAAAGACTAAAACTTAAAACAACAAAAGAAAACACAAACAACGTTAAATGTTATATACCTAAAAATGCAAAATCACAAGAAGCATTTACTCTATCTAAACGATACCATGAGCCAAAATATTACTTCATCAGACAATGAAGTCTTTAATCAAAGCTTAGTATTTGTAGAAGAAAAACTTAATTGTCAAATGCTAGCTCAACGGTAGGAAAAATAAAAACACCTTGTTCTTCTAAGCAAGTATTAAATGACATTAAATGCTCAACGTTCAAAAATAACAAAATTGACATTTGATGGGTAGTCTACACAATCGTTTATCTACATTTTGTTCTAGTGTTTGACTTGCTGAGCAAGCCTCTTAGTTACTAAGCGAGAGCCTTTACATGAGTCACTCACGATAGGATCGCTGAACAAATGTGTCAAATTTATTTTTTTGAAAGGTGATTTGAATTGTGAAGAACCTATTGAGAAATTTTTATGCTATGGAAGAATGATGCTTTTAAGAGTATGAAAGTAGATGAAAGGACAAATGTACAATATATGATGTATGAGCTATGTGTGAATGATGTATATACTTTGAAGTAGTTGTAATTTTATTTTAGTTTAATATGAATTGAATGAAATGAAGTAGTGATTCCTAAGATGGTAATGCTATCCTGTGTTGAATTGTATGGAGTATATTGACGATAAAGATTAGAATCAGATCATCTTGAATCTACTAGTAATTAAAATTTTATAAATAAAAATAACTAATTGTGAGAGTCGATGGAAGTTCATATTTAGAGTGTTGGAAATAGTCGAACTCATTAGATATAAAATTTACTTTATCATGTTCTATAGATCAGAAAACAACCTAGACATATATAGCTATAATTTTTAAGATGCATGAATGATTGAGCATTCAGGTGTGAGGTTTAAGGATGCCACAATTCTCCAAAGGTTATGTATATGATTCTCTTTTTATTTGAAAATTATAAGTTTTAAATTATCTTGAATTTATCCTATCTGTTTTCTATTGTATTGTTATCTATCTACTTATGAATGTAAATTTCACGAGAACATAAAATAATGTTAATAATGTTGGTGTTGGAAAGGAGCCCCAACTTATAATGAGAATTTTATGTATATATATAGATAGTTTAATATAAATATGGATATTAATGTGATGTATTCGTTTACTCCTTTCTTTTCTTTCTAAATACAACTTGATATTTTTTTATTGGCTTAATCCCTTCCTTGGTCTTTATATTTGTGTGAAAATCTCAGTTTGGTCCTCAAGTTTTGAACTGTCTCAATTGGGTCATAATTTTTATAAAAAGGCACACATTTTATCCTAACGTTAAGTTATCTCGGCGTTAAGTTGAATTGACGTGTATTTTTTATTTTATGACATGACATTGTTCATTAAATTAAACATGTGTGACATGTTTTAGTATCATCCAAATCTACGTGGCTGCTCTGCCCAAACTTCCTTTCCACTCTCACCCTCAAACCCTCATTTCCCAGACACACACCATTTCTCCCTCTTAAACTAAAAAATGCCACCGTCGTGTGAGAACAGAAACCCCAATCAAACAAAAACGCAGAAACAAAAACGCCTCTCCCACCAGACCAATTGATATATGCATCCTACACTTGAATCCAAAGGGAACCAGAGGAACCCCAGAAGCGCTCATCTTCTCCGCTCATGCACGTCCGTCTCGGCCTCCACCCATCAGGCCGCCGCGAGTCGTAGTCCAAGGTGTAGCCAGCACCGTTGTTCACCGTCGGAGGCATCGCTGGCGACGGCGTCGGGTCCTCCCTTCTCCTTCTTCTCTTCGCGCGTGAGAGAGAAGCTCTCTCGTTCCTCCGTCAATCGCCTCTTGAGCGAGCCCGGCCGCCGCGAAATAGATTTGTTATTTTGGATGTGTAACTCTTTAAACGAAGTTAAATGTTAACCATGACTCAGTTCAAATGGAGATTCGTGTTCTCTTAAATTTTGAATACTTTACATTAAATTCATGTATAATGATTCCTATTAAAAAAAATTTCACCTTCCCACAAGTCGTGTTTTACAAAAGATGACAGAAAAATAGGCTTGTATTCTCATGAGCTAAAATATCAGTTTTCAATTCATAGAAGGCATCTTTTGGCAAAAATTGAACATGATTATGGGAGAACACAAATGATGAAAGGCTTATTTTGTGATTACCTTAAACTCATGTCCTAAAGCTAAAGAAAAAGAAAGAAAAGAAAAATATACTCGTAGAATAAAAGGAAAAAAAGGCCAAAATGGATAACAAAGGAGATTTCTGGCAGAGCAGAGTTTTCCTTCTTGTCTGTTCAAAACTTATTTGATTGACCCTTTCAAGATTTTTCACTTGGTAACACAATGCCCCATTTTAAAGTAAGCAAAAAGCCAATAAAAAAGCGAATTTTTATCCAAAATAAAATTCCAAATAGATAGTTCATCACTAGTCTGTGTGGAAGTTGTTAAATGAGGTAGTTAGCTTATTTCAACTTCTCCATGGCTTCTTTTCTTTCCTTATCTCTTCCCAAGCTCAACTTAATAAAGGCCTCCTCACATTTTGATCTATGTGGCCACAATTGTGATTGTTTTGTTGTTACAAAACCTTTATTTTGAACTGAAATCGTGGTTGTACACAGCTTTTTAAAGCTTTCTATATTTCCATTCCCTGAGCTTGTTGTTTCATACCTGGTCCTAGGAGGAGCGTTATGTTTGGACATACATTTCTTTTATTCTCTTTACTCATATGTAATTGTTTTGTTTGATTCGTTGCACAAAGGAAGAACAGTGATGTAACATACAAGAACGACCATTACAAGACCAAACCTTCGAAGGCTAACAAATTTTTTTTCAGAGTAACAAAGTTACTTATGGTGGAATAGATGATGCATATTATACTTCTTCTAGAACCAGAAATTGCTGAGTCAACAACAGGCCAAGCAACACATAGAATTAGCAGAGGAATCCATGACTGATATAAGAATGCACCTTTAGTGTACGTTGCAACTAATGTCAATGTTAAGGTACATAAAAAAAGTGGTAAAACATTATGTGTGAAGTGGACTTGAATGAGGCTCACATCAAACATGTCAGAAGAATGACAATATCTCTTTCAGTTTCGCGGGCACCACATTAAACATGGCTAATTGCATTGAGAAAAAAACCTCTCCCAATGGAAGTCATAGGCCAATCCTGTGTTTAATTTGAGACACCATTAAAGGTGACATAAACAAAAAAAGGAAAGGGAAAATCCCCAAAATCTCGCTCCCTCTCTCCTTTCGAACCTCTTCTCACACTGCTTCAAAACGATACAGTTTTGTTGTCCACACCAAACTCTTTCTCTGTTAGGGCTTTCCCAAATCACCAAATTGTGCATCACCCAAGTGTCAAACCCGTAATCGTTGGTGACGGTAGTCTCGAACTCAAAGAAGAGGGAAAGTATTTCCCTGCTTGCGAGCGAATAGGAGGAGTCAGCATTGGTGACGTTGACACGGTGACCGACGATGAGCTTGGTGTCGACCGGTGGCACCCTGGCTCGCGCCTCGCGGGGGCCAGGCTCGCTCAAGAGGCGATTGACGGAGGAATGAGAGAGCTTCTCTCTTGCGCAAAGAGAAGGAGAAGGAAGGACCTGACGCCATGGTCGGCGATGCCTTCGACGGTGAACAGTAGTGCTGGCGACGCCTTGGACCGCGACTCGCGGCGGCTTGATGGGTGGAGGTTGTGGCGGACACGCATGAGCAGAGAAGATGAGTGCTTCTGGTGTTCCTCTGGTTCCCTTTGGATTCAAGTGTAGGATGCATAGATCAATTGGTCTGGTGGGAGAGGCGTTTTTGTTTCTGCGTTTTTGTTTGATTGGAGTTTCTGTTCTCACACGACGGTGACATTTTTTAGTTTGAGAGGGAGAAAGGATGTGTGTTTGGGGAACGGGGGTTTGAGGGTGAGAGTGGAAAGGAAGTTTGGGCAGAGCAGCCACGTAGATTTGGATGATACTAAAACACGTCACCTGTTTAATTTAATTTAATGAACAATGCCATGTCATAAAATATAAAAACACATCAATTCCTCTTAACGCCGTTTAAGATAACTTAACAATTAGGGTTAAATGTGTGTATTTTTACAAAAAAATATGACTCAATTGAGACAGTTCAAAATTTGAGAACCGAACTGAGATTTGCAAAGAAATATAAAGACCAATGGAGGGATTAAGCTTTTCTATTTTAAGAATCCAACATTATGTTATAAACTTGATATAATAGGATTTTTTAATATAATTATATAATTGTTTCTTAATAATAGTATTTGTGATACTGCATCGTGTTGATATATATATATATATATATATATATATATATATATATATATATATATATATATATATATATATATATAAAGTCATGTTCACATGTATAACTTCAAAGATTTTAATTGTATTAAGAAAATAAAAACGAATAAACTAATTAAGTAATTGGGAAATATATTAAATTTTGCGTAAAATGAGCTTAAAAAAAGAAAATAAAAAATATATTAAATTTGTATTCTTCTCTTTCCATTTAAAATATAATTGGTGACGAATACTTTTATCAATTGTTTCATAATATGGATAACTTCGTAAATAGTGATGAAAAATATCTACTATTTATCACACTGTTTTTATTACCAAAATATGGATAACTCAATTTTTTTTTAAATACTCTAATTTCTATGTCGCTTCCACAATTTTGAATGAGAAATTCTTAGTTTTAAATCTCTAAAATTTAGATTGAGTAGTTTGGAACATGTTCATGGTACATTTAAAAGAACAAGGTAATTGAATTTTATTTGAAGTTATTGTCATATTACGATTTAAAGTTTCATAATACATGAGAATACTACAACCAAGTTTAATTTGGGTTGTGCAGAATTGTGGAACTTTATTGCAGATTCAGTGTATGATAAACCCATTTGTGCAGATGTTTTGAATTGTTTAAAGCAGGTAGCTTCTCGCCCCTGTTCTTGTATATTTATATTATTTCCCTTTTTCTTGGGATGATTTTTTTTTGTTTATTGATAATTCATTGGAGATCGCTGTGCTTTGGAAGGGTTGAGTTTTTGCATTTTGAATTTCGGATTGGTATGTGATCAAATTGATAACAAGCTCGAGAATGAGCTCCTAGGGTTTTTCTATTTTAGGGTTGAAACTTGAGTTTGTAATTCCCTTGAGTTT
Organism: Vigna reflexopilosa; assembly: GCA_027742785.1. Taxonomy (NCBI): domain Eukaryota; kingdom Viridiplantae; phylum Streptophyta; class Magnoliopsida; order Fabales; family Fabaceae; genus Vigna; species Vigna reflexopilosa. The sequence goes on from CM050917.1 coordinate 6,865,180, forward strand.
TTCAATCCCAATGTATGGAGCTGCTGTAAAATTTATATTTTTACCTTGACATCGTAGTAAAATTGGTTTTTTTATTTTTAATTTTTTTTTATTAGTATTGATGTAATTGAACTACACTTAGATTAGTTATAGACACCTGTTCTCTACCTTGATTTTTTGGCAAAATTAGGGGTTGTGAAGCCTATGTTTTGTACATTGATCCTGCGAATGTTCTATATTGTTTTTATGAATCTTGGTTCTTGCATTAAAACAGGGTATGATTCTAATTTAAAACGGTTTAGAGTTCTGAAGTCTGAACTACGATATGTTGAACCTAAGTTAGTGGAGAAATTGCAGGTGCATTATTCTGAAGATACTTAAAAGTTTGGGAATTTCAAGTTATAGAAAAGAGAATATAAACTTATGGACCGACTCAATGATGCTGCCAATCTAATGATAGTGTCAGATCTTGATTTTACAATGGTAGACATTATAATTTTGACCATGATCTGTTTATGGATTAATGCTTGGGTGAAATCTGGTGAAGATTGTGTATCTCACTGCAGGTAGACCATGATGATCCAGAGAATCTTGCTCTTCTCAGGTTCAATGCGTTGTGGGAAGCTTATTATCGTCATGATTCTCTGCTAGTTTTCTCCACTGGGAGATCGCCTACTATTTATGGAGATTTAAGAAAACAGAAACCTTTGTTGACTCCTGATATCACTATAATGTCTGTGGGTACTGAGATTACGTATGGTGTATCCATGGTACCTGATGATGGTTGGAAACAGTATCTGGATCATAAGTGGGACAGAGACGTGGTTTTGGAGGAAACAGCCAAGTTTCCTGAACTAACTATGCAAGTATGTAACTACCTTGTAATCTGTTAATTATCAAAAATAAGATACTTATTAGAATTTTTATATGTTGAATCATGGTCAGCAGAATGACCTTAAATGAATTTTGGTATTAGCTATTATAAGGAAGCATTGATATTCATTTATCAACTTGTTTTCTTTGAAATTTCTGGAGTAACTGCAGTCAGAAACAGAACAACGACCTCACAAGGTCAGCTTTTATTTGGAAAAAGGGAAGGCCCCAAATGTCGTCAAAGCTCTCTCAAAATGTCTGGAGAAACGCGGGGTGAGATTATAGTTCATAATAAACTTAATGGCAGAAATTTGTCTACTTCATTTGAAAGCTTTGCCTGCAACTTTATTTTTGGATAGGTGGGTAAGACCCTTTGTCATCCTTTCTCATCTGTAAAAACAGACAACTGATAAGTATACATAGATACCTAGTTGATTGGATTTGTCTTGATCTGATATTTTATTGACATGCTACAATTTCATTATATATTTATATTAATTTTTTCTCTTTTCCAGTTAGATGTGAAAATAATTTATAGCAATGGTATTGCTTTGGATGTATTACCCCAAGCTGCTGGAAAAGGAAGGGCACTTTCTTTTCTACTTGAAAAACTAAATGCTTGTGGACTTGGACCACGCAACACTCTTGTTTGTGGTGACTCTGGAAATGATGCTGAACTGTTTACTGTGCCTGCAGTTAATGGGGTCTTGGTTCGTTGTGTTATTAGAATTAACAACTTCAACTTACAGTTGTTTGTATTATCTGCAAATGGGATTGTACTGTGAAAAATGATCTTTCATTTCCTGAATTTGAAGGTCAGCAATGCGCAGGAAGAATTGCTTCATTGGTATACAGAAAATGCAAGGAGCAATCCCCAAATAATTCATGCAACTGAAAGATGTGCAGCTGGCATTGTGCAAGCCATCGGTGACTTCTCTCTTGGTCCGAATGTGTCTCCAAGAGATATTGGAGATTGCATGTCCAGCGGGAAAGTTCTTGGTCCTAGCCATGAAGTAGTGATGTTCTACATATTTTATGAGAGATGGAGGTGTGGTGAAGTTGAGAATCCTAAGGAGTATATGCACAATTTGAAATCAGTCTTTGTAAGTTTGATCCAATCGTAAGATTTTACTCAGCTGCAAATCCATGGCTAAGCTTAATCAGAGCTGAATCTTTTGAGTACATGAACGATGAATGATATTTGGAACTGGAATACCTAGAACTGTTAGAGTATTGAAAGAAACCAGACAGAAGTTTAAATTGCATGAGAAAAGACATGATGGATTTGAAAAGAAGTTGTTTTATCATAAATAGTGAAAGGAGAATCACAACACATGAAGTTCCTGTTGATATGGGATCTATGAAGTTTAGACTTTCATATCCCCAATTATTTTCTATCCATTTATATGAAACCTGAGGGGCTTTTTATGTAGATTTTGTTAATCAGAAGAGGAGCTGATGCTATTCTTTTCTCAATTTTCTTTTTTGTTTATTTTTAGCATTCTACAGGAAATTGTGTCCATCCTTCAGGAGTTGACCAACCTATGCACCAAGTTATAGATACCTTGGAAAACGCTTTTGGTGACAAGAAGGATCAATACTATCGAGTGTGGGTTGACAGTTTATCTTTTGCAGAGGTTAGTTTGGGTTCGTGGCTGGTCAAATTTGACAAGTGGGAGATATCTGGTGAGATTTTTCTTAACTTTAATTCATTAGTCTTAAGTTCTACTCTTCAATTGGCATTTTTTTTTAATTCATTAGTCTTGAGTTCTTTTCTGCAATTTGCATCTTTATTTGCCTGATGGCTTTGTGTTTGATATGAGCATTTGGGCTAGCAAGAGCAGGTCTAAGGTTGTAAGATATGTTAAGGTTTGATTTTTTTTTTTCCTTTTTTAGACATTAAATATTGAAGAGATCCTGATATAATATTGTTTAATAGAATTCTCTTATTTTGGTCTAGGTTTGTTTGGTTGGCTCTTGCATTAATATTATTAAACTTGTCTCTTAATTTAATTAAAACTCTTTGCATTGTTAAAATCCAACATAAGTTGTGTAGTCCCTTCTCCTTAACCTAGCTTCTAGGCTTAAATCCTATTTATTGTAAATAGTGGATTATTAAGATAAAATTATCCTCAATCTCTCCATGGTGAATAGGAAAAATATCTTTAAAATTTCCTTATTTATTTCAGCATATTTTTATTTTTTTAGTTTAAAGAGTTTTTGTTCTAGGCAATGAGAATATAACTGTTGTGATTGTTGTTATAAATAAAATAATTTTTTATTTCCTTGTATAATCTCAGCTCCCAAACTTAGGAGCCCTCTTTCATCCATTATGGGTTTTCTATTTTATGTCTTTGTTTTGTGTTTTTCCTTATATCTTTGGGAGCACATGTTTAGTCCATGGTCTCACTCTAGGTAAAAGTAAATTGTATGTTAAATCCTTAAAATGTATTTTTATGGGTTACTCTTAGACTCTAGAATTTAGTCTCTGCTGATGTTTATTATTTGAGACTACTAGTTCCTTTCTTCCACCATTGATGTTACATTTTTCGAGACTACTCCCTTTTTCTTCCACCATCGGAGATGTCCCTCTCAAGGTTTCATTCATGTCCCAACACTTGTATTAGCTCCTATTCCACCTCCATTTATCACATACCATTGGTGAATAAGGGCACCACCAAAAGTGTCACCTACTTATCCTCCAACATCATTTCTTGCTCAAACTACTCTTCCACCAATGTTGCCTATAGTTGAACCTCCCATTGGAATTTGCAAAGGTATTCTGTCCACTCTTAATTCTAACCTTTGTGCCTTTGCTCTAAATTGTGACTGTTTATCCCCTTCCTATTTTTAGTTTATTTCTTCTTTGATCTTTGTGTCCATTCTTAATACTACAAGTGAACCAATGGCTAATCACAATTGTTAACAAGCAATGCTTGCAAAGATGTCTACTTTGGATGCTAGCAACACCTAAGACCTTGTTCTCTTGCCTCCTAACAAAACCATCATTAGGAGTCGTTGTGTTTATACTATGAAGATCTTGATGGTGAAAATATATACTAATTGATCACTTGAGTTAACGAATTCAGTCTTGATGTCTTCAGATACAATCTTCTCTCTAATGAAATGACAGTCAATCTCAATATGTTTGGTCTTCTCATGAAAGATAAGATTATAACTAGTATGAAGAGCAGTTTGAATGTCATATATAAGTGTCATTTGAGTGACATCTCCAAATTGTAACCCTCTAAGTAATTGCTTAAGCCAAACAAGATCACAAGTGGATGAGGCCATAACTCTATATTCTGCTTTCGCAATAGGTCTAGCCACAACACTTTGTTTCTTGTTCTTCCAAGATATCAAGTTATCACAAATGAAGACACAATATCCGAAAGTAGATCTTCTATCAGATGGAGATCCTACCTAATTAGCATTTGAATAATAAACAACTCTTGTATGGTTATTGGAACCATATAACAAACATTTTTCGGGAGATCCTTTAATGTACTTTAATATACGAATGACTGCATTCCAATAATCTTTACATGAGGAATTGAGAAATTGACATACCACACTGACTGTAAAGAAAATATCAGGACAAGTAAGTGTGAGATAATTCAACTTTCCAACTTATCTTCTATACTGCTCATGATCTGAAATAGACCCCTCCTGATTTGGTAGGAGTTTGGTAGTAGGATCCATGAGTGGGTCAACAGTTTTTGAATTCATGAACCTAGTTTCCTCCAAAATATCCAATGCTTACTTCCTATGAGATATAATAATACCATTGTTAGGTTGTGCTACCTCAATACCTAAGAAATCTCTTAGTTTGCCAAGATCTTTGGTCCGAAAATGGTGGCAAAGATGTTTCATCTTGGAGATGCCATGGTGATCACTATTTGTAAGGACAATGTCATCAACATATATTATCAAATAGACACATCCATCACTTGAGTAATGGTAAAAGACTGAATAATTTGCCTCACTCTGAGTCATGCCAAATTGTTGAACAAACCAAGCCTTAGGAGAAGAAGAAGAAGATGGGTTGTGTTGGATACGAAAAAAGAATGTAAGCGGCAAACAGTGGTGGCCGGAGGAAGGTGGTTCTGGTCTTTGTGGTCATCGTGGTCATCGGAGTGAAGGGACCTCGGTGACAGAGAAAAGCACACAATGGCCATAGGTATTGTGGACACCCGAAATAAAAGAAAAACCTGGGGATCGAAGATCGAAACCCTAAACTAATAAAAAATAATAAATTCCACCTATTAATCAGGAACCGTCTTCCTAATTACCTAGAATATGTAACTGTTAATTTCCTACAAATATATAGCCGCTAATTACATTCTAACACTTCTGGCAGGGTGGTGTTGGCTCAACTTCAGGAGACATCTGCCGTTTGCCCCCAAAAGTTAGCCCAACAGCCACCTTTACTCTGAATGGAGAACTTTAGTAGAAGAAAAAAATGGATGTCTGTTTCTAAAATGGAGAAACAAATCATGAGACAAAAAACTCTTCCGTCTAAGGAGCCTATTTGAAATTTCGGAAATAATTTCAATGTCATTAATATCTAATATAAAGTAGAGAGATTAACTACAAAAGGCATACTACATCTATTTTATCACCAAATACATAAAATAATTTTATAAACAACTTCATAATTTGAAACTGTTGCAGCTAAATTATGTTGAGTAACATTTGTGACCATATATATACTTGAGAAATACATCTATTTCTAATATTTATTTTCAAGGTATATCAGTTATGACCAGCTCTGCAGAGAACATGCAGCACTCATTCCGCAGAAACTTACATTGGATTTTATGATACAAATCATTGATTGCTTGAGAGATAGTGATTTCTGATTTGTCTTGTGTGATTCTGTTAATAAATTGCCTAATTCAATGCAGCATACTGTGTAAACTCATTTGCATTGTACTACTTTATGCTACTCTTCTAAGGCTGTGTAAACAAGTATTAGAAGATTTTCAGTTATTTTATAAAGTACTTCTACAAATCCTCTTTCTATATTGCTTATATTTCATTGGCTTATTAGACTATGTACTGTCATCTAATCAGGGAATAAGTCACAGGGTTGTTTAACAAAGGTTTTGATGAATTCAAAGGTAAGCCCTTGTACTCAGTCTTTAACTCCTAGTTTTTATTCTGCACTTCATTTTACCTTAGAATTCTGATCTTCATATATCTATTAACAGGTTTTGGATTTTTGCAGGTTGATGCACCTCATAATTATACCTGGATGCACTTACATCAGACTTGGCTGGATGGCTTAGGAGAAAAGGATGAAGTGTCTTGGTTGTTGTAGTTTCTAATCACTTCTCTTTAAAAGAGTATATTGAAAGGACTACGGTTCAAAGTGAGTTGAAGCAGCAAGAACGCAATATAGATGTCTAATTTTATCTCTTGAATAATGATGTATTAAAAAAAATTAGATAGATGTTTTATTAAATTAACTAAACTAATTAGATTAATGTTTGTAACTTGGAAAAGTATTTCTGATTAAATAAGCTAGATAGATATTATACTAAATAAAAATAGCTTATATTTACAAATTTATTGTACATCTCAATGCACTATATGTATAATTTCTAGACAATTTGAATATCTACCAGCATTTTCTAGATTGAGTTTTATAATTTCTTAGATGAACATTTTAGAATTGTTTTAGCCCTTTTATTACTCCTTCATACAAATTTCGGTAATCCAAACACGTTTCTAATTGTTAGTTTTGCTTTTGAGAATATGTTTATAGAAAATATCTATGCTCCAATAGTCCTTGGGTTTGACTTTCTCCTTAGGGCTATTACTTCCTTTGCGCCCAAAATTACTAACTACACCCCTCACAACAATGACCTCATCCTGGTATTTAATATTTTTTTTTCTCAATCATATCAAAAATATTAAAACATATAAAATTTTCAAAAATTAAAAAGATTAATATTTTCAAATAAATAATCTTTTATCAAAAACTTGATTTTTTATTTTGAATGAAAATGCATAAAAAGAAAGAATAATTCTTGTTGATCAAATAACCAAAAAATATATATAAAATCTTAATTTTTTTATCTATTTTATATTAAAAAAAATAAATTCATGAATTTAATTATTACTTTTATATTCTTTTCTAATTTGACTTTTCAGGAAATTACATTACCGGAATTTAAGAAAAGAAAAAGTTCTGAAAATTTAGTCTTCAGAAAGTCCAATTTAATGTTCAGTCTATTCTATTGGGTATATTTATATTAAATCAGTATTATTTGTGGAAAAAAGGATTACCTCTAACGTGGATCGATCATGGTTGCTTGACTTTTATGTAAAAGAATGTCCCACATTTTGAAATTGAGAAAAAGGCAATGAGAACACTTAAAAGTAAGAAGCTTTGAAAGAAAGATCAGTTGAATTTTATAGATAAAATAGTTTTGAAAAGTAAGGGGGTAGTATAAAAGAGGTGTTATGGATGATTGCATTATGAAGAGGAAGATGAGTCACTCTGGTGGAACGCTAGCTTTGTTCCTTGTAATACTGATTATGAACCCTACGATAACGCTTGGTGAGTTGAGGAGTGCAGAATCAGCTTTGGAAGAAATGAAGCCATAGTATCCTGTAAAAAAATAATAATAAAGAGATAATCAATTTATAAATTACTAATTTTATACTAAAATTTGTAGACAATCGGCATAGGGAAGGAAACATGTCGGATCGGGTACAAATAGTGACTACCCGCAATTCGATCAGTTAGATAAAAATATATCTGTTACCCGATCCATTACCCTTTGGGTACCGTTTAAAAAATACCAACGGATATTTTAAAATCCGTAGGTACCCACAGATACCCATAAAAAAAAATATATTTTATATATTTTAAAATAAAATTTAAATAAAATTATAAAAAAATATATGATATAATATAAATTAAAATTTAATTTTAATTAAATTTAACCTCATAAAATATAATTTTATTTTATTTTTAATTAAATTTAATAAAAAAAATATAAATTAATTTTTTTTAGGGTAACGGGTACTCGCGGGTCAGGTAGTATACAACCCGTACCCGACCCGTTTAAAAGCGGATATTAAAATACCTGCTACCATTTATCCACAGGTAGTAAATATCCGTAAGTAGTAACTACCCGCCGCACTCCAAAAACCAAGAATATGTTTCCTTATTCTCAACTTCAATAACAGCATATGCCAAAGGCAACATTTTCTCATTGCCATCTCTTGCAACAACTGTTAACAACTCCCCTCCATATTTTCCTTTCAAAATAAACCATTCAAACCAATAATAGGCCTACAAGATATAAAGTTGTCCTTGCATGTCTTCAAACATACATACAATCTCTTGAATATTGGGTTGTCCTCTTTATGTTCTACATTGACTTTCACAGTAGATTTAGGATTTACTTAGAAGCTCATTTGTATAGTCATATACTCTTTTAAAGTCATTCAACGAATATTAAATTCCCTACTCTAGGTATGCTTGTTGATAATTTTTCTTAATTGCCCTATACTCTATTCGGCCTTATAAGCATAATAAACGTACTATTGACATATGCCTTTTGCGTCACAACATTTAACACAAACTCTTTGTTTGTCAATTTTAGAAATTTTCAATTTTTCATCATTTTGCACATCAAAAGTTCTTATTGCTTTGGTGATGTACAAATTCCATTCAATTGGAAGACCCACATGGTCTAGCCACTTCAACTTCGACACTACCTTTCAAGAATTCATCTTCCACTTCATCTTCATGAATACTAACATCCATTAGATCATCCTCACTCAAAACTTCCTCTTCAGACTCACTCAAAATACTAAGATCAAAGTCATCCTGACCTTGACCTTGGCCATGACCTTTCCCTCCCCCTCTACAACACCCTTAGGCAGACCTTCTCCCTCCACAATAATATCAGGTTGATCCTCTCTCTCCATAGTAACCTCAGGCTAACCATCCACATTAACTTCGTCTTCACAATCACCCTCTCCTTCCACAACAATCTCACACTGACCCTCCATATTAACTTCTTCTTCACAGTCACCCTCTCCCTCTACACCAACCTCAGCCTGACCCTCTACATGAACTTCTTCATAGTCACTCTCTTCCTCCATATGAACCTCATCCATAAAACCACCCTCAAGAGGAAAATATTCCAACATATTTATTCCAACAAGAAGAGTTAAAGTCATCCATAAAGATGGTCTAAACTTTACCTTTTGGACTGTCTTTAAAGCCATCATAAAACATAACTTGGAATAGTATAGGTTTCTTTAGGCCATGTATTTTTGCCAAGTATTGTAGATTTCTTTAGGCCATGTATTTCGACAAAGTAGGCAAGTTTGTTTAAGACTTCTATTAACACCTAATTAGTATAAGGTTTTTCTTTAAGCTAGACATTCAAACCATGTGGAAAGTATGTGCCATGTGTCATGCTTTTATTGGAGACGATTTAACTTTAGTAATGGCCACATGACACTCTAGGAATGGAGAGGGTTGTGTTTTATGAGTGGCCACATGTCCTTCTATCATTGGAGAGGATTTGTTTAAACTTTTCCTTCTATCATTAGATTTCAATCCCTTGAAAACCCTAATAAGTAAATATGCTTTACAAATTATTTAATACAACTAATGGTCCAAATTCTATCCCTAGATACAATTTCCTTTAGGTATCTTATTCCAACTACAAATTCACAATATATTTCCCAATATCAAATAAACCAAATATCAACCTATGAGTGGCCAAATCATAACAAGCATTAAGTAAAGGAAGACAATACTAAAATTCAATGAAATAGGCAAAAATACATTCAAAACATCTGCATATTACATAAGAGTTTAGTGGCTACATCTATCCCTAACAAGAATGAAATTAGCTATCCATTATCATGGAGAGCTTAAGCTTACAAATGGAATAAATGGAAGAAGGTGGAGACCCAAGGAAGAAGAAAGGAATGTTCCCACAAACCCTAGCTAGCCTCTAAGTTCTCCAGGAGAGAGTTCTCGTGTCTAGTCGCCAAAAGATCCAACTTCCTTTGCGTTTCTGAGCTAAATAGGTTAAGTATGCCACATCAACATAAGTGGCACTCAACGGCGCTCAAGCGGTGAAAAGCCGAGAAGGATGGCACTTAGCAGTAGCCTAGTGGCACTCAAGCAGTGAAAAACCGAGAAGAATGGCTCTTAGAGACACATAAGGGGCGCTCAAGTGCCAACTTTGCATGAAGAATGACGCTCAGCAACAAGGATATGCCACTCAATGCTAAGGGTCTTTGCCAAGCTTATCATTTTGTAGTTCTTTTGGCTTCTATGGTCTTCCAATCTTTTATTTGGCACGTAAGATTTTTGTAATTGATCTATATATACCAAAAAGTGGGGGTTATAGATGAAAATTGAATCAAAACAACTCAAGATGTAACTACTTAGAAGCACACAACAATTTAAGGCATCAAGAAGGTAGAAAGCTAGAGAAGAGTTTATTTTGTTACTAAGTCATAATAGAATTATAGGTAAAATTCAATATTATCAATGGCTTGAGATCTTAGGTTTTTCCATCCATTACATTTTTGTCGAATCTCCAAAGTCCAAACGAGATTCTGCATGTAAAATATAGAAAATTTTAATTTGAAATCTTACTTCCCGAGTTACAGGGAGATTCTGTTTATGTGGGTGTCAGGTTTGGAGAAGGAGCTTCCTAAAACAAAATTCTTGTTGATATAACCAACATGCAATAACAACTAAAGCAACATGACTATGCTGAAGACATGTTAGATACCCTTGGTGATAGAGTATCAAAACCACACATTCTCATGACAGATAAGATGCTGATTGCTCAGGGTAAGAAAATGGAGACTTTAATACCTATGGAGATTGCATTTAATACTAGAGGTATGATCTTCAGCAGGTTGTGAAGTGGACTGAACAGATTCTTCCGTTTTGACTCGTGTTGTTTATTGTTTTCATCGACTAGTATTTGTAAGGTACTACTTGTTTATTATGTTTAGTTATGTCTCTCGAGTTGTTTTGTTGTTTAAATGCAAACTATGTATTTAAGCCATTGTATTATTTAATTTCTAATTTGATGAATGTGCTAGGGTTTGAGGATGTGGGTGAAGAAAGTTATATTACTCAAATATTAGAAAGATTGCTTATGCTTGACTTGTTGACGTGACTACGATAATATAATTTGTTTGGGGTATGCTCTTGTGCATTGTGGTCTTGATATTGATAGTTGTTGAGATTGTTGTTAGGGGGAGCACTGGTTTAGCTGAACCCACAATCTCAAATTTTCTGGTTTTTTATGATGGCAATACATGATTAATAATACATGTGTATTGTGTGTTACATGTTCTATGCTTACATGTTATATGATCATATGGGAACATGTTTATGATGTTGCTGCATTGTTCATTGCATTTCACTATACTATATATGTGATTTTATACTTGAATGCATGACACATATTTTTGGAAAAGAAAAACCACATGCACTAATGGTGAACTTTAAATTGTATGGAAAAACAACAGTTTTAAGTCGACTTCATTATGGGGTGAGTCGATTAAAACTCGTGTCTTCGACTGCATTAATTGCGTATTCAATTAATTGCTTTGATTGGTGCTAACTTTTATAACTGTTTTGTTATATTTAACTGCATTAGTAGCGAAGTCGATTAAAGTGTGTCAAAGTTGTGATATTCTATAAATTGACACAACTTTGATTTTTGTAAGAACTTTTGTGATTCTAACGATTTTGTGATATCTTTTAGATAAGTGTTGTCTTACAGAAAGTGGAAAAAGCTCCAAGAATCAAAGAAGAGACCGTGGTGATCATCTCCTTGTGATTTCTTGAAGAACAAGATTTTTGTGCATTGAAAGTCTGATCTATCTACACATTGAGGTGTCTACTGCAAGATCAGGATCTACAATCTGCTAAAGATTGGGTTGTTTCCCTATTGTGATTACAGGAAGAAGAGCGTGCTGTGTTCTTGACTTTGAGGGGTTTCTTAAAGGGTTGAGACAACAGAAGAGGGGATTCTTGTTGCTGGTCTTGTTATTATATGCCTATATTTTGATTAGAGGATTAGAGAGGTTGTTTTATATTTTTGACGTGAGGTCTCTATAAAAGCCTTGTTGTGAAAACCTTGATCATTATTGGCAGGTTGGCCGAACCAATATAAAAAAAAAGTGTTTAATTTCTCTGATCCCTACACTTTTACTTTTAGTCTACTATGTTCTTTACTCAATCGACTTTATTTCCGCTGCATTAGAAAATATTTTTCCTTGCGTTTCAAGAAAGTTTTAAAGGCATCACCTTTTGCGAAAAAGATTTTAAAAGAACATTGTTTTTACGTTTTACCAATTCACCCCCCTCTTGGTGTGAGAAACTAAGCCATTCTATTTTAACAATAGTTGTGCTTCAATATATCTTAGTTTTGTCCACACCTTGTATTTGGTGGCTCTATCGGTTGGAATGGTATTCCTTGATGCTCAAAGGGGGGATTCACCTGCAAAAGTCTCTCCGAAGCTGAACTCAGTAAGTGAATGTAGGATCTTATGAAAATAATGAGTATGAGTAACTATGAAGTGAACTTAAGGAATACTAGTTGTATTTATAGAATGATACTTACTTCAAACATATAATAACAATATAGTTAATAATAATAGAATGACAACTCATCATAATCAATAACCATAATAACAAACAACCGAGATTAATTCTGATACGTGGATATTACTCCAATAAATATAGGTTTAGATTAATCTGGAGTAAAGAGAATTAATGAAGCTTGTTGGGTTGTGTTCTTTATATGTGTATTGAACTGTGTAGAAACAATTTTCTTTTTTATTAAAAAATGTCATCGCACAACTTTCTATATTAATTATATTTTGAACTGGTGTTAATTCATTTACAATTCTTCGACTGTCTCATTTATTATATTTTTATTATACTTGATGGATTTCAACTAATATGAAAACTTGTTATAAAAGTTGATTTTTCCACTGAATTTTCAACTTAAAATAATGACATGTATGATTTTAATAATAATTATTATAATTGACTATGATTTTATATTACACATTTATACCATTCGACCTAATCATATATTCAAATTTACTTTGGATTTCTTTTTCACATGGGATCCAGTCTTCTTGTCGGCACTAGGAGTGGTGAGAGAGCGCGTTTCTTTCAAGGCTGGTTAACTTTTATGAGTTTTGTATGATAATGATTGTTAAAAATTAGAACTACGCTTAAAACAAAGGAAAATAAGTAAATTAAATTGTATTTTTGAAATATTTAAGACGATGCTAACATTTCCTTCTGACTTGTATAATGATTTTTCTTGTCATGATATAGATAAGGATCGCGATATACTAACAACGCATTTTTGACAACGCTTTTGACAACGCCACGTGTCGCGTTGTAATTGGTTTGATTTTAATTTTTTTTTAAATGAAAATCTGATGTTGAGGGGTTCAGAGTGAATTTCCGAAACTGCCCCACTTCTTTTTCTCAGTGAATCCTCTGTCCAGAAGAGTTCGTGGTCAGTGCTAGGGATTTCATTTTCATATTTTCGTTGTCACTCCTGTGCACAGTCATCCTTGTCTTTCCCAAAACTCTCGTTCTCTGTTCCACCACTCTCGTTGTCCTTCGCACTCTCTTTTCCGTCATCGAGATTCAGGTTTTTTTTCATTTCATTTTTTGTGTTTGTTGTGTTGACTATGTGCCTATTTGAGTTCGTGGTCTGCTTTAACCGGTCTCGGTGGAAGGTTTGTTTGAAGTTCGTGGTTCTTTCTTTGTTATTTTCTACAATGGCTTCGACCCTGACATTGGTTCTTCCATAAAGCTATGTACTTCATTCGTTTGAGGTATTCGATGTGTGTTTTGTTGGTTATTATGAAGCTTTGTCTTAATGGGTTGTGGGTTTTTATGGGTTCTGTGTTTTATCGCTTTTCTAATAGATGAAAAAAAAATTATTTTCAGATGCAGTTGTTTGTTCAAAATTCAATGAAAACCAAGTTTATTGGTGGTTTGAATGAAATTTTAACTGACAAGCAAAGGGCTATTATTTCACAAACTCCATTTCATTGGTTTTTAGAACTAAATGATGACATTAAGCTTGGTAGGAATATTCTAAACGATTTATTGAAAAGGTGGGATGATGAAAGGGATGGTTTTTGTTTTGGAGAAAAATTTGTGGAAATAAAGGAATTAGATGTTACGTTAAGTTTAGGGTTGGGTTTAGTTGATGAGCAGATTAAGTTGAATGAAAAAAGACTTGGAAAAAGTCATTGTCGGAAGCTCTTTGCAAAAGTAAATGGAAAATATGATTTGCAAGTTATATATGACTTCATTTTGAAAAACACAAGAAGTTGCGTTCACTAGATGTTTGTAAGCTATACATTTTGGTAGGAATTTCTGAGATATTGTTACCCAATCGTACCAAAACAATATTCCCAATGTTGTTTGAAAAAGTTGATAATATAAAAGATTTGGGTAGGTTTTGTTGGGGTCGTATAGTATACCAATATCTACTTAGTAGTTTCAGAAAAGCTTGTACAACTTGGAATGGAGGGAAAGGTGCAAGGACTGTGTATGTGGAAGGTTGTGTGTACGTGTTTCAGGTAAAACTTTTATATAGATTGTTTCATTCCTTGAAATGTTTCAGTTCATAAATGTAGAATGTTTTAGTGAGCGTATTGTGTATACTAATTATGGTGTGTGTAATGTATTTCAGGTTTGGTTTTGTGATCGTTTCGTTCCTTGTAATAATGTAGTTAAAAAATCCCCTAGAATTTTGCATTGGATTAATGTGAATGTAGGTGACAATTTCATACAATCTGCAATGGAGACGGGGGTGGTATGTAATCAGTGGTTTTATTAACATATTTGATTTATTGATTTAATTTATACAATGATGTTTTTGATGAATTTGCAGACGCTTGATGATTATGGTGCATCAATGACAGAAATGAGGCAACCATTTGTGAGAGCATCGTTAAATCCAACTGGAGAGGAAGAAAGGAAGAAAGCACTTGAAGAAGAGTTGGCTGCATTGAAGACTAAGTTGCTTGAGGAGAAAAATAAATATTGTGGTGGTTAAGGTACCCCATGTAACCAAAATGACAATTGCAACAACTTTGGAGGTGAGGGAGAAGATTGCAGCAATGAAACTGTTATGAAGTATTACATGCGCCGAAAGCTATTCAAAAGTGCAGTTTGTAAAACTCCATACACCGGATATAGTCCCAAACTTTAATTATGGATATTTGTATAATTGC
Organism: Vigna reflexopilosa; assembly: GCA_027742785.1. Taxonomy (NCBI): domain Eukaryota; kingdom Viridiplantae; phylum Streptophyta; class Magnoliopsida; order Fabales; family Fabaceae; genus Vigna; species Vigna reflexopilosa. The sequence continues at coordinate 6,880,321 of CM050917.1, forward strand.
AGTATTTTGTAGAACTTCAATTATGGATATTTGTATTTGAAAGAAAGATTTGGTTTGGTAATTAAGAAAGTGGTTCTTAGCAAATGCTTATTTGAATTGTTATTGTAATATTCATTCCATATGATGATTGGTTGTGTTGTTTAATTTTCATCCTTAGTTGTTGTTAACAAATGTCGAGTTATGTCCAATTCTGTGACCCCTATATGTAGGGAAGACCCATTAAGGGTGTTTGTAAGTTGACAGGTAAGTTGATGAACAATTTGTATAGACGTAAATCTGTTGTAATCGATTATAAACAAGTTGTAATCTTTAACCTGTTGAGAAACTATTTTTGTACAAAAACCTCATGAGTGCTACCAAAGCATAGCTTAACCGCTCCCCATGAGCCCTTTATAGTGTGTTAATGTAAGTCTAATCGCTTACATGTGGTGGTAATAACTTACAATTGGAAAAATGGAATTATGTACCAGAACTTCAGGGGTGCTACCCAGTATTTGCTGAAGAACTCCTCACTGTCTGCAGGAGTGTGTTTTTAGTTATTTTTTTAAGTGGATAACCATGTTGGGCATGGTTGAAGGTGTGGCGAAGAAGGATTTTCAAGTTAGCTCATTTCCTTGGTGATGGAAGACCAAGTCTAGGTCATCCTGGGTTTAGGGGGGAGGCCCTTTACCATTGACACAAGTTTGATGCACCTGTAATCGCTTACAATGGCTGGTAATCGCTTACAATTGGAAAAATGGAATTTTGTACCAAATCTTCAGGGGTGCTACCCAGTATTTGCTAAAGAACTCCCCACTGTCTACAGGAGTGTGTTTTTAGTTTTTTTTAAGTGGTTAACCATGTTGGACATGGTTGAAGGTGTGCAGAAGAAGGATTTTCAGGTATAGGTGAGTCCATTGGTTGATGAGGAAGGCCCTTCACCTTTGACTTTCTTTTGCAGGTGAATTTTAAGCTCTTACGAACTACTATACCAGTGTTTACTTTAACTCCGACTTTTATTTTGGATGACTGTAATATTTATTGGCAGGACTCTATCAACGTTTAAGATAACTATAGTAATTTCTATTTATATGGTTTTATGCTATTAATGTACACACCATGGACACATGAACATGAAAGAATTGTTGGAGTGTTGTACAAAATTTGGTTTCTTTATGACTTTACCATTTTAAATTTCACCAAACAAAAGGTGCAACCCCTGCATGGGGAGCCATGCATCCAAAACGTGGGAGCATTGATGGAGTTTTCGTACAAATTCCTTTTATCCACTGTGTAAGCGATTACAGCCTTGGTGTAATCGCTTACACAAGCACATCACAACCTCCTCACACCACCATTGCATGAAACCACTAACACCCAATTATGTTCACACACTCATATCCTTTCAACCATAAATTCCAACATTAAACAAGTCATCCCACAATTTCTACCTAAGAATCAACCACCACTATGAACATTCTTCCAAAAAGTGCACCAATATCAGGTCCAACCACTGCATGGGGAGCCATGCATCTAAAACTTGGGAGCAGTGTTTCAGTTTTGGTACAAATTTCGTTGTAAGCGATTACAGCCTTGGTGTAATCGCTTACACACGCATATCACAGCCTCCTCACACCACCATTGCATGAAACCACTAACACCCAATTATGTTCACACACTCATATGCTTCCAACCATAAATTCCAACCTTAAACAAGTCCTCCCACAATTTCTACCTAAGAATTAACCACCACTATGATCATTCTTCCAGAAAGTTCACCAGTATTAGGTCCATCCACTGCATGGGGAGCAATGCATCCAAAACGTGGGGGCAGTGTTTCAGTTTTGGTACAAATTCTGTTGTGAGCGATTACAGCCTTGGTGTAATCGCTTACACACACACATCATAGCCTCCTGACACCACCATTGCATGAAACCACTAACACCAAATTATGTTCACACACTCATATCCTTTCAACCATAAATTGCAACCTTAAAAAGGTCCTCCCACAATTTCTACCTAAGAATCAACCACCACTATGAACATTTTTCTAGAAAGTTCACCAGTATCAGGTCCAACCATTGCATGGGGAGCCATGCATCCAAAACGTGGGAGCAGTGTTTCAGTTTTGGTACAAATTCCTTTGTAAGCGATTACAGCCTTGGTGTAATCGCTTACACATGCACATCACAGCCTCCTGACACCACCATTGCATGAAACCACTAACACCCAATTATGTTCACACACTTATATCTTTCTAACCATAAATTCCAACCTTAAACAAGTCCTCCCACAATTTCTACCTAAGAATCAACCACGACTATGAACATTCTTCCAGAAAGTTCACTAGTATTAGGTCCAACCGCTCCATGGGGAGCCATGCATCCAAAACGTGGGAGCAGTGTTTCAGTTTTGGTACAATTTCCTTTTATCCACTGTGTAAGCGATTACAGCCTTGGTGTAATCGCTTACACAGGCACATCACAGCCTCTATCCTTCATACTGACAATGGCACTTGGATGAAATCAGTAACACCCAACTGTGTGCACACACTAATCTCCTTCCAACCATAAACAAGTCCTCCCACACCTCCCTAAACCTAGGAATCAACTACCACTATAAACAAACTACCAAACATTTGACCAGTAACAGGTCCAACCACTCCATGGGGAGCCATGCATCCAAAACGTGGGAGCAGTGTTTTAGTTTTGGTACAAATTTCTTTTTTACACTATGTAAGCGATTACAGTCTTTGTGTAATCGCTTACACAGGCAAATCACAGCCTAATTCTAGCATCTTTCACAAACTTCAAAAGTTAAAAAATCAACCAAATCAACATTTTACAATACATTTGACTAACTCACGTTCAAACGCTCCATGGGGAGCTATTATTAAAAAACATGGGAGTAGAGGGAAAGTTTCAGTACAAAATCATGTCCTTCAATTGGTAAACGATTACAGACTATGTGTAATCGATTACACACGCACATAGCTGGAAATATTTTTGTTATACAAACACAACTTCCAGCAGTTCATGAACAACCAATTCAGTATACCTATTCTTGGACTACAGTGCCTCATCAATACAGGGACAAAAATTGTAAACAAATTGAACAATAATTATTAAATAACACATAAGATGTATACATCCAATATAACTTATGATTACAAAAATCATTTACAATTTGCCACAGTTCTCATCAATGTATAAAATTTTCAAAGTAAATAACAATCTTAACCAAAACAACAGTTTATTCCTAGTGCTAAATCAATCCAAGATCGTAAAGCGTTTCAATTCTTCTGACGTTCTCCTCATCCATTATCCAGTCCCATATAAACTTCTTCCTAAAGCCATGCAACTCCTCCTGAAAAGAACATTTTGTAATTTAAATACAATGTCATGAAGAAGATAATGACATATATCACAAATCCATTAATTAGCCTACATTTGTGTAGTCAGGCATGCTCTTGCCATCAAATTTTTCCTCTCCATCCCATATTTCAATAGCTTTCATCATGATAACACCATAATCATAACTGTTACAATTAAATGAAAACCATTCAGAAGTTTTATTAATATGAACAACAGTATTTCAACTAATACCAATAGTTTAACAAATCAAAAATAAACCAATAATTGAACAAATGAGTATTATAATATATATTTACGTGTTTGGTTGCACTGGATTTTAGCTTGTTGAACTAATAAAGGACACTTCGAATCTTCAAATGAATTCGTCAACAGACCCCAAAGCCGTTGAATCTTTTGAGCCTGTTTTGTACAAATATCAATACCTCTTAATTAAATATAAGTACATTTTAAGTGCAACCATTCATAAACAAAAAAATCTACAACCATTCAAAAACTTCAATTGTTCTATCAATCCGACAACGTCCTTTGATACCCTTTTCCAGTGAGTCAATGACGAAAAGCTGAAAGGTGTAGACCTTAAGTGCATAACACCACCAATGTTAACTGCTAACAAATGGGATGAACACGGTTCAACCATGTAAAACTACTAACAACCACATACAATACAATAACAAGTATGTACTTTTCCAAAATAACCTTTACTAACCCAATCAGCAGTCAATAAGTCTTCAACTTTTACGAGATCGTTCCGGAAATATGGTTGGTAATCAAGAAGTTTCCGCACATGTTGATTGGCTGGTTTTCTCTTATAGTCAATTAGTACATGTGTCTTTGATAAAAAAACAAATTTCATCAATAAACAACCATGTCAATATGAAATGAGACCATCCAACAAAATTACCAAAGTACAAGCTTTTACCGCAAAATTTGGACTGAATACCATCCTCTTTATGACTCCAGAGGATCTTTTCTCAAAATACATAAATATTGTTGCTGCAAAAATTAGAGTCTACAAAATAATAAACAATTTAAACATCAACTATTTATATTTTGAAACTTGAATTAAAACATTCATTTGAACCAAGTGTATAATTACCATGTTGTCAACATGTTGTCAAGGCCCTAAAGCGTTACATTCAGCTGTGGTCAACAATTGACCCATTATTTCAGAAACATAGCTGAAATAACAAGAATATTAAATTAGGTACTAATATCATTCATCACTAATTTCATTAACAACTTATTGTTATCTTACCTCCTTTCAATGTCTCTTCCCATCACTGCATTGTACAACGTATCTAAATCAACGGTTGTTCTTGGATCACCATTATAGGTACGCAAAGGGACTACTAACTTGGGTTCAACATGACCATCGTCATCATCATCACCTATGTCAATCATAGGAGGTCGATGCACAAGTTTTTTCGCGACAAGTTCTTCATCTGCACCTTCTGCATGTGCATCACTTAAAGCTTCTTCATGTGCCTCAGAACCTTCATGTGCAGCTCCTTCATGTGCAACCTCTTCATGACCTTCTTCCCCATATTCTGCATCAACAGGTGCTTCATCTGCAGCTACTTCATTTGCAGCTGCTTCATTTGCAGGTACTTCATCTGCAGCTGCTTCATCTGCATGTGCAAGTTTGCAGGTCCTTCACAGCAGCTACTTCAACTCCAGCTCCTTCAATTGCAGGACCTTCATTAGCAGCTCCTTCATTTGCAACTGCTTCATTTGCTTGACCTGCAGCTTCATCAGGAGCTTCACCTGGAACTTCTTCACCTGCACACACTTCTTTCCCCTCACCCTCAACACCTTGGTTATCAACATATCCAAAGTTTCGTAAGTTTCTAAGATCACTTAGTTCCTTCCTCACAACAACTATTTCATTCCTTACACTTCTTATCCTCTCGTTATTTCTCCTAATTTTATACACAGCTTCTAATTGGGAACTTCCATCTACTTCTTTTTCAAGTGGTTCTCCTTCACGCCTGCTACCTTCATCCTTTCCAACCACATCCAAATTGAAAGCTGCACGGATAATGGGATTTAAACGATCTTTCGATGAAAGGTACCAATCAAAATGTACCTATAACATTGGAAAACAGTTACCTCAACTAAATCACTACTCCATAAATCACAAAAATAGCAACATAACATGTTCAAAAAATTACTTACCTCGCCTCTCTTTAACAAAGCATCAATTTCTTCAGTGTCAGAATTTAACGAATGAAATCGCAAAATGCGCGGGAATACCTTGTGAGAAGAATGGGCATACAAACCAAGGCGTTCATACGCCCAAAGCTACAATCAAAATATTAAAACCATTACAAAAAGCTCTAACAATAAACTTACTTAACAAAACAAAGAACCAATATTTATTCTTACCTGTAAAACAACAGCACTGCCACTTATGCTCATAGAATCTTCAATGTCTCCAGTAAGTATTTTCTTGTTACATCTATTAAGACTCTTAACAATATATGTTGTACGACACTACTCCAGTCCTAATTAGACAAATTATTTAACTCATCTAGAACTAAACAAGGCATGTTAGAAACATGTTTTGTCTTCCTAGGAAAAAAGAACACCACAAAACAAATTAATATATACAAACGACAAACTACATCCACATCAACATCATCATTATGTACAAGGACATTAAACATCTTAAATAGCTCTTTCAATAATGTTTTTTTACAATTAGTAAAATGTTCACCTACTTTACCCACAATTGATTCATCCAAAGGTACCTCCAATCCTCCCACTCTAAACCCTAAACTCATGACCACATCCTGCATATGAAAAGGAACCAACTGTTGCCTAACTCTAAACGCTTGATGGTGGGGAATCCATCGACGAACCATTAGTTTCAACAATTTAAGGTTAAGATGTATAGTATCATGAATTCGTAAACACATCTTAAATGGAGTTCTGAAAATGCGGCTCTGATGTCTCAATTGCAGTAAGGAATTCATTTAGGTAATATAGTATGTATCCATCCAAGCCCTCATGTGCCACTGTTGAACAATTCAAATTTATAAAAATCAATTTCTAAAACAATGCTACAAAAGAACTCACAAAACAAAAAAGTTCCAAAATCTACTTACATTGCTTTTACACGGTACCATTTTCAGTTGTACTAATACCGTCAATCAACTCTTAACCTAACATAAATTACAAAAATAGATAATATTAACTTCAACTGTCAAACTGGGTTATAGCAGATATCAAATGTGAAACTGGGTTATAGCAGATATCAAATGTAAAGAGCGCCCAATAACCAAATGTACGAAAACACGATGCAGCGATACTCACCAACCAAATGTACGAAAAAACCTAACCTTTCCAACCTGTGAACCACCGCAAAGAACACCTAAACGCAAAACAAACGCACAATAAAGGCAACGTTATTGAAAGGAACAATGAAGACATCGAATACACCTCTCCATTCGAAACCTCTTCATTCGACGGTTGCCTAATAAGCCAAACTTCGCCCAAAAAACCAGACTTCCACCAACGACTTCAAATAGCGGATAGAGAGATACCTTTTTGAGACACAACTTTTTTGAAAGGGAGTGTTTTTCAGAGAGATCTTTGTGGCTTTGGTTCTTTGTTTTCGAGAGAGTTCGTTTCTGAGGGAGAGAGTTTTTCACCGATTTTTGTTGGAGACAGAGCACTGATACACCGTTCTTTCGTAACTCTGGAAGGCTCCAAAAGGTATACCCTCAATTTCACCCTTCCAACAATGCCCTCGTTAAATCTGATCAACTATTTTAAAAATTTATTTCAGCCAACGAATGAGACAACGATAGGTGGCGTTGTCAAAAACTTTGTCAAATAACGTTGTCAAAGTAACGTTTTCCTATAGATAATGTTTTAAAAATATTTTCAAAAACTAAGCGTAAGTTGAACGTTTAGGAAGCAGTATAAAAGAGGTGTTATGGTTGTGTTTTGGTTCATTGAAGTATTAATAAAATTGGTGATTATGATAAGGAAGATGGCATATTCGAAAACACAGAAAGGGCAGTAATGTCAAAGCATCCCATACAACCTTTTTTGAAGTTTAAAAGAAATAGGTACACGTGCCAGAGAGAGAAAATCAGAAAGTTTGAGACGTTTAGAGAGAGAGAGGAAAGGAGAATGCAGACGCTTTGCTAGGGTTCCGACCCTCCTCCTCCTATCACTACCACCGTCTACGACGGAGCTCCACCACACCTACCCAGACGATCAAGAATACACAGAAACACTCAGGTATGAATAATACCTTCTAAAATTTTATTATCACTGCAAATATAGAGATTACAAGCTTTTATAGAACAACATCTGAAAGTAACTAACATAACAATACTGTTTTTCTGTTTATTTTAACACTCCTCCTAAACAAAAACAGTAAAAAAACAAATTTTTATGAAGAAACACACTTTTTCACCGATTGAACGGTGAAAAAGCCATCTCCGGCGAACCACCGCCACTTCCACCGATTAACAATCGGTAAAAACTCTTCCTTTTGCTGTGAACAAGTTTTCCACCGAATAAACGTGTGAAAACTTCTTCCTCTGAGTTGATCTTCACACTTGGACGAAAAAACCCTAAATTTTCGTTACCCCTTTCTTCGGATCTGCTCCGATCTCCAATTTTTCCACTCCGATCTGCTTTCTAAGTGTTAGAAAGCGTTCCCCTTTCAATGATTTAGTAAGTATGTCTGCAATCTGAACTTCAAATCTGCAGTACACCACCTTTAGCTTCCCTTTGCTAACCTGCTCTCTGATGAAGTGAAATCGTGTCTCAATGTGCTTGCTCCTACCGTGTGGTGTAGGATGCTTGGTCAGGTTAATGGCTGACTTGTTGTCAACAAGCAGTCTGACCTTCCCCTCAACTCCTATCTTCAGTTCCTTCATCAACGAATCAAGTCAGGCTGCCTGACAAGTGGCTTCACATGCTACAATATACTCTGCTTCACATGAAGACAGAGCTACAACTGGTTCTTTCGTAGAGCTCCAAGAAATTGGTGCTCCTTCCAGGAAAAATACGTAACCAGCTGTACTCTTCCTATCACCCTTGTTTCCACACCAATCCGAGTCAGAATAAGCAGTTACACGCACATCTCCTTCTAAATCATTTTTAGGAAGTACAATTCCATAATTTGTAGTACCTTTTAGATACCTTAGAATCCTTTTTATAGCATTTAGATGAGAGAGTCTGGGATTCTGCATGAACCTACTGACCAAACCCACACTGAAGCTAATATCAGGTCTTGTATTGCACAAATACCTTTGGCTTCCAACCATTCTTCTATACTCAGTAGGATCAACAGCCTCCTCCTCAGGATCTTTCTCCAGCTTCAATCCCACTTCTACTGGAGTAGCAGCAGAATTGCAATGAAGCATGTTAAACTTGGTTAACATGTCCAATGCATACCTAGACTGATGTATCACCATGCCTCTGTCAGTCCTAGTGAACTCAATCCCTAGGAAATAGCTTAGCTGTCCCAAATCACTCATTTCAAATTCTTGCAACATATGGTCTTTGAAATCAGTAATTCTCTCCACACTGCTTCCAGTAACAAGCAGGTCATCCACATACAGGCAAACTATTATCATTTCCTCTCTTCCATTCTGCTGGTAACACTGAACATACACTCCATGTTCAGAGATACACTTTTCAAACCCAACACTTCTCATGAAACTATCTATCCTTTTATTCTAGGCCCTTGGAGCCTGCTTGAGCCCATACAAAGCCTTTCTCAACCTGTACACCTTGTTTAGATGCCCTTTTACTTCAAAACCTTGAGGCTGAACAACATACACTTCTTCCTCCAAGTCTCCATTCAGAAATGCAGACTTTACATCTAATTGGTGTAAGGTCCAGTTGTGCTGTACAACAACTGAAACCACCAGCCTTATTGTCTCCATTCTGGCCACAGGTGCAAACACCTCCCCATAATCAATTCCAGCTTGCTGCAAAAAACCTTTAGCCACCAGCCTGGCCTTGTATCTTGTCACCACCCCTTGAGGATTTATCTTGGACTTATAAATCCACTTCAGTGCTATGGGTCTCTTGTTAGGAGGTAACTCTGTCAGCTCCCAGGTCTGGTTCTTTACAATTGAACCAATTTCTTCCTCCATGGCCTTGTACCACCTCTCATCCTTCACTGCCTGCTCAAAATCAACTGGTTCAGCTTCTGCTATTAATGCAAAGTGAACAAAATTACCTTCTGATGAAATGGTTGCATCATAGGCTAGATCATAGTCTCTCAAATGGGTTGGCAATTGAGTAACCCGAGAAGACCTCCTAACACTCTCCTCCCTCCTGCATGCTTTTGACTCTGCTACAGGTTCACTTTCCAATTCAATGGTTGGTACTTCCTTTTCTTTAACTTCCCACTGCCATTCTTCAGTTTCATCAATCTTTACATCCCTGCTGATTGAAGTAGTACCTGTTACATGGTCATATAGCTTGTACCCTCCTGTAACATGATATCTAATCAGAATTAGTGGAATTCCCCTATCATCTAGCTTCTTTCTCAACTGTTCTGGGACATGTTTATAGCATAGGGACCCAAACACTTTCAGATGCTTCACATCTGGCTTCACTCCTGTCCAAGCCTCCTTTGGTGTGATTCTATTAAGTCTCTTTGTTGGAGACAAATTCAACACATAAGTTGCTGTCAACACAGCCTCACCCCATAAGAAACTAGGCAACCCCTTACTCTTCAACATGCACCTTACCATGTTCAAAATTGTTCTATTTTTCCTCTCTGCTGCCCCATTGTGTTAAGGCGTGTAGGGAGGAGTCACTTCATGAACAATCCCTTCCTTCTCACAATATTCTCTGAAAGCTGTGGAGATATACTCTCTTCCTCCATCTGTTCTCAGTATTTTCAGCTTCTTTTCACTCTGCCTTTCTACCATATTCTTAAATTTCTGAAACTGTTGTAACACCTCCCCTTTTCTCTTTAAAAGATAGACCCAACATTTTCTGGTCCAATCATCTAAGAATAGTAGAAAATACCTTCTGCCACCAGGTGTTTCTACCTGCATAGGGCCACAAACAACTAAATATACCACTCCCAATTTTTCTACAGATTTATGAGGTAAGAATCTTTGAAAACTGCCACGGGTCTGCTTGCATTGAACACATTCTTTGCAGACAGTCCCTGGAATATCTACCTTTGGTAAGCCAATCACCATTTTCTTCTGGCTTAGCATTGATAGATCTTGGAAATTCAGATGCCCAAACCTGAGATGCCACAACCATTGTTCTTCTCTTTCTGTTGCAGTAAAACAGTGATGATTTACTGCCTCCATCACTACTTTGAATGTTCTATTTTGTGACAATTGTGCCTGCACAACTATCTTTCCATTCTGATTAAAAATACTGAGGCAATTATCCTCCATCTTCATCATGTACTTCTTCTGCAATAGCTGTCTAAGACTAAGCAAATTAGTCTTCAACCCAGGTACATACAGTACCTCTTCTATGATAACTTCTCTGCCATCTACCCCTCTTAACACCACTCTGCTAGAGCCCTCTGCCTCCAGACTACTGTTATCAGCAAATCTGATTTTTCCCTACTCAACTTCCTTCATTTTTACAAACCAGTCTTTTCTTCCAGTCATGTGGGTGGAGCACCCAGAATCAAGGTACCAAACAGTATTTTCTGGTGGTTGTTCATCAATCTGTGCCATTAACATCACTGCCTCTGAGTCAGATTCTTCCTCCTGGGCCAGATTTGCCCTCTTCTTGGGTTTATTTTTGGCCCCTTCTCCATCCCAACACTCCTTAGTATAGTGGCCATACTTCTGGCAGTTAAAACATTTAACCTTCTTCTTGTCAAATTTCCATTCTCCTTCTCCCTTCTTTGGTTTCTTGACTTTTCCAGACTCACTAGACTCTTCTCCTTGCTGGTCCTGAGAGTCTTTCCATTTCTTATCTCCTTTACCCTTTTCTTGAAACCCTTTTTCCCTTTCTATTGAGATCTGGCCTGCAGAGCCTGTTCCTGGCACTCTACGTTCACTGAGGCGCAGCTCATGAGCCTCTAGTGAGTGCAACAGCTCCTCACTGTCGATGTCTTCCTTTCTTCGGGTTTCTTCAATCGCAGCAACCACATAATCATATCTAGGGGTTAAGGTTCTTAGAATTTTGTCCACCATGTATTCATCTGCCATTTTATCACCACATGCCCTCATCTTGTTCACCAACTCTTGTACTTTGTCAAAATACTCAGCTACAGTCTCACTCTCCTCCATAATGAGAGTTTCAAACTGCCTTCTTAAAGCTTGCAGTTTTACCTTTGCATTTCTGTCTCCATCACCATAGGTTTTCACCAAAATACCCCAAATCTCCTTTGCTGTGGCAGCATTTGAAATCTTGTTGAAAATCTTTTGACTCACACACTGATACATCAGAAATCTGGCTTTACTATCCAGTTTTTCTAGCATCTTGTGCTCTTTCTTCTGTTCTTGGGTTGCCTTTTCACTCAACTCAGGCACTCCTTCTTCAATGACTTCCAACACATCTTGAAAACCAAACACGACCCACATCTTGATCCTCCAGTCAGCAAATTGCTTGCCATCAAACATAGGTAGTGGCCCCTGAATTCCTCCGACTCCAGTCATGTCTTCTTGCACCAATCTTGATGAATCTTTGATCTGTTTTCAGCCAAAGAATCCCTTCTTTCTGCACTTCTGGTTTCACACACCTCCAGATATCAACACAACACCCACTGCACGTACACCCCAGGAAAACGCCTATGCTCTGGATACCATATTCGAAAACACAGAAAGGGCAGTAATGTCAAAGCATCCCATACAACCTTTTCTGAAGTTTAAAAGAAATAGGTACACGTGCCAGAGAGAGAAAATCATAAAGTTTGAGATGTTTAGAGAGAGAGAGAGGAAAGGAGAACGTAGACGCTCTGCTAGGGTTCCGACCCTCCTCCTCCTATCACCACCACCGTCTACGACGGAGCTCCACCACACCTACCTAGACGATCAAGAATACACAGAAACACTCAGGTATGAATAATACTTTCTAAAATTTTATTATCACTGCAAATATAGAGATTACAAGTTTTTATAGAACAACATCTGAAAGTAACTAACATAACAATACTGTTTTTCTGTTTATTTTAACATGGGATCCCGAGGTTTGGCATGGGTAGGTTTGGCGTGGGTCGCACTCGTCCTAGACCGCCACCAACACCTCTAAACCACTATGCTCCGTAGGCCTACCCTACCATAAACAATCTTTCTCATCTTCTCCATACAAATAAACATCTTCACTTTCTTCTTTATTTTCTATAAGGAAATTGTACTCAAAACAAATTATTTATATGTAATCCTTGCAACCTCTTTTATTTATATAATCTTGCAACCTCTTTTGTTTGTTTGGTGATATGTAGTATTTAAATTCTTTTTATTTCTGAGAAGCTTTTTAATCAAAAAGCTTTCGTACCAAACTAACCAACTAATTACCAAGCTTTAATTTCATCTCATATCCTTTAAAAAGAATAATAAAGTGATAATCAATTTCTAAGGTTTTAACTTTTAGCTGATATTAACAATGATTTTTTTTTTAATTATCGATCAAAGTTATTTTTGAGTAGTGTAAAATGTAAAGATTAATTTTGAAGTCATCAAGCTTAAAAAATCATGTTGTTGACATTTCCATGGTTTGATAGACGAGAAAACTCAGTTACATAAATAAAAAAATGATTTATATTTTCCGAAAACTAAATTTGATTAATATTAGTTGAAGGGCAATTCCAACTAAAATCAATTAAAAAGTTATATTTGATATAAGTTGAAAACTACTTATGTTGAAAAAAAAAACTAATAAATGTTGATGTTGACTAATGCATAACGTTCATTACATCAATGAAGAAAACGTATTTTAGCATTGTTGGTTAAAAAGGTAAACATTATCGACTACAACCTACACAAAACAGACCATATCAGTTGAAAATAAATGTTAATTTTACAACGTTCCAACTGAGGTCAAGTTAATGACCCCATGGTGAGAAAATGACGCCCCAACCAAATTGAAATGGTCAGACTGAATTAAGGTTGGTAGAGTACGAAGAGAAGAGACATATAACGTAAGGTGAAAGTTTGACCATATTTTGGGTGACGTTAAATTAACATTGGACCTAAAACCGACGTGTCTTAGTGTTGAGTATCAGTTAAAACTGACGTTACGTCGGATATGAGTTCCAATTGAAGTCAAAAGTTTACGTCACTTCAAACTAAAAATGGATAGTATTTAATGGATGCTAGTGTATTAATAGATGTTAAATTGTCTTTTTTCTAATACTTGATTTATATTTACTAGAGCTGTCAAGATGGGTCACAATCCGTGGGTCAATCCGATCCGTCACGGATTCGGATTAAGTTGGGTTTGAAAAAATTGTATTTTTTTATGCGGGTCATATATTAACCGGCTCATTTAAACCCAGCTCATGCGGGTTGAACCCGTGGTGGGCCGGGTTGGCCCACTAACTCGTCTACCTAATTTTATTTTATTAAAATTTAATTTTAGTTTTATAGAAAAATATTATTTTTTTTGCTTCAAAAAATTATTTAAGTTCCATATTTTCAAAATTAATTAAAGAGAGTGAAATTTGTTTAGATTTGAATTATAGAAAGTTTGTAATTTTTTTATTTAAAAAAATTGTAATTAAGTGGGCGAGTGAGCCAACCCGTTTACCCGCCAACTCGTGGTGGGTCGAGCCGGGTTCGAATTTTTCTGACTCGCTAATAAATGAGCTGGAGTGGGTTGGCTCACTAAGTGATCAACTCGTGGTGGGCTGGGCCGGGTCGAGTCGGGCTACCTGTTTTGACAGTTCTAATATTTACAATTAGCTTAAATCTCTTAAAACCAAAAACTTTCCCAGCATAGTATATATCCCTGAAAAATTTCCAACACATTATATATTTGAAAACTAAAACTATTGTCTACATTTCATAAACTAAAAATATATAAAAAACCTAAACCTAACTCTAATGTTGTAGTAAAAGCGCTACTCACTCTTATATTATTTTCTTTATTGTCTTGTTACTTATAGGTGATAAATTCTTAAATCACTAGAAAAATTACACAACTTCATTATTAATGGATATTAATGTTTAAAGTTTGATATGATTTTTAATATGTGAAAGGTACATATTATTACCTCTATTCAATCATTTTTAATTCTTTCTCTAATGATGGTTTTCATTCAAGACATGACGTAATAGCCTCATTCAAATGAATTTTTCTGCTTGTTACACAAAGAAAATAATCAAACATTAATGTCATAAGTTGACTTGCCAAAATTAATAACTTACATATAGAGCTATCAAAATGGGCTACCCGACTCAACTCACCACAGGTTGGTCAGTTAGTGAACTAACCCAACCCGACTTAGTTATTAGCGAGCCGAAAAAATTAGAACCCAACCTGATTCAACCATGGATTGTTGGGTTAAACGGGTTGGCTCACTGACTCACTTAGTTATAAGTTTTTCTTTTTCTATAAAAAAATAACAAAAATTTTCTAATTCAAATCTAAATAAAGGGGAAGGGACTTAAATTAGATTTATGATCATTCAAAAATAAGATTTAATTCACACAAAGATATCACAAAATCTCCTTAACAAAATTTTTAATAACTTCATACCGATTCAAATTTCTTTATGCATAAAAGTTGAGTTGCTAAGTATGGATTTTTGGATTTTTCATGTTATATAATCATTTCATACAAAAATAATTTCACTCGAACCTCAATTTCAATATTTTGTAAAATGACTAACTCAACAAAAAATACTTATTAGAAAAATTAGGTGGGTTGGTGAGTCAACCCGGCTCACCACGGGTTCAACCCGGATGAGCCGAGATCTTAGTGAGCCGGTTTCAAAATTAACCCGTATTGAAATTTCAAATTTTTTTCAACTCAACCTGGCTGAAACCTGTGATGGGTCGAGTTAGCTAATGGGTTTCAACCCATTTTGACAGCACTATTATATATGAAATTAAATTCCAACCTTTTGATATATTACATGAATTTGCATTAATCTGAGCTTACTTACAACCTTAGTTAAATTAGAAACATATGTTAGTACCAAGATATACTAAGTAAAGAAACACTTACATATGTAGCATGAATTTCAAATTAGTTTTCATCTTCCTATGTAGAAAACAAAACTAAACAACCATGCATTGTCTTGGAAGGATGACCATTAATTGTCAACGAGCTCTACCATGAATCACAAATAGTTAGATGAATAATTAGCATTACTTCGTAAAATATTACATTAATAATAGTTTAATAATAATAAAAATAATATTTTTTTACCATAACATAATTTTTGCAATCTTATAATTTCTTAAATAAGCTCATGTCAATACTATGAACTTTGACATCTGAAATATGTTGACACCCCAAAGCATATCTATCATTTTCCATCACATTAAGTATTTTCAAAATAAAAATAAAAGAATACAAATTTTTTTAGACAAGATCGTATTGAGAAACTAGACTGCCTATCAATTCATGTTTAAAGTTTAACAATCAACACTCAATGAAATATTGATCATAAGATATAATGGTTAATGATGACATGTACTAAAGGATAATACTGGATGAAAACATATTTCTATTAGATATAACAATATATCTAGTGTTTCAAACAAGGTAAACGTGAAGAATACAATACTTGAAGTAAAATCTATTAACATGAAAGCAACGTCTGATACAATAAAAACATAATCTATGCAATATTGAGCTAGATGCTAATGCTTAAAAGTTCAACATACAAATGTGGAAAGTCACCAAGTGTTTGACAGAACGTGCTAAACGCCATAAAAAGATACATAATTACATGGTATCTCAAACATGCCCAAGGCTTAAGACATAAAGACCGCCAAACACTATAGAACTCTTATCAGAGTGTCTAATCATCATAGCGCTTAAACAAAATGATAAGGCATCTGAACATCAATCTATGTTAAGCATTGCTAGACAATATATTTTTGCTTAGAGGGAGTTATGAAACAAAATGCTTAAAAGATTATATCATAACATACCAAACGTTTTGCCTTCAAATAACGTATTTACCAAAAGGTGTTGATATGTGACAAAACATTTTGAACACGCAACGTGCTTAATGATCATAAACATTTAAACATTTAATGGTGTACGAAAAAGTGTCTTTCTGCTTGCATGCTTTGCTCTTGTTATCTGTGTAAGTAATGTCAACACTAAAGCTTTATTCAGAAGTACTGCACAAAGTACAGAAAAATGCTGAGAGATAAGAAGACGTTCTAAGAATGTTTCCTCAAGCTTTGCACTAAAAGGAAACACAAGCTACATTTTCAATGAAAGCATTAATAAAACACTGTCACACTAGAACATAGAGTTGAGTCTGCCCTTCTAACTTAAAAAGCTATACAGTCTATCCAAAAGTCAATTATGTGTCCAAGGGTCATTTCTCAAGAAGGCTATATAAAGAAGATCTAATGAAGAGAAGATGTTGTTGAAGTGGGGGAAGGTGAAAATAGAAGAGAGAAAAGGAGAGAGAGAATGAGAACATTCTTTAGAAAGATCATTAAACATTGTCTCTACTCTACCTCCAACACCTATCGTCTGATGCTCTTCAACCTAATAGGAAGAATCTCATATGATTATAAATTGTTTTGTATTGTATTGATGCTCTCCTTGAGAGTTATTCAAATATGTATTTGTAATCAAACATTGAATGTGTTTGTATTAAATCATTTTATTGAGCTAAACATTCTAGTCAGGATTGACTAGGGAACCAAGAGTGGTTGACAATACTCAGTTGTAAACTAGGAGTGATTATAATACTTAATAGCTAGGAGTAGGTAAACTCAAACTACTCAGGATTGACTAGGGATACCAGGATTGGTTAGAATACTTAGATACCAAGAGTGGTTAAACTTAGACTAGTCAGGATTAACTAGGGAAATCAAGAGTGGTTTAGAATACTCGAACTAGTCAGGATTGACTAAGGTACCAGGAGTGGTTATAATACTTGCAACCAGGAGTTGGTTAAACGCAGTTGTAATCTTGGATAAGATTAGTGAAACTTCTAAAGAGTTCTTGAGGGAGACTGAATGTATCTTAGGTTGAGAGAACCGATGTAAAAACATCTGTGTGACTACCTTCTTCATTTGACATGCTTTCTTAAAACACTTTATTAAAAACACAATCATCTAACGCTTATAACACACCATTTGATCCTAGTTATAACTAACAAGCATTGTTTAGTGAAAGAGTTTTCAAAAACACTATTCAAACCTCTCTTTCTACTGTTTTCCCAAAATTCAATTGGTATTAGAACTAACCTCAGGGGTTAGTTCTTAACAGGTCTTAAGGATACATTAATGCAAAAATAGCGTAGAACGTCACGTGGTCAACGTCGAACCGCTCAATAATCATACCTAATGTACGAGAAGTTGACCTTCCTTTGTTTTGTGTTTTGTGATTGCTATTTTTTTGAGGAATTAGCTGTGTTGTTGGTTTTGGGAAATTTGGTTTAGCAAAATATACAAAGCTACAAGGTGCAAAGGCTAGCTAGAGTATAATCTGATATTTTGTGTCTTTGGTTTGAATGAGTCTTGATTATTTGTATTTAATTTGTAGTGTCGACATCAATTTGGCAGCTATGAGTGTGGGTATTATGTAATGAAACACATGCATACCATTATTTCTACAAATAGTACTGAATCATGGAACAAGGTATTAAAATACTAACTAAATACTTATTCAACTATTCATTACAATATTGTTTTAAATCTATTGTTTTATTTGTAGATCTATAATGATTCATCTCCCATGGAAGCTGCAGACATTGAAGACATTAGAAGGAACTGGGCATCTTTTATTTTATGTGTTAGTAGAAATTTGGCTACAATTCAATAGTGTATGTACATTAATGTAATATTTGGATTTAATATATAGTTTCATGCATAAATGATGTATTAAATTATTAGACTATTTAATGTTTGAAATGAATTCTATTTTTGTTAGTATCATTAAATTTGTTTATTTGAAGCTATATTGATTATAAATTGATTGGATGAGATGATAATATAGGAATATTATTATAATTTAATTGGATGTCAAATGTAATAATCATTTAAAAAAAACATATATTATGACGTACTAAACAATGTATAAGTTGATCACATATTATAACGTACAAAAATATATACGTAATAATAGATCACATATTATAACGTACAAAAACTTCTACGTCATAATACCTTTCACCCTATTATAACGGACAAATGAAATTTGTCATAATAAACTGCGCATATTATGACAGACTTCAGAAACTAACATATTATAACGTAAATTTTTGCTACGTTATAAAATGTGCAGACTTACTATATCATCCAGTAACTACGTTATAAAAAGTCATTTTTGTATGTTTTAAAATGTCATTTTTCCACTAGTGCTACAACTACAAATCTCACTGATTATGACAAAGCCAAGGCTAAGGTGTTATAGAGTCAAACCAAGTTGAAGGTGTGACAAAGGTTAAGGTGAGCCTAGCCAAGTTGTGATAGACCCTGACAAAGGTATGAAACAACCTAGCCAAGGTGTGATAGAGCCCGACCAAGCTGTGAAAGAGCCTGAACAACCTGTGTACACCTCGGCCAAGGTATGATAGACCTTGGCCAACCTGTGATAAACCTCGACCCACCTGTGATAAACATCAGCCAAGCTGCCATGGACCTCGGCCAACCTGTGATACACCTAGTCCAACCTGCGACTTACCTTGGCCAAGCCCGTTTTGGCCCCCCCATGTACAAAAAAACAAGAAAGAAATATAGAACTTACTTTCTATTGGTTTAAAATAAATGTACATCTTGAACATAGTGTAGCCCCACCAAAGTTGTCAATCAACCACTCCAAAAACCACATCCATGTTTCCTTTTTAACAACTTCAACAATAACATATGGCATAGGCAACATTTGTTCATTACCATATCTTGCAATAGTTGCTAACAACCCCCTTCCATATTTTCCTTTAAAAAAATAACCATCCAAACCAATAATAGGCGTACAAGATATAAATTTGTCCTTGCATGTCTCCAAATACACATACAATCTCTTGAATATTGGGCTGACCTCGTTATGTTCTACATTGACTTTCACAGTATATATAGGATTTGACCTTAGAAGCTCATTTGCATAGTCATATTCTCTTTTATATTGTTCTTGGAAGCAACCATCAATGTTAATGTATGCCATTGTTTTTGCCCAAAAGGCCGTAGACTTAGAGACACGAATGTTCCATTTCCTACAAACTTTGTTTCAAAGGTCATTCAGATTAATAGTTGGATTTTCTCTTATGGTCTTCTAACATGTCACTTAACCACTTTGAAGTCATTAAACGTATTACATGTATGCTTATTGAAAAAAATTATTAACTGTGATATAATTTGTTAACCCTTATAAGCATAATAAGCTACCATTGATGGACTTGATTGATGCACATTAACAAATTTGAAAATGAAATTGAAACTTTTTTAAAAGCAGGAACCAAGTAGACACGTTTTCCCCAAAATAAGGATTATTCGAGTAATTAAGCCTTAAGTTTATAACTAATATAAAACACTGCTTCTAATGAAAACCGTTATGCACCCACTAAGGGTCCCTTGTGTTCCAAATTCAACCTTCGAAAAAGTATTTGGCTTTGAATTTACCACTTTTATTCATCCTGCAAATAAAATAAATATAGTGAATATAGTGAGTATGCTTAATTATAAGGTGAATATTCATTGGGGAATACTAGTTGTATTTATAGGATCAACATAGGTCGTGGATCTCTGCAAAATAATAGTCACTAATAGAAGAAGGTAAATCCCTCCACAAGAAAAAAACCTCCGCAATATAAATTCGATAACAGGGGTCATCAAAAACCCCCGCAAATCGATTTTGGTGACTCTAACTATGGAGGTTTGAAAAATCTCCACAAATTAATTTGCAAAGGGTAAAAACCTTCGCAAATTGAAAAAACAAAACTTTCACTATATAGGAGTTTGTTTTTTGTAGTGGAACAATACTTACCTCAAACATATAATAATAGTATAGTTAATAATAATATAATGATACATCATTCTAAATAATAACCATAATATCAAATTGTCGATATTAGTTATGATACGTGGATATTTTTTCAATAGACATAGATTTGGATTGATCCAGAGTTAAGAGGCTTAATAGATTTTATTGGATCGCGCTCTCTAGTATGTCTATTGCATTAGGTAGAAATAGTTTTATTTTTTAGAACAAAAATGTCACCTACAACATTCTATATTGGTTATAGCTAGAACGGGTGTTAACTCATTTACATTCTTCCACTGTCTCACTTATTATACCTGGTAGATTTCAACTAGTATAAAAACTTGCTATAAAAAATGTTTTTACACTAATGTATCTTTAACTAAAAAATAGCATATAATTTTAATAATATTATTATAATTGATTATAATTTTATATAACTTAGTACTAAATTTTAACAAAATAGTATCATGTTAAAAATAAATTTTAAAATATGTTTACAAATTTAGAATTACTAAAATATAAATAAAGATTGATGCGAATATCTATAAAATTCTAAACCAATCCCAATTATCTATTTTATTATTAAATTTTATTTATTCAATATTATATTTGTCTAACCCAATGTAATGGTATGTTCAAATTTGCATTTCTCGAGTTCGCAAGGGATACAGTTTTCTTTTCGGCATTGGGAGTGGAGAGAGAGCCTTTCTTTCAAGGCTGATTAACTTTTATGAGTTTTGTATAATAATGATTGTTAAAAATTACAACTATGCTAGAAAAACAAACGAAATAAAGTAAATTAAAAATTGTATTTTTGATAACCTTGTATTTCAGTGTTTCATGAAAGAAAAAGAAGTATCTATTATAGAAAAGTATTTTGGATGAATTGATTTGATCATTGAATTACAATAGTATAAATATAGAAATTGATAACCTAATTGGAAAGAGTTAAAAGGGAGTAAAATCCACCAATTTAATATCAATTATTATAATATCAATTATAATAATTGATATTTAACACTAACAATCAAATTAAATAAAGGGAAAGTAAATATACAAAAATTAGCTAATAAAGACTAATTATTACAATTTAAAACTAATTATTGTAATTGATATCCTCCCGCAAGTTGGACGATATGGAAGAGAGATGCAACTTGGACAGTAATGAGTCAAACCGAGCGAGGATGAAGCAGAGGCTTTGTGAGTATGTCAGCAAGTTGATCATCAGTAGATACAAAGGAAACCCGAAACTTGCCTTTTTGGACATTTTCACGAACAAAATGATAGGCTAAGGCTATATGTTTCATCCGAGAGTGAAAAACAGGATTAACACTCAGAGTTGTAGCACCAAGATTGTCACAATAAATAACCGGATTGGTTGTGGGCATGTGACCAAGTTCAGTGAACAAGGATAGGACCCATAGAAGTTCACTAGCCGTGTCAGCCAAGGCTTTGTATTCTGCTTCAGTTGAGGAACGAGCAACAAAGCGTTGTTTTCGGGAGCTCCAAGAGATAGGAGTGCTACCAAGATACAACAAATAACCAGTGGTAGAGATATAATCATCCTTATCACCCGCCCAATCTGCATCTGAGTAAGCATGAAAGGTTAGCGGAGCAGTTGTCGAGATGAAGATACCTTTGTTGCAAGAGCCTGCCAAATAACGGAGCACCCGTTTGAGGGCAGACCAATGCGCTGTTCTGGGATGTTGCATGAACTGCGCAAGTTTGTTGGTGCTAAGGCGATGTCCGGACGAGTAAGACTTAAGTATTGAAGACTTCCCACGAGTGCGCGATACTCAGTTGGGCAAGGTAGGAGATCACCGGAATCCTTGAGTAAGTGAGAACTGGCGGATAAGGGAGTGGATCCTGGTTTTGTGTTAGCCATGCCTGATTTATGGAGAAGATCAATGATGTATTTCCTTTGTGAAAGAAATAGTCCTGTGGCGGAAGGAATTACTTCGACGCACAAGAAATAGTTAAGACAACCAAGGTCTTTCAGCGAAAATCGAGCAGCAAGGGTGGAAATAAGGTTGGACAACTCTGTAGAGGAACTCCCAGTGACAATGATATCGTCAACATATACTAACAAATATAGTGTGGAACCTGATTTTTGGTAGATGAAGAGAGATGCATCTGCAGTTGAATTGACAAAGCCAAGAGAGAGTAGAAACACTCGAAGCTCTGTATACCAGGCGCGAGGTGCTTGCTTTAGCCCATAGAGTGCCTTTTTGAGGCGGCAAACATGATCAGGGAAACTTTTGTTGACAAAACCAGGGGGCCGGAGCATGAAAACTTCCTCTTTGAGCGTCCCTTGAAGAAATGCATTGTTGACATCAAGTTGGCGAATGGACCATCCTTGACGAACTGCAAGTGTGAGGACAATGCGAATGGTGACCGATTTAACTACCGAACCGAATGTCTCTGTATAGTCCTAACCAGGGTGTTGGTGAAAACCTTTGGCGACTAGGCGAGCCTTGTACCGATCAATTGAGCCATCCGGGTGTCTTTTGATTCGAAAAACCCATTTGCAGCCAACCAAATTTTGAGTAGAGGAACGACTGACAAGTTCCCAAGTATTGTTGCGGTGTAAGGCTTCAAACTCAGCTTGCATGGTTGAGCACCAATCAGGGTCACGAAGAGCTTGGGTGATGGTGCTGGGCTCGAGTGGAGAAGAGGGTTGGACATGGAGGTTAAGCTTCTTGAGGGGTTTAACAATGTTATTTTTGGACCGGGTGATGATGCCACCTCCATCGGTTTGGGGTATCCTATTAGGGTTGATATTGGGTTGGGATGGTGGCATGGAACATTGTGAGGATGGAGGTGATAGGGGGGATTCAGAGTGTCTAGTAGAGGGTTGGGCCGAAGTCGGGGAGTTGGGGAAATATGAAGATGAAGGGGCAGTCGAGGTTTCCTCTGGTGGGTTTAGAATGGTATTGACCTTGGGTTGGTTTATGGGATGAAGTATGGAAAGCTGAAGTGGGCCTTGTTGTTGCTCTACACTCGGACTGGCTTGAGGTGCTAGGGAGCTATACGGGAATTCAGATTCAACGAACTTGACATGGCGAGAGGTGTAGATCCTTCCTATGGTTGGATCGAGACACATGTATGCATGTTGATCCGCCGGGTAACCAATAAAAACACACATAGCAGACTTTGGTGCAAGTTTATGGTTAGCATATGGTTTAATCCAGGGAAAACACAAACAACGAAAACACTTTAACTTATGATAATCCGGGCTAATTTTGAGTAATTTGGAATAGGGTGACTAGTACCCAAGCATTGGTGTTGGGAGACGATTTATGAGATAGGCGGCTGTTGTCATGGTGTGAGGCCAATATGTGAGGGGCAAACCCGAGTGGTGGAGAAGAGAGAGACCAGTTTCGGCAATATGTCAATTCCGGCGTTCGGAAATTCCATTGTGTTCAGGTGTATGAGGTGGGGTGGTGTGATGACTTATTCCATGAGTGCTTAAAAACGGACGAAGACCAATATATTCACCACCATTATCCGTGTAAAGAATTTTGATGTTGCGATGAAAAAAATTTTCAACAAGCGACTTAAATTTGGGAAATAGAGTTTGCACATCAGATTTACGTTTTATCGGATATAGCCAAATATAACGAGTAAAATGATCAACAAACATGCAATAGTAGCGAAGACCATCAATGGATAAGACAAGAGAAGTCCATACATCAGAGAAAATTATTTCCAAAGGATAAGATGATTTAAGAGTGGATTCATTGAAAGGAAGTTTATGACTTTTATTAATTAAACATGAGTTGCAATCTGATTGTTGGAATTTATTTGAACCCAAAGAAAAATTTTGCTGAATAAATGTGAAGATAGAATAGGAGGGATGCCCAAGTCTATGGTGCCATGAACTAGAGGAGTCTGTGCGGACAGAGTGGACTGACGGAGAGTTGGCTGACCAGAGATAGAGTCCATCCACACATGAGCCATTATGGTTATTTGACCTATCTGCAAGTTCTTAACATAAAAAGAGTTTGGCAAGAAAACAACAGCAGAGTTAGTTTGTTTGGTGAGTTGAGAGACAGAAAGGATTTTCTGTTGCATGGAAGGAACACACAAAGTGTGGGAGAGGGATAAATCATTAAGTAAAAGTGTTCCAGAATGAGTGATGTTTAAACCTGAACCATTGCCCATAAACAATGAGTCTGGACCCGTGTACGGATGATGAAATGCTAGATTGTCAAGATCATTGGTGACGTGATGCGTCGCTCCACTGCAACCAGAAAATTATTTTGAGAAGTGCCAGCGGTTGCAGTATGAACCTGAACTTATCGAGGGTTAGCAGAAGAGGAACGAGGAGGCATCGGGACACCAGGGTGTTGCTGCTTGAAGGTGTGACACTGAGACAAAACATGGCCCTTGACATTGCACCACTAACAACGACCAAGAAAAGGTTTGCGATTGCCAGGGCGTGAAGTTGATGATGCTGAAAATTGCCCTGATCGAGTTTTATCATAATGGTTGGGTCGAGTCTGTGCATTCAAGGCTGTCATGGGAGCAGGAACCTATCGTTGAGCAGCAACAAGGGAGAGTTCTTGAATGAGAAGCTTCTCGAGGAGGTCATCAAAAAGAATGGGAGTGTCCCTTGCATTGACGCCGTCAATGACAACTCTATAACCATCGTCGAGACCACGCAAGACATGGTCAATCATGTCTTCAATGGAGACAGGAGAGCCAAGTGAGGCAAGGAGATCTGCAGCTTGCTTCAGAGAATGCATGTAGGTGGTGATGGATTGGGTACCTTTGGACGCTGTGTGGAGATGCTCCTTTAACTGCTTAAGGTGGCTGCGAGATGCCTTGGCATAGGTGCGCTGGAGAAGAGTCCAAAGATCATGTGATGTCGTTGTTTGAGACACCAGGGATGCCACTTCAGGGGAGAGAGTGGTGAGGAGAGCACCATATATAAGACGATCCTGTCGACGCCAGGTTTGATAAGCAGGATTCGGAGTTGGAGGTACACCGGTGGTAGAGATCGTCATCGGCGGTGCAGGAAAGGATCCATCTGGATATTTAAGAAGATCATAACCATCAAGAAGGGCTTCAACCTGAAGTTTCCAGGTGAGGTAATTTTAGGGTAGAAGCTTGGTGACACTGCTAAGGGTGATGCAAGTGAATGGTTTTGATGGCTCGTGAGGGTTGCTAATAGATGAAGAGTTGTCGTTGGCCATGGGAGGCAAAAAGAAAGGAAGAAGCGACGTCCTGTGTTGAAGAAAAAAAAATGAAGATGATCGTTTTAGGCTGATACCATATAGAAAAGTATTTTGAATGAATTGATTTGATCATTGAATTACAATAGTATAAATATACAAATTGATAACCTAATTGGAAAGAGTTAAACGGAAATAAACTCCACTAATTTAATATCAATTATTATAATATCAATTATAATAATTGATATTTAACACTAACAATCAAATTAAATAAAGAGTAAGTAAATATATAAAAATTAGTTAATAAAGACTAATTATTACAATTTAAAACTAATTATTGTAATTAATATTTACAATATATTTTGGAATTCTGGATATATGGAGATATTTATCTGACTTGTATAATGACTTTTCTTGTCATGACATAGATAATGTTTTAAAAATAGTTTGGAAAAACTTAGCGTAACTACTACGTTTGGAGAAAGAGGAGATTAGTATAAAGGAGTGTTGTGGTTCATTGCAACATTAATAAAATTGGTGATTATGATAAAGAAGATGGCATACTCTTGTGGGTCGCTAGTTTTGTTGGTTATACTACTCACCATCTTCACCCCATCAAAACTTGCTGAGTTCACTGGTAAGGCTTCACCTCTGCATCATTTGAAGCTATCAACTCCAGGCGGGCATGTTCCTGACATCCCTATCCCGGGGCTTGGCATACCTCGCCCTCGTCCTAGGCCGCCACCAACAGACAGACCCCAAAACGACGGGACAGCATATGCTCCGTAGGCCTACCCTACCACTATTTTATACCATAAACAATCTTTCTCATCTTCACTTTCTTCTTTCTCTTCCCTAAGAAAATTGCACTCAAAACAAATTATTTATATATAATCCATGTAACCTCTTTTGTTTGCTTGGTGATATGCAGTATTTAAATTCTTTTTATTTATGAGAAGCTTTTTATCAAAGCTTTCGTACCAAACTAACCAACTAATTATCAAGCTTTAATTTCATCTCATATCCTTTCAAAAGAATAATAAAGAGATAATCAATTTGTAAATTTTTAACTTTTAAAAATCATGTTGACATTACCATTGTTTGATAGACGAGAAAACTGAGTTCATAAATAAAAAAAAAAGTTACTTACATTTTCCAAAAGCTAAATTTGATCAATATTAGTTGGAGAGCAATTCGAACTAAAATCAATTAAAAAGTTATCTTTGACATAAGTTGTTGATGTTGAAAAAAAAAACTAATAAATGTTGATGTTGACTAATGCATAACGTTTATTACATCAAAGAAACGTACTTTAATGGTGTTGGTTAAAAAGGTAAACATTATCAACTTCAACCTAAACAAAACCATATCACATCAGTTGATAATAAATGTTAATTTGACAACGTTCCAACTCAGGTCAAGTTAATGACCTCATGGTGAGAAGATCCCACTCCCACCAAATTGAAAAGAATAATTATTTTTAGACAATATTTTTTTGACAACATTTAAATATCATCTACGTGTCATTCTGTGATTGGTCTATGATAGTGTTTATGGTTATTATTATTGATTGTGAAGTAACTTTGGACCAATCACAGAATGACACGTAGATGATGTTCAAATGTTGTCAAAAAAATGTTGTCCAAGAATCATTATCCAATTGAAAAATCACAGGTGACGTTAAATTAACATTGGAGCTAAAATCAGTGTCTTAACCTCATATATCCCTTAAAACCGATGTTACTTGATGTCGGGTATCAGTTTCAACTAGAGCTTTTAGAATGGGTCATAACCTGCGGGTCAATCTGGTCCACTACGGGTTCGAGTCGGATTGGGTTTAAAAAAGTTATATTTTTTTATGCGGGTCAGATGTAAACTCGGCTCATGCGGGTTGAACCCGTGGTGGACCGGGTTGGCCCACCAATCTAACTACCTAATTTTATTTTATTAAAATTTAATTTTAATTTAATAAAAAGATATTTATTATTATTTTTACTTGAAAAAATTATTTAAATTTCCTATTTTCAAAATTAATTAAACACTCATGCTGGGAGTGAAATTTGGGAGTGAAATTTGTCTAGATTTGAATTATAGAAAGTTTGTAATTTTTTTATTTAAAAAAAATTGTAATTAAGTGAGCCAGTGAGCCAACCCGTTTACCCACCAACCCGTGGTGGGTCGGGCCAGGTTCGAATATTTTTGGCTCGCTAATAAATGAGCTGGGTTGAGTTGGCTCACTAAGTAACCAACCTGTGGTGGGCCGGACCGGGCCGAACCGGGTTACTTGTTTTGACAACTCTAGTTTCAACTGATCTCAAGTTCTTACCACTTCAAACTAAAAATGAACAGTATTTAATGTCTCTTAGGGTGTGTTCACTTGGGGGTGATTGGGGGAGATGATTTGGAGGAGAGTGATTGAGTGAATTTGAGAGAATTTGAGGGTAATTTTTTGTGTGTTTATTTGAGTGAATTTGAAGGTGATTGAAAGTGGATTTAGAGGTAAAGTTTGTGAGAATTAGTGTAGGATTTGATTGATGTGACAATTTTAAAAAATTTGTTTAATTGGTAGAAATTTAAGATTACCAAAATGCTCCTAGATATTAAAGTAACATAAAATTATATTTGTTAATGTTATATTTAATTGTAAAAATGTTTATTAAGAGTAAAAAATAATTTTGAAAATAAAATAAATTCGTATTTAAGTAAAATAAATAATTATATGATATTTAATTATTGCTATTAATAGGATATTTAATTAAATAAAAATAAAATCATGTGTAATTAGTTATTATATATTTTATTTCTTTAATTAATTATTCACTTAATCCTAATAAATGAAATATTAATTAATAATAGCATTTAAAGGCATTTAAAACATAAAATAAAACTTATTATTTTTTTATTGCTTTTTCAATGTTGGTAAAAAAACTAGTCATGTGGCGTAACAAAGTCATGCAAACAATAATTTTTCTCCACCTCTGTTCTTCGTCATTTTGTTTTAACCGTTACCAAATAATGATTCAGAAACCTCAAAACATACATCATCATTTAACATGTTTCCCTTTCTGGCCATCCTTTCCTTTGTTGTGCCTACCACCGTCTTTTTTTCATAGGCCACGATGGGCACGCAATTGTCGCACGCCGCAGCCAGAAGCCCGCAGTCAGAAGCCCCTGAAGCTGGTCGCTCGAGGACCTTATCTTTGCCATCTTCGTCTTCACTCGCAATGGTGTTGTGGCTTTTGGCGTGAGAGCTGGTGAGCATTTACGCATGGTGATGATGGGATGTTTCGCTTTGGAGTAGGGTGTGACGGCGACATGGTTTGGAAGGCGAGAAAGAAGGTGGTAAGGTGAAGTGGAACGTGGTATTGAAAAGGTGGAGAAGAATTTTCAAGGTGGTGGGGCGCGAGGAAAGGTGAGATTGGTAGGTGGTGGAAAAATTTAGAATCAATTACAAGTATTACTTTGGATTTGGCTTGGTCATTTCAGAAATGGCAAGGGTTAAATATGACATTTTGAAATAATTCCTTCCAAATCCGAGCATTTATGCGGGTTACAAAAAAGGGATGTATCTCGCAATTCTTCGCTCTCTCTTCTTCGCAAATATGCTGAAGTGGACATGAGAATCTTTGCTTTTCATCGCTCGCAGTTCATCGTGAACAAGACAATACCAACAAGCACTAGTGCAAAAACATTGTTTAACGTCACACGGTAGACGTCAGTTACGGGCACCCGCGACATATATTGATGACCGGTGGTATTTCCGTAAATAAGTTGGCAATACTGGCGTCGGTTATGTCCATCTCCGACGTCTATATTTCAAACCTGACGTCTATATTTCTGACTATTAGGTGAAAAGTCATTTCCATCAGCCTTATAGACGTCGGTTCATTTGGGACCTGGACGTCTAAATGGCGGAAATTAATGTTGTTCACCTACCTATTAGACATATAGATGTCGGTCCCGTTATAACTAACGCCTATAAGTCTTCCAAGTAGGTGAATAGTCATTGTTTTCAGCCTTATAGACGTCGGATCCGGCCACATTGAAGGGGCCCCGACGTCTATATGGCGGAAATTAATGCTCCCCATCAACCTGTCAGACATATAGACTTCGGTCTCGTTGTAACTGACGCCTATATGTCTGTCGGACAGGTGATATTCACTTTTTTTCAGCCCTATAGACGTCAGATCCCGCCACATTGACGTCTATATACAATTCTAGACGTCAGTTGCATCAGCACCGACGTCTATGTACAACAAAAAAATTAATTTTTAAATCGAATAGACGTCAAATTAGTTAGGCGTCCGACGTATTTGATAATGTAGACGTCGGTTCTGTGTGCAACAGACGTCCAATTTCTTGTTAAATAACACCAGCGGTTTGCGAACCAACACATCGTCTTTGCCTTTTCCTCTCCCGTTGCTCTGCATTTTCCATGTAAGTTTCCTCTCCTCTTCCTTTTCGTTGTGTTTTGGTGCGGTTTTTTTGTTATGTCTTTATGTAGCGTAGTGCACCTTCTCCCTTTGCTAGTTTTCTCGTAAGGAAAACTTGCGTTTTTTTGGATTTCTCATGGCATTTCAATCCAAGAACGAACTTGGGTTGTTTCCTATGTCCATTCCGACCGCCAATGAAAAAGTATACGGTGAGAATAAGGTGCACTAGTAAAAAATCGATCTTTTACCGCGCACATTATGCCGCGGTTCAATAGAAACCGAAGCATAATATTGCGCGGTGGCATTTTTGAAATTATATCGATAGTATAGGTCGCGGTTCTTAAGGGAACCGCGGTTTATTCCCCCTGCAAAATTCTGACATTCCCCAAAAGCAGTTCTGAAAAAACATTTCAGGGGAATAGACCGCGGTTCTGAGGGGAACCACGGTCTATTCCCCCTGCAAAATTCTGACATTCCCCAAAAGCAGTTCTGAAAAAAAATTTTAGGGGAATAGACCGCGATTCTAAAACTAATATTTGTTTGTATATTTTTGCAGGTTTGAATTTTTTAGAGTTGAATTTTCTAGCGTTTTAATCGCGGGTTGTTCATCCTTGTTGGCTTTTCACACTATCAGGTGTTTATATTAATGTTTAAATTTTACTTTTATTAGATTGTATAATTTTGTTTGATTGAATATGTGATTGAATGATCATATAATTTTGTATCCTTGGATTTTGTATTATTGTATAATTTTTTATGATGGTATGATTTTAAAGTTAATTTTTTTTTATTTCACAATGTTATTTTTATGTTGAATATATGTGATTATTTCAATGTTTTTTATTGAATGATTGTATGATTGAATTAAATTAACCTTAATCTGTTGTTAAATGATGAATAATTTTTTTTTTGTATTGTAATTTTGTAGAATATATAAGTCAGAATATTTACGTATCAATCTAAATTGAATGTAAATATTGATTATTGTGTTGAATCTGCGTTGAATCTGTGTACATTATGTGATTGCTTGATATGCAGATCTGTTTTTGTGATAGTGGATATCACAAAAACAGACCTGCTATTAAAAAAGGTTTCAGGAGAATAGGCCGCGGTTGCGGCCAAAACCTCGCTAAAAAGTTAGACGAATTTTTTTTTTTCAAAAAAAGGGGAATAGGCCGCGGTTCCAGCAGGTCTATTACCGCGGTTGGAACCGCGGCCAAAGGGTTAGACACTTTTATTTTTTTAAAAAAATGGGTTTTGACCGCGGTTCAATAAAGAACCGCTGTTATTACCGCGGTTGGAACCGCGACCTAAAGTCCCAGACTTTTTACCTCGCTCGTATATGCCGCGGTTCTAAAACCGCGACGTATAGTCAAAAACAACCGCAGTTGTTTCCCTTCGCTGCACTAGTGGTGTATTCTCAACGTATTCTTTTTCATTGGCGGTCGACGAAAAAGTTTACGGTGAGAATACATCGTATTCTTTTTCATTGGCGGTCAAAATGGACCTAGGCAACAACCCAAGTTCGACTTTGGGTTGAAATGTCAGGAGAAGTCCAAAAGACGTAACTTTTTCTTATGAAGAAACTAGCAAACGAAGGAGGTGCTACTACGCTACCCTAAGACACGATAAAAATCGCACCAAAACACAACGATCACTTCATAGACGTCGGTTAATGTACAAACCGAGGTCTATATGGCGGAAAGACGTTGGTTAGTGCAATGTCTAATGTCTTTATAGACATCGTTCTTTTAACTGAACCGACGTCTATGTTGACGTCGCACCTGCAAAAAACTGACGTCCCATTAACGTCACCCGTATAGACATCGGTTCTGTTGTTGACATTAAAAGCCCAAAATAATCGACGTTAAACAGCGTTTTTCCACTAGTGAAGTGAACACGGCATTAATGTATTAACACAAGTTAAATTTAGTCTTTGTTTTTTAATACTTGATTTATATTTATAATTAAATGAAGTTAACAACTTACATATATGAAATTAAATTTCAACCTTTTATATATTACTTGAATTTAATGTGATCTAGGCTTACCCCTGACTTGAGATTATTACCCGCAAGAAGATGAGATGTTGAAGGAAAAATCATTGTTGACAAGGCTGAAGCATCGAACTCCTAGCCACCTCTTCAGCACCTGTTAACGAAGAGGACTTCCCCGACATTTCTCCTCCTTCTTGAGGAACCAAACACTCTCACATAATGGCCGCTGCTCAAAAGAAGGCCAAAAGGACCAATGGGTCCAAAGTTGTTCATCCTGAAGAGTCTAACGACTCTTATGATGGACTCATCTTCCCACGCTTCCAGAAATCCAAAGAAGTTGTTGTTGAACAGCCCATAACGAAGAAGCAAAAAATTGTTATCCGACGCTCCTCTAGACTAGTGTTTAAGGAAGCACCGTTGACCAAACAACCCTAGCGAAGAAGCAGAAACTTGTTATCTGACGCTCCTCTACACTAGTGTCCAAGGAAGCACACTCGAGCAAGGTTGTACCTAGGGACAACAGGTCAGGTCAGGCACGGATAGTGGTTACCTACAACCCAACCCGATAAAAGAAAATTTCACTCGCTACCTGTACGGATACCTGCTTTAAAAATATCTGTGGATATTTTAAAACCTGCGGATATCCACAAATATTTCTAAAAATATATTTTTATAAATTATTAAAATAAAATTTAAATAAAATTACAAAAATATATAAAATACAATATAAATTAAATTAAATGTAAATTAAAATTTAATTTTAATTAAATTTAACCTTATAAAATATAAATTAATGTTAATTTTAATTAATTTTAACTTAATAAAATATAAATTAAATATTTATTTTTATTTTTTGTGAGTAGTGAATATCCACGGACACGGATAATATAATACCCGTACCAACCCGTTTATAAGCAGATATTAAAATATACCTCCACCAAACTTCTAAGCCCTCCCAAACCTTTAAGTTATACACCTCCACCTTCAACCCAACTTGTTGTACATAACCCTCAACCCATAATCACCTTCCCACTAGACACCTCCTTAGCCTTACTAGCTGACCCTACCTCCACAATCATCCTTCATGTTCACAAACTCCTTACTCAACACTCTACATGTCAAACTGCAGAACTTGCAGCAATGAGATTGGAATAATAGATAAAGTCCAATACCATCGTAAACACCCTTTGTGCTTTTACCAACCAATTATTTCCTCAATCAACACCTCTACCATGACCTCAACCAACCCCTCCACCACCTGCACCAATTCAACCAACACTTTCACCACCTCCATCAACCCAACGTCAACCACCACCTCTCACTAGGTAGTGATGTCTCTTTTTAAACCCTTTTGATGTTTATCAAATAAGGATAAGAAAAGAAGATATTAAACATTCTTAGGTAAGTAAGTTAGGGGAGCATAATAAGTTAAGGGAGAGAAATTTATTTATTATTCATGTTTTTATTCAATTTTTTTTATATAACACTCTGATACATTATTTTTCATTCAAACAATAATTTGCTCTAATATGATATGCTATGTTGTTATAAATTCTCTAATACTTTGCATATATTCATTTATGACTTTTGGAAGTCATTCTTCAATCATATTAATTATGATGCATTGCATTTGCCATATTGGCTATGATACATTTGTAATACTTACTCCGATATCTATAAATTGCACATACTTTGTTATATCCTAGCCTCTGATACCATGAATTGTTTTTCATGCTCTAAGGTCATAAGTTCTAATAATCTCATTTACTCCTTATATTGCTCTGATATTATGATTCAATGATTTATTTACCATATTCTCTGATTTCATGAAATGGAATTTAAAACCGGTTTTGCTCTCTAATATACTCTCTTGAAAAATCTTTCAGAAAATGATAGCTAAGCGACTAACATGATAGAATTGAACTTAGTTTTACATAAGCTCTAAACCAAATCTATCATGACTAGTATATCAATGCTTTCAATATCTCTTATACTTATTGTGTTAGCATGTATATTTGTTAACAGAAAAAAAGAAGATTGTTAAGACAAGATCATCTAAGAAAACATTGTTTTGAAGTTTAACATAACGTCTAAAACAAAATAGTACACAATCGTCAAGAACAATTTGTTAGAAGCATTATATGTTACTATCTAAGTTCCTAACCGATACAGAGAATTTAATAACTAAGAGCTTACAATGTATGCCTGATAAGCGCTAAACACTGTAACATTCATAATATAACGTCTAATCGCGAAAGCATCTAATAAAGAGTTAGACCATCTAGGATATACATATAACCTCGTTAAATGCTAAGATATCCTATACAATTTAAAAGTTACTCCAAACAGACAAACACTAAACGATAGTACTTATGTCAAACCTAAATGCTTATGTCGTCTAATGCTTTAATGCATGTACATTCAAGTACTCTTCTATCTATTGTGTTGTGCTCTGTTTTTCTATGTAGATTATCAATCCAAAATCCTGCTCAGAATCAAAAAAACATTTAGAGACATGAAGATATTCAATGAATGTTTTCTACATGCCTTCTGCCTATCTCATCCATACACAACACAATACAAGACACAACATAGTTTCTGACTATACCATAAAGGCTACACACCTAGAAGAAAGTCAAAACTTTTGAGTAGTGGATCTTTTTTGGAGAAGTCTATATATAGAAGATTGCGTGAAGATTTGAAGAAGAACTTTTTCTATCAAGATCATTATACCCTCACTGCTTCTCTCTAACCTATTGCTTTTAAGACTTATATTTGAAAAGATCCCTTTACAAGTTTTTAGAAGTTCATTGTATTGATTTTATGTTCTCTCTAAGAGAATTATCTTGTGTCTTGTAAAGTTTTTAAAAACACTTTGTTGTTTTAGATTCAGAAGTGAATTCAAACACTTGTAAAGTTTACCTTAGTGGAGTGAAACATAGTGATACCAGAAGTGGTGGAACTTGTCTAATCAATTTAGTTTGTTTGTAAATTAGAAGTGGCTAAACTCGTTTTTAGTGAAACCCCTTAAAAGGTAACTTACAAAAAATAAACTACCAAGAAAGAAAAACAAACTTGTAACAAAAATCAATAAAATTGGTGACTCAAAATGCAACAATCACACTGATTTAGCCGTTTTTCTATTCGCAACGTTTCAAAATGTAGGATTTGTTCTACAATTTGTCATCTTTATAAAAATAAAGAATAAACCTATTTATATTTTATAACTCTTTCCCAAAACAATTACAATATTTAAATTCAAATTTAACTATAAATAACCACCCTAAAAACTACTTTAGTGGTTTCAAGGTTCACATGGTTAAAGCAGTTACAATCCACTAAGCTTCTATGTCAATTGTTGTTTTGTTCTCCTTAATTCTTTTCTTGATGTTTGTCAATATATAACCTCGATCTACATTTCCTTGGATCATTGATAAATGACAACTAAGTGACTTTTCAAGAGTTACATGACCATCATTTGACATTTATCTCGCAAAGAAGTATTTAGTAAAATTATTCCTCACTTCGGACATATGTATAAAATATAATTTTATAATATATAATTTTAAAAGTTATGATGTGATAATTATATTTATATTTATATATATATATATATATATATATATATATATATATTAATTAATATATTTTATTTGTTTTATTTTTTTATTATTATTTACTTGTATTATTATTTTTATTTTTTTAATCATAATATTTTCTAAAAGTTACTTGCTTTATCTTTTAATATTCAAACTAGATGGACTATAAAACATTTTTAATATATGAATTTAATAATTGATGTTAAAATTTACACTAAAAGAATGGTAATAATAGGAGCTTCAAATTTATGGATAATTAATAATATCTATTAATAAATTAAATTTATCAATGATAAAAATTTAATGATATATTTACTGATAAAAAAAATCTATTAATTATTAATAATTAAAAAATAGTGTATTAGAATTTTAAGTGCGAATTTAAATATCACCTTACATAAAATTGGGAAAATAAAACATCAAAATTAATCTATTATTTTAAAATTTTAAATAAAAATAATATCAATTTATAATTGGATTTAAATTTTATGGTTAAAATACCTTTTTAGTCCCCAAGTTGGGGTGGGAATTTTCATTTTGTCCCTGCTTTCAAAAATGAAGCTATTTGGTCTCCATGTTTCCAATTTTGAATGCAATCGGTCCCTTCCGTTAAGTAAATGCTAACAGTGTTAAGTGTTAAGTGACTGTGTCTGTTATGTGGCAAAAAATGTGGTCGTGGCAATGAGGTGGCAGCATATGTGGTGTTTTAAATTTGGGAAAATTACATATATGAATTTTTTTTAATTAGGGCAAATAAAACAAAGTTAGTTATTTTGCATTTGGGGAAAAAAATTAAGGTGGAACCAATTTCGTTTCTGAAGACACAATTTTGCAATTGACGTTGTGATTGAGTGTGTGGAAGGTACGAGGTGCTGGAAGCATTGACGTTGAAGAAGAAATTTGGTTGTCGTTCTCGAAGGGGATTTCTGAGCGAAAAGGTTCGAGACATTGGTCTTCGACGTTGAGGTGCTCTTTCTTTCTTTGAAGCGAAAAAGTTGAAGGTGATGTTTTCTTTCGACCTTTTTGATGTAGTTGCTTTCCCCCATGGAACTTGTCTTGTTGTCCCCTTTGTATGTTGTGATGTGGTCCCTTTAACTGTGTTGTTGTACCTTTTATTCTGTTGTGGTCCCAAATTACTTGTTTAGTGTTGATTTTTTTGTTCTATGTAGTGGTTTTGGTTCGAAATTAGTGCGTACTGTTTGTTGTCTTTTGTAAGGTTGAACCTGTGGTTGTTATTTAAGCTCTATTTCATGCTTCTTTATTATTTAATTTGTTGTAGGTGAACTAGTTATTGCGTGTCATAAAGTCTAACTTTTGTATGCCTACACGTGTTAGTAACGTGTCATATTTACAATTAAGATGCATCTGAAAACTGTGATAGTTCTCATACTATATGCATGTGTCTGACACTCAGTTTTATATAGGCTTATAAATAGTTGATAAGTAAAGATAATGGAAAACCTTGGTGTTGAGGTGGTGTTTCACCATGGGGGAAAGTTTGTGAATGATGGGTCATTCGGATACCGTGGAGGGGACACAAGTACCTTGATGATAGACATAGACAGGTGGAGTTATTTTGAAATTTTGGCCATACTTAAGGAGATGGGATATAGAAATGTTAAGGAATTGTGGTATTCCGTGGGTGGTCATGTTTTAGAGGATAGGATGGAATTGTTAAGTGATGACAAGGGAGCAATGCATGTGGTGAACATTGCATTATTGAATGGTAAAACTCACGTGTTTGTGGTTCACAAGGTGTCTGAACCTGATTATCTTCTGCAATTGGAATATAATGTTGGTGAAGGTGGTGAGGATGGTAATGTTGGTCAAGGTGAAGGTAAAGTTATAGAAGAGGTTGAAGGTAATGTTATAGAAGAGGATGAAGATGCTGAAGTTCGAGAATACGGAAATGGTAATAGTACTGAAACTGCTGAATGTGGAGATGATGTTCAACATGTTGGTGTTGAAGGGGATGTGCAGGCTGCTGTAGTTACTGGTGAAGGGGATGTGCAGGCTGCTGTAGTTAGTGGTGAAGGGGATGTGCAGGCTGCTGTAGTTAGTGGTGAAGGGGATGTGCAGGCTGCTGTAGTTAATGGTGAAGGGGATGTCCATGATGATGTAGGTGGTGCTGAAGAAGATGTCCATGATGATGTAGGTGGTGCTGAAGAAGATGTCCATGATGATGTAGGTGGTGCTGAAGAAGATGTCCATGATGATGTAGGTGTTGGTCAACAAAATGTTCAGGAGGAGGTTGAAGTGAGTAGTTGGATAGGGTCTGATGAAGAAGCCTTTGTTAGTGAAGATGATTTGGTGGATGTTGATGTCCATGCAGATGAAGAACTTCAAAACCAAGACCACGAAGGTAGTCTTTTTGTTGAAATGGGAACAAGAAGTGGAAGTACCTCAAAGTTCCATAAACATGCCAGGGGCTTATCTGATACTGAGTGGGAATCTGATAGTTGTGGCAGTATTTATGCAAGTGATGAGTCAGATGAAGAAACAACCCGAGATGGACATTTTGGGATCTTCTCAGAGCCTGTTAATATGAAAGAATACAAATGGCAACTAGGAACATACTTCCCTGATAAAATAGATTTCATTGATGCAATTAGAACTTATGGAATACATAATGGTAGGAAGTTGAAGATTTTTAAAAACGACAAGAGAAGGATATGTGTTAAGTGTTGTGGATCACAAGGCAAATGTCCATGGTACGCATACTGTGCCTATAGGAGTAGCCAAAGTACATGGCAACTAAGAAAGATCATAGATAGACATACATGTAGTAGGGAATTCAACATTGGTCTAGTTACCTCCAAATGGCTAAGTGGGAAATTAGAGAAGAGCATGAAAGCAAACCCAGATATAAATCTGAAAAATATGCACACTAAGTTTTGTCAAAAATGGAACATTGGTGTGTCTAGGTCTACAACAACGAAGGCAAAAGCAATGGCAACAGCCAACACTGAGGGTTGTTTCAAACAACAATATGAAAGGTTGTATGACTATGCACATGAAATACTTAGATCAAACCTTGGCTCAACAGTGAAAGTGAAAGTAGATGGAGTTGGTGATAATGTTATATTCAATAGAATATATGTTTGTTTAAAAGCATGTAAGGACAGCTTTGTCTCATGCCGGCCTATTATACATTTGGATGGTTGTTTTTTAAAAGGCAAGTATGGAGGTGAGCTTTTAACAGCTGTGGCAAGAGATGGTAATGATCAGATGTGTCCATTAGCATATGCTGTGGTTGAAGTAGAAAACAAGGAAACATGGACTTGGTTTTTAGAATTGTTAATTGATGACCTTGGAGGTGGGGCATCATGTTCAAGGTGTACCTTTGTGTCAGATCAACAGAAAGTAAGTAAATGTCTACCTTCTTTAATTCCTTTCTTCAACAACCTATATAGAGACTCATACTTACCTTCATTAATGTCATAGGGACTTAAGCTAGCTTTACAACAACTATTGCCTGGTGTGGACCAACGTTTTTGTGTAAGGCACATTTATGCCAATTTTAGGAAAAAATATCCAGGCATTAACCTTAGACAACTACTTTGGAAGGCAGCAACAACTACAAACCCCCAAGCATGGGAATCAATCATGAGACAAATGAAGGATGTCAACGAAGACGCCTTTAAACACTTGATAGCTATTCCACCAAGGTAAATAAATCTCAATTCCTTATTTTCTTTCATATTATTTGAATCTTTCTTTCTTGTCCACATAGTTAACTTTGACTTCTTCTAGATTTTGGTCTAGGTCCAGATTTTCAGCAAGACCTGCATGTGACACACTTGTTAATAACATATGTGAAGGTTTTAATAGCGTTATTTTAGAGGCAAGGGAAAAACCAATAATAACAATGTTGGAGGAGATTCGTAGCTACCTAATGAAGAGGTGAGCATCCAATAGACAGAAGATAACTAAGTTTCATGGTCCCATTTGTCCTAAAATTCAGAAAAGACTACAAAAGGAGCTAGACAAGACACAATATTGGATACCTAAGTAAGTAAGAATTAGTTAATAATGAGATACTCACTTTGTACAAAATTTTTACTCATATTTTTATGTTTTGGCAGTTGGTCTAGGCTGCAAGTATTTGAGATCCGCCATACTTCCAACCTTGCTGAAAAGGTTGTGGTTGATGTACAGAAAAGAGATTGTAGCTGCAGGAAGTGGACTGTCTCAGGGATCCCTTGCTGCCATGCACTCACAGCCATGAGGTTTTTAGACATCACTCCAGAAGACTACTTGCCAAATTGGTTTAGAACGTCCACTTATGAGGAAACTTACATTCCAATGATATTTCCTCTCAATGGCCCTGAGCTATGGGAAAGGACACAATATCCTGATATTTTACCACCTCCAAATAGGGTGTTGCCGGGTAGGCCAAGGAAAAAAAGAAGACTGGAAAGCTGGGAGCAAAAAAGACATGATACACAACTTGGACAAGCTGGAATCCCAAAGAAATGTAGCATTTGTAGACAAGTAGGGCATAGAAGACCCAATTGCCCTCAAGCAAGTCAACAACAACACCCAGCACCTACACCAGACCCCACTCAAGCAACTGAACAACATATAGCAGACTCCACTCAAGCAACTCAACAACCTATACCAGACTCCACTCAAGCAAGTCAAGCAACTGAACAACCTACTCAAGAAAGTCACATTACTGAAGATCACACTACCAGACCAGTGTAGTTAACACATTTCTGTTGAAGACTTTTGTGTTGTTTTTTGGAGATGTAATTTAAACTTTTTCTAGTTAATCTGTCATGAGCTTTGTACTCAATCTGTTGAACACATAACTTTTCGTTGTATTTTGTTAAGTAGTTAATCTGGATATGAGCTTTGGACTCAATGACAGCTCATGTTTTGTATAATTTGTCATGTATTTGGATATGTATTTTGGCACTCAATGACA
Organism: Vigna reflexopilosa; assembly: GCA_027742785.1. NCBI lineage: Eukaryota > Viridiplantae > Streptophyta > Magnoliopsida > Fabales > Fabaceae > Vigna > Vigna reflexopilosa. The sequence goes on from CM050917.1 coordinate 6,920,889, forward strand.
GATCATGTTTTGGATAATCTGATGGAGTTTTGATTAATCTGATGGAGTTTTGGATAAACTGATGGAGTTTTGGATATAATTGTCATTGCCATATTGCTTTATTTGGATATATTAAAGTTTTTACTGATATTGTTAAAGGCATGTTGCCTTGTGTCATATTTTTGCCTTGTCTCATACCAATAACAGCTTCTTCATTAAACAACAACTTCTTCATTACAACCACATTGTTCAAAAATACAGAAAATTTCTTCAACATAACAACCCCAACAACACCTTTTACAATTTTAAAACAAAAGATAGACAACGATGATGTTAACAATCCCCATCAAATATACCAACTCCAACAACACCTTCTCCCTTTTCTGATAAAGCAACACTGACTTTTCCAAACTACTGATCTTTCTCCTTTGCCATGCAATTGTAGTATCCCTTTCATCTATATATTCTTCAGTTCGCCATTTGAAGAAATTACATCCTCTCACTTCTTCGTTTCTACTCCGCTGTTCCAAAGAACCAACCAAAACCATGTCAGGATACACCAAACTAATGTACCCAAAAATTTAAACAACACCAAAATAACAAACCTTGTAATTAGGGCAGCCCCAAAAATGTCTGCCCTCATTCTTCACAGTTTTTGCGACTCTTAAAATAGCTACCTCTCCACAATAGCATACATGGTTTCCAACCATTGCTCCTCTTGATGAAGCACTACGAGAGCTCCCCCATGACCAAGACGAAGACTGATTCATTGACATTGCTTCCAGTAAGGAGACGATAATGCTTCGTCCACACCTACAAAAAAAACCCAATCCCAAATAGCCAAGTTAGGGCACCCACCTGACAAAGACCCAACTTCATAAAATATAGCAGGAACTTGAGGCAAGGTACCTCCTTCTGCCAACCTCCTTCCAGCTCACCTCAGCCAAATCTGCTTCACATCACCTTCTTCAGCTCACCTTCTTAAGTTCAGGTTCCACACGAATATATTAGGGCAATTCGGTTTTTAAATTTTTTTTAAGCCTAAGATGATATTTTCACATCTGTCATTGTTAAAAAAATTTCCCCCATGTTAGATAACTCATGTTGCCACATAAGTTAACACTTAACGCTGTTAGCATCTACTTAACGGAAGGGACCGATTGCACTCAAAATTGGAAACATGGGGACCAAATAGCTTCATTTTTGAAAGCAGGGACAAAATGAAAATTCACACCCCAACTTGGGGACTAAAAAGGTATTTTAACCAAATTTTATTGACGCGTCTCTTCTATAGACCCAACACAGTCTTGTTTATATAAGAAATGTTATTTTTTTAAGTTTCGAACAATAAAAATAAGTTCACATAAATGGATAAGATTCGGCATTGTTTTGAGAGTGTTCGTATAGATGAACGGTTTAATAAATATATTTACTAGTGAAAAAACGCTGTTTAACGTCGGTTATTTTGGACTTTTAACGTCATATATGGAACCGACGTCTATTCAGGTGAAGTTAATTACACATCGGTCAGGATATGACCGACGTCTATGTAGACATTGGACTATATAGGTCAGACGTTTATATAGACGTCGGACTCTATAGGTCAGACGTTGAAAATGTCGCTGTATTTGATAGGATTTTTCTCCGCTTGAGGCCTCTCGAGTTGCTCCTAGCTTATAGTGATTCAAGTTTACAACTTTATATTTTAGTTGAAGAGAATAGATTGTACGTTTTTTTTTGTATTAGATGATTTTAATAATGTAATGGAGGGAATTAGAGGAGTACAAAACGCAAGAAATCACCGTCCAAGAACGCTGCCCAAGGACACGAGCAAAACTGGACAAAACTCAACGAAAACGCATTTTAATTGGTTGAAATGAAAGATAAATCATCAAAGAGTAATGTAATCGGAGTAAAATTAATTTTAAACGGTGCAAAAGTCAGAAAATGAACCTGAAAAACGTAGCCCGTGGAGAGAAAATGTGAGGACGATGATGAACAATGAGTGCGTGTAATTGCTGCCTCGCGTTCGCAGTGCTTTAATGCAGACATTTAGAAGTCGGTTCCCCATAACAGACGTCTACAGACGTCGGTTCCCCCCACAACAGACGTCTAAAAGGCTTTAGAAGTTGGAGTGGCGGGATCAGACGTCTATATGGAGTCAAAAAGTGACTTTTTAAATTTTTGGATTTAGGGTTTAGACGTCGGTTACTCCAATAACTGACGTCTAAAGTGCTTTAGAAGTCGGAGTGGCGGGATCAAACGTCTATATGGAGTCAAAAAATGACTTTTTAAATTTTTGGATTTAGGGTTTAGACGTCGGTTCCCCCATAACAGACGTCTATAATATTTTAGACGTCGGGGCTCTCCCAACTAACGTCTATATGTCTGGCAGGTAGGTGAATAGTCATTAATTTCTGCCATATAGACGTCGGGGCCCCTCCTAACTGACGTCTATATGACTGAAAGAAATGACTTTTCACCCACCTGTCAGACATATAGACGTCAATTAGGAGGGACCCTGACGTCTAAAATATCATAGACGTCGGGGCACCTTCTAACTGACGTCTATATGACAAACTTATTTACGAAAATGTCACCGGTCATCAATATACGTCGTGCTTACCCTTAACCAACGTCTAAAGGGTGACGTTAAATAACGTTTTTGCACTAGTGATTTAACACTTTTTTTTATATTATTTTTTATTCAAGAATTTAATTCAAGATCTTAATTTCATATTTTACTATTAATCATACTTGTTAAATATATGGGTGGTCAAACTAACTCTGGTTCTTCAATTTTCAGCAGAACTAAATAGATTGAATAGAGAGGTTAGGAAGAGATTTTGTAAGTAGTCATGTCAACTGGATTTGTGTTATATATTGGGCAGTTGTTATTTAAACTATAAAAAGCCTTGGTGGAGTATTTTTCCCCAAATAAATCTCGTTCCAAATTTATTTTTCCAAGAAGACACGCTGCAAATTAATTCCTGAAGTAGATAACTGTATTATTCAACACTAAAATTCCATTCTGTAGAATTTTTTCTCCGAAATAAACCTTTCTTTCAACAGCACAACAGTGCTGTTAGGAAAATTATTTCAAACACGGCAAAAAAATGTAATATGAAATTAGAATTGTCAAATTCCAACCAGCTAACAATTGTCCTTTCCAAATTCATCGAAGACAAAAAAGATATAAAATTCTGTCTAAAATTCGGTTCCTAAAGAATTAAATTCCGAAAAAAAAATCATGTACAAATTCGACCTCTTAAAAGTCAAATTATGTTCATGAATAGTAATATAATATATTTTAAAAATTAATTTTGCATTGCATCTACATGTAAAAATAAATTGGGAAAGAGATTTATTTGGAGAAAAAAATTCCACGAACGTATTCAACACGAAAGTGCACAAAATCTCGTCCTCGTCTCACTATTGACTCTATTTAATCCTGCTCAAAATTGAAGGACCACAATGTTGACTTTCTTTTCTACATATCTTTATATCTCTAAGTAAAGAAAGAGGGTTTTCCCATTCTTTGACGAGACATTTAAGAAAACGGGGTCATGAGCATTGGTTTAGATTTTATTTCCTTGCAAAATAGTTTAGATGAAAAGGTCCAATTAGAGAAAAAAAGCTTCATGTAGAAGCAAAGATGGATTATGGTTATGAGATACTCCAAGTTCTAGAGGCAGATAAAGAAGAATATTTAAAGCATATGGAGATGAAGGGTGGCCTAATAGTGAGCTTTAATCTTTTGATGGGCTGGACTTATGTTAAAAGTAGACTTTTAAGTCTAATTGAATCCAACAAAACTAACTTGTAAGGTGAGGTTTGTACCCACTTATATATTATGAATTGACTTTATCTCTAGTCGATGTGAGACTTGTAGGTAGGGCTGCACAAAAATAACTGATTTGTACTGTACTATACTATACTAAAAAAACCGATCTACTTTTACTAAAAGTTCAGTATACTATTTTATGGTTCAGTTCTTAAAAACTGAATTTATAATAGTTACGGTTCAGTTGACTGTGAGAACTTTATCTACTTTTTCCTCTTCTCTAGTTCCAGTTTAATTGTTTTGCCTTGCCATTAATAAAAGAAATTGTTCACATAAAAAATTAATTTTTAAGTCAAAAATTTTTTATCACAAATTTTTATATTTTTTTTATCAATAAAAATATATTACTTTTTAAATAATATTATTTTAAGTAATAAAAGTGAAATATATTTTTTTAAATTTAATTTTATTAAATGATTAAGTAATAGAAATCATAAAAGAAAAAAAGACTATATAAAAAAAATAATACTTTAAATATATTATATTCTTTAACATATTATTAAATATGTTAAAAAAAACTTTTAATGATATTAAAATGTGTGTAAGAGCACACTCTAAAATAACTATTTATTTTAAAAATCAACTTACTTTAAAATAAATATCAATATTATTATTTTTAAATGATAGCATTTTACAGACTAAAACTAAAATATATTTTTTAACGTTAAATTTTATTAAATGACTATATAATGAAATATCATAAAAAAATAGTAATATAGCAAAAATAATTAATATTATATAAATATCAAATGACCGAAAAATTAACAAACCTTTATTAAGAGTAACTTTTATAGTATCATCTTTTATTATATTATAATAATTAATAAATATTAGTTTAATTTTTACATAATAAAATATAAATAATAAATAATTGATTAATAAAACAATTTTATGAGGTAACAAAATAAATATAAATAAACAATTATTTTGAAATAAAATAAGTAGATAAAAAAGATAAAATAAGTTATATACACATATAAAACAAAAAAATAAAAATTAAAAATTAAAAAAATAAATATAAAAGTAAAATAATATTCATGACAAAATAAATATAAATAAAAAAATAAAAAATAAAATAAAATAAAATAAATAAATAAAAAATAAAAGAATTTCCATACACATATAATAATAAAAGAAATATGAATAAAATAGAAAATAATAATATGAAATAAAAAAAAATTAATTTGTAAGACACTTATGAATAAAATAAAATAAATTTCAATTAAAAAGAACATGTATTGTTATACTATTCATCTCGAGCGCGGGACTAGACACGATGACTCTGATGCCATGTTAGAAGTGGACTTTAAGCCTAACTCAACCTCACAAAATCAATTTGTAAGATGAGGTTTGCACGTACTTATATACTATGAATTGGTCTTATCTTTAGTCGATGTGGGACTTCCAACAACTTACTCTTCATGGAGTTCTTTGTTTCTAATTTGAACTCCTAAGTGTTGAAAAAGATGAAAGTAAATATATAGGATGTTCATAGATCTAAAGGAGAAACTTAATTTAGAAAAATATTCGGAAAGAAAAATGTTTTTCAATGCACCACACAAGATAATGGTAAGAAACGCACATTTAGGTTAACACTGAAAGTCTTCAAATGCACCACCTATTATCAATGGTGAAGTTCGCGCAAGGGAGAAAGTAAGAAAAAATTACAGCATACAAGCTTTCTCTTAAACATACTTAAGTCTGACGTGTATACAATAAACATAAATTTACAAGCATAAGATCTAAAAGCTCTTTAAAGAGTTTGTCCTAGTTTGGCTACATGTGTTGAAATCTTTAGAAGACACCCATGAAAATATGTTAATAGGCTATTGTAATAGTGCAAACTTTTTCGTACCTTGAATTTATGGAGACAATTCATGTTTTCAACGACTTTAGTTGGAGATTGAGTCTACTTTAAGCTTTTAAAGGAAGATGGAAGAGATGTTTGTCTTTCACTCAACATATGTAGTTTAAGGTTACTATGTGTTTCGTTAAGGTAATCATTACACAAATAAATTAGCTGATTTGATTTTTATACATAGGGAATGATACAAATGGTTTGATATGTTACCAGCTCTTATTTCTTTAGATTTTTTTAATAGGTATAACTGGTCCATGTTTCATGTTGTATAATTTTTTATTAAAGATTATGTGTACTTCTTTATGTTTTTTTAGTATTTTTTATGGATAAATCACAGAATGACACGTAAATAATTTTTAAATATTGTCAAAAAAATGTTGTCTAAGTATTATTATCTTTTATTTTAATAACATTTGATGTGATGACAAATGATAATTTTTTATTAAAGATTATGTGTAGTTCTCTATGCTTTTTGTATTATTTTATTTTTTTTAATAATATTTCATGTGATGACAAATGATAAATATGCTTTGAGGTGTCAACATATTTTATATGTCAAAGTTTATGGTAATGGTTAACATGAACTTATATGCTTTTCAAGTGTCAACATATTTTATATGTCAAAGTTTATAGTAATGATTAATATGAACTTATATGCTTAGAGGTTTCAATATCTTTTATATGTCAAAGTTTATAGACAAGTGTTGGGTAGTCAGTGGTTCGGTTTCTGACGTCTATCCAAGTTCATTCGGATGGTTTCTGCAGAAGGTACTTTGTGCTAAAGGAAGTAGATGAATGATCGGTTAGCAATCAATGTTGGAATGCATGTTATGTGTATGTGTATAATGCCAACCTTATAGCTTTATAGTAGTTGTCATCAATTTTTACTTTTTTGCCAACTTAATCATAACTCAATCATACCTTAATCAACATTAACACATTGATTAATGATTTTCATTCTTATTAGACTTCTTTTAACCAGTCGGTGAAGTCATTTGATAAGGATGGTCAACCAAAGGTGTCCGATCATTAATGATATGTCTAAGAGGGCCAAGAGTAATCGACCAATAAGTGGTCAATCTAGAGTGGTTGATAAAGAGAAGTCGGCCCAAAATGGTCGGCCAAGATGTGTCGGTCCTGAAAGGTCGACCCAAAAAGATTGGCAAAAAAATGTCAGTTCAGAGAAGTCGATCCAAAATAGTCTACCAAAGATATCATTGATTTTGGAGTTGGACCATTTTGTTTATAGTTAGCCATCTGAGCTTGACCGGAAGAGAATAGTGTTTAATATGTATCCACTCCCTTTTTGCTGATTTATTTAATTGTTTTAACAGGGTTTGTTTTGTAACTTTTAAAACATGGTTTTAGTTTTATACTTATGTTATTTTGTTCTTTTAATTTTTTTTCTAATAAATTGTTGCATATGGTGACACGATTATTGAATTATAACATTTCGATTAGACTCAAACCTTTGAATTCAAATAACCACAAAGATCAAACTTTCACACTTAGCTTTGACTATTTTACTAGTGGTGCAACTAAATTGAAATCGAATCATCAATACATCAGCTTCCTGTATTCTGATTTTTATTTGATAAACCAATTGCCTAAATATTGTCTACTTCGTTGCTCCTCGCCAACTCTCTTCTTTGTATTCTAACACTCTTCTCCAGATATGTTGGGGTTGGCTTTTGGTATTGTTTTTCTTTTGACTGCAGCATTTGCAGTGTTATGTTCATGTGGCCATGCACCACTTGGTTGCAATGAAGAAGAAAGGCAAGCTCTTCTAAGGATCAAAGGAAGTTTCAAAGATCCATCAAGCCTTTCATCTTGGGAAGGAACTAGTTGTTGCCAATGGAAAGGTGTAGGTTGCAATAATCTTACAGGCCATGTTGTCAAGCTTGATCTCAGAAATCCTTGTTATCCCTTACAAGGAGATTTTCAACCAAACTGTAAGTTTTACGATCATCTCCTCGAAGCTCAACATCTTCACCCTTCTATATTGCAGCTTAAATATCTAACTTATTTAGATTTGAGTGGAAACAGATTTCATAATAGTTCAATACCAGCGTCCATTCAAACGCTGCAGTATCTGCAATTCCTTTATCTCTCTGATAGTCATTTTAGTGGTAGGATCCCATACAATCTTGGGAATCTCACAAAATTGATCATTCTTGATTTGAGCTTCAATTATCTGTATGCGGATGACTTCGACTGGATTTCTCAACTTTCATCCCTCCAATACCTTTACATGAGTGATGTGAATCTTGATAAAGCACAAAATTTGTTGCAGTCACTCAACATGCTTCCTTCTTTGATAGAAATAGATTTGAGAAATTGTGGACTTGATAAATTGAACAACCATCAACATATTAGCACCACAAACCTTTCCAGACTGGAAGACCTCAATCTAGCAGAAAATGGACTTCAGACTCCGTTTCTGGATGCTTTTCAAAATATGACTTCCATTGCAGTCATTGACCTTTCTCACAACAACCTGAATTCCACTCCCTTCTGGTTGGAAAGCTGTGTTAACCTCGTCAGTCTGTTTCTTGATAGTAATGCTCTTTATGGCTCACTTCCATCTGCTTTGCAGAATCTGACTTCCCTGGTTTCTCTCGACCTTTCACAAAACAAGTTTGTTTCTGTTCCCGGGTGGTTAGGTGAGTTAAAGGGTCTTCAATATCTCAGTCTTTCAGGTAATGATGTAAATAATATTGAGGGATCTTTGGCATCACTTCTGGAAAACTGTTGCCATCTTCAACAATTAAATATGTCAAGAAATAAAATTCAAAGTGATGCACTTGGAAACCATATACAGTCTGAATGCATTAGGCACGATTTAATACTTTTGGATTTAAGTTACAACGAATGTAATGGTCCTTTACCAGCATGGTTGGGACAGCTTGAAAATCTAAGATCGTTGATTATGACTGACAGTAATTTGGAGGGATCACTTCCTTGTGCTATATTAACAAAACTTGTCAATCTGGAGAATTTGGTGCTTTCCAACAATAACTTCACCGGTTCTCTTCCTGACTGTATCGGGGAACTTGTCAGTTTAAAGATTTTAATTCTTTCTTCCAATCATTTTGATGGGATCATTCCAAGGAGTTTAGTGCAACTTGTAAGCCTAACAGATTTAGATCTTTCACGAAACTCTTTAAATGGTACCATTCCTCACAATATTGGTCAACTTCAAAATTTGTCGACCCTCTATCTTTCAGAAAACAAGTTACACGGAAACATTCCTTTCAGTCTTAGTCAGCTTCTAAACCTTCACAACTTAGACATATCCCTAAATCATTTGGAGAATTTGGTGTCTGACATAAGATGGCCAAGGCAACTTGTCTACTTAAATCTCACCGATAATCGTATCAGTGGGTCACTTCCCCAAGATATTTCTGATAGCTTGCCCAGTGTCGGTTACTTGCTTCTTGGAAACAACCTTATAAGTGGTGTCATTCCAAATTCATTGTGCAAAATAGACTCCTTGTACAATCTTGACCTTTCAGGAAACATGTTAGTTGGTGAAATTCCTAATTGTTGGAGTGTTACTCAAAGACTCGGTGTCATAAATTTGGCATCCAACAAATTATCAGGTGTCATTCCTAGCTCTCTGGGTAATCTACCGACGTTGGCATGGTTACATTTGAACAATAACAGCCTTCATGGGGGGTTTCCATCATCTTTGAGAAATTTAAATCAACTTTTAATTTTGGATGTTGGAGAGAATCATTTGTCTGGGATTATCCCTTCATGGATGGGGAATATCTTTTCCTCGATGCAGATTCTAAGGCTACGGCAAAACAGGTTCAATGGAACAATTCCTTTACAATTGTGCCAACTTTATTCACTGCAAATTTTGGATCTTTCAAAAAACAACTTGATGGGTCCATTCCCTCATTGCATCGGAAATCTCACAGGTATGGCCTCAAAAAAGAATATTTCTGTAAATCAACCTAGTAGATCTGTTGAATGGTATGAACAAGAAGTTAGAGTGTTCATGAAAGGAAGAGAACTTGAGTATACGAGAAATCTAAAACTCGTGGTCACATTGGACTTGTCAAATAACAATTTGATTGGATCTATTCCAGAAGGAATAACATCACTTCGTGCATTGCTTAGCCTAAATCTATCATGCAATCTTTTGTCAGGACACATGCCCAAAAGGATAGGGGACATGAAATCACTCGAATCTCTTGACCTCTCTCATAACCAACTTTCTGGTGCAATTTCAGAAAGCATAACTAGTTTAACTTGGTTAAGCCACTTAAATTTGTCCTACAACAACCTTTCAGGACCAATTCCCATAGGAACTCAATTATCAACCTTTGATGATTCTTTTATTTATGGTGGCAACACATTTCTGTGTGGACCTCCACTGCCAAATAAGTGTTCTGATGATAATTTGCAACGTGACAATGACGATGAAGAAAAAGATCACAAAGAGGATAAAGTAGAGAAATTGTTGTTTTACTTTGTCATTGCACTTGGTTATTTTATTGGATTTTGGGCTGTGACTGGAAGCTTGTTGTTGCGGAGAAGTTGGAGGCTTGCTTACTTTCAATATATTGATGAGTCTACTCGCAGGATAAAAGTTTCATTGGCAATACATTTAGCAAGTTTTAAGGAAAGATGGACAGGAATCCATGATGCTGAGTGACAAATTGTGGTAGTGTTTATGCATTCTGTCTCTTTTATGCTCTTGGACCATTTCGTGTTTATTTTTCTTGATAAGTAATTACTTCGAGTTTGTAAATCAGTAATAAATACAACTTGTAGAATTTCTTGTCTAACTAATAATTGCTAAAATGTCGCATGTTATACCAATTCCCAAATAATCTGAGTGTTATATCCTACTCTATTCTCATTTAAGGTTGATGAAGAAACGTGTTCATATTTACTGACTCTTGAAAAAGTTTATACATTGTCATAAGATATTGCTTTTTTTATTAGAAAATTAAATACTGAAAAATAGAATTAAAATATAAGAGGCCATGAATCTACACTCTCCTTCTCCAGCTCACTGATAAAAAGAAGTCTATCATTAGTGCAGAAAGGGTTTTAGACATTTGTTATTTTGGGCTTTTAATGTCACCTCCCGAACCGACGTCTATATGGGTGATGTTAATGGAACGTCGGATTCTGCATGCAGTTTCGACATCGGTTAATCTCATTGACCGACGTCTGTATAAACATCAAACATGGCACAAACCGACGTCTACGGACACTATAACGACGTCAAACATGGCACAAACGGACGTATCAGGGCACTGTATAGTCATCGGACATTACACAAACCGACGTCTAAGGGCATTATAGACGTCGGTCATGACATTAACCGACGTCTACGAAGTGTTCGTTGTGTTTTAGTGCAGTTTTGTTCGTGTCTTTGGTACCGTAGTAGCACCTCCTTCCTTTGCTAGTTTCTTCGTAAGAAAAAATTGCGTCTTTTGCATCTCTTATGGCATTTCAACCCAAAATCGAACCTGGGTCATTGCCTAGTTCCATTTTAACCACCAAAGAAAAAGAAGACGGTGACACCGTATTCTTTTTCTTCGCCATAGAAAAAGAATACGGTGACACCGTTTTCTTTTTCTTTGGTGGTAGGAGTGAAAGTAGGCAACAACCCAAGTTTGGCTTTAGGTTGAAATGCCATAAGAGATCCAAACACAAACTTTTCTTACGAGGAAACTAGCAAAGGGAGAAGGTTCACTACACTACACAAAGACACGAGAAAAATTGCACCAAAACTCAACGAAAACTCATTTTAATCGGTTGAAATGAGATCAAAAGGTTCAAAAGCAAGTTTAATCGGAATAAAAGCGAAGTTTAAACGGTTCAAAAGAGTTCAAACACACCTGAAAGGCAATGCAGAGGAGAGAAAAGGCGAAGGAAGACGATGAAGTGCGCGAAACTGGTTCGCGATGACTGATTTAACAAGAAATGAGACGTCAGTTGCTAAAGAACCCGACGTCTATAATCAAATATACGTCGGGGATCTTACTAATATGACGTCCATTCAATTTAAAAATTAATATTTGTTGTAAATGTAGACGTCGAATGTCATGGGAACCGACGTCTATAATCGCATATAGACATCGGTTGGCGGGATTAGATGCGGAAAAAAAAAATAACTTTTCACCTACCTGTCAGACCATAAACATCAGTTAGGAGGGCACTAACGTTTATAGTTGCATATAGACGTCGGAGTTGGGGGATCTGACGCCTAAATGGCGGAAACAAATGACTTTTCACCTACTGTCAAACATATAGACGTCAATTAGGAGGGAACAGACGTCTATAGTTGAAATATAGACGTCAGACTGGCGGGATCTGACGTCTAAATGGCGGAAAGAAATGAATTTTCACCTACCTGTCAGGCCTTTAGACGTCAGTTAGAAGGGGCCTCGACGTCTATAATATTATAGACGTCGGTGCCCCTTCTATTATAGACGTCGGTGCCCCTTCTAACCGACGTCTAGAGGCCTGACTTATTTACGAAACTGCCACCGGTCAATAATTTACGTCGTGACCCCTCTAACTGACGTCTAATAGGTGACGTTAAAAGCCAATTCTGCACTAGTGTATGTATGCGAAATACTAGTTAATTATTTCATTTATTTATTTCTCATTTTTAGATTAAGGAATTCGTAGAGCAATAGGTTAAGATGATTTAGGGTGTGCTCACATGAGAAACTGGATTTGAGAGAGAAGAAGAGAATGTATTTGAAGACATTTGAGAATAAATTGTGTGTTGTTTCTTTGAAAGTAATGGAGAGTGGATTTGAAAATAAAGTTTGAGTAGAATTTGATCGATGTGATGAATAAAAAATGTTTTAATGAATAGAAAATTAAGATTACCAAATTGACTTTAGTGGTAATAGTAATATAAAATTATATTTATAAAAAACATATTTATTGCTAAAAAATATTTGAAGTAGTAGGAAAAAAAAGAAAAATTAAAAAAAAAATAAAATAATATTTTGTTTAAATAAAGTCAAAATTTTCTATTTAAAATTTAATTTTTTAAGAATATAATTTAGTCATAAGTGGTTTAATTTTATGTTTTTGTAGTAAAATTGAATATTCATAATTAACCAAATAATAAAGTGAAGTTAAAATATTACATGAGATACAAAATATATGCACATAATAAGGTACAATTATATTTATCATAATTCATATTGAAGTTTCTTCATTTAGATACCTATTCAAACGATATTGTGTCGGCATCCCTATTATACATCGTGTATGGGATGAATGTGAAGACAGAAAATCGAAGCATTATCTGAATAAGTTGTCGTCTTTGAATGTTCATTGTCCTTAATAAGTTAGAATTCTGTCTGCGGTATGCTGAGATGAATGGGTTCTAGCAATTTGGTTGTTTGTGGCAATAAGCAAGGATTTTAATGTTCCATGGCAACAACTTGTCGGTCAACAAATGGCAGACAATCTTCTTGTTTCAATATTTGTTTTCTCTATTTCGTCAATCATTCTATAATCCATCTAATTTGAAGCTCAGTAAGTGTAAATAACCATTAAAAAAGAGTTGAACTAGTTTTGTGTAATAAAATATAATTAAAGTTGATGTATTATAATCAAACGAAGAGATAAGTTCATGTAATATAATGAATTGAATAGATAAGCTGATGTAATACAATCATGCAATTAAAATCCTCTTAATCTTCTTATTTATACAGAATTAAGTTCACATTGAAATTGACTTTTGTCAATTGCTGGTTCATGTCCATAGATAAGTTGGTTAAGTTATCTTCAATTCCCTAAACACGTCCTTACATTTGTTCCATGCCTTGCATTCTGTTTTGCAAGCGTTGAACCCCCCTGCCACATTGAGTCATCATGTCAAAATTTGAAGAGTCATCAAGTCTTGAAAATGACCATCAGGATGTTGGCTTCCTATTAGAGGGTTGTCATGGTAACGACTTTGATCTTGTGGTTGTTCTTCATCTTCATTAACACGAAGGTCGTGTTGCCATACTAGAGTCACAGACTCATATAGAAGAAGGATTCTAAGTGGTGAAGAGGGAAATAGGTTCTTATAAATAGTTTTGGAGTTGTGGGTTATACTATAAGTGAACTTACTTTGTCGTGAGAGGAGATAACCAAGTACAATTTCTGAAAACTTGTAACACCGATGATTTCATTTTATATGAAAAAAAAAAAACTTCTAGAATTCAAGTGGATGCATAAATTTGGATAATCGAGTCTAGTCATATTTTTGTGAATGATTGAGAAATGTTTTATGATAGATGAAGTGATTATTTGCTAAGTTGATTTTAATTTATCTTCATATAAAAATCGTATATGAGTGTTTAAGTTATCATTGGCTTACCCTCCTTTATTTGTTGGTTGTTTGTGTCTCTTTTACAATGATCGCTTCTATGATGTGAGTAGACAAAACTACAAGTAACGATGGAATTAGTTAGTAAGATGATTGTTGTGCGAGAAGTCATGTGTTTTGGATGAACATAGAAGGTTGTGCAATATTTAGTTTATGTGGTATAAAGATTTTTGAATGACTTATGTATGTTTTGAAAATTTTGACTTTTAAAGGACTGTACTACACCATATTCGTATGCTTATGTATGTTTTCTTTTATTTAAATGACCAAAATGGCTTAATAGTTAACATGTGAAAACCTAAGGGTGTGTTTACTTTAGGGAGATAATTCAGGGGAGAGTGAGTGGATGAATTTGAGAGAAATTTTTTGTTGTTTATTTGAGTGAATTTGGAGGTGTGTGAAAGTAGATTTAGAAGTAAAGTTTGTGAAAATTAGTGTAGGATTTGACCGATGTGACAGATAAAAAAATTGTTTAATTGGTAGAAATTTAAGATTACCAAAATACCCTTAGTTATAAAAAATATAAAATGATAATTGTTAATGTTATATTTAATTGTAAAAATATTTATATCGCCTCAGAATCGACCCGCAAATATTTGTAAAAATATAAATAAAAATACCCTCCTTTCCAATCTCTCCCACACTCACACATCAAGCACAAATTCTATCGCCTCAGAATCGACCCGCAAACCCACCGACCGATCAACGCCTCCTCTACCCCTCTACCAACTACAGCGGTTTCACCTCCTTCCACCGCCGTTGTCCCTGTGGCAATGTCATCGTCCAACAACCCCTTCACCAACCGCAGTGGTTTCGCCTCCCTCCATCGTCGTTGTCCATGTGGCAACGTCATCGTCCAACAATCCCTCTGCCAACTGTAGCAATTTTGCCTCCCTCCACTGTCGCCGTCCTTGTGACAACATCATCGTCCAACAACCCCTCTGCCAACTGCAACGGTTTCGCCTCCCTCCACCGTCGTTGTCCTTGTGGCAACGTCATCGTCCAACAACATAGTGTTTTTTTTGGTTTGCAATGGAACCAAATACAAAAGGCTGAGAACCGTATACAAGGTTGTGTTAAATTTGTTCTATGTATGGAATGGAATATTTGGCCCTTAAGAGGACAAACATATGCGGGTGATTAAAAAGTGAATCATCCCGCAAGTCTCGTGCAAAAATGCGGAAACAATATATTCTCTTCAAGTAGTACTCTCTAAATCTATTTTCTTAGATTCTTATATATTTGTTGTTTCAAAATATCTAATAACAAATTTATTTTGTTTTGTTTTATTTTTTAAAATCCTTTGAAAATTTTAATCAAATAAATATAACAGCAACAACAATAAACATCTACAAAGTTTTAAAATTTATTTCAACTCTTATATTTAAAATTATTTGAGTTTCCTACAAAACCAAATTATATTAAATTTTAAATTTGTTTTTTCTCTCAAACAAAATAAAATACATTCCCCAAAATCTTAATTTTTTAAACTATATTCTTACCTAGAAAAAAATGTTTACATTTTTTAATTTTTATTCGTTTATAATTAATTATTTCCAATGTAATATGTATATCATCATTTGATTTTCAACGCAAATCTAAAATTTACACTGAATATTTTTATTCATTTTATGTATATTATTGCATCTTTCAAAATCTTTTCAACATTTTATTTATCAATAACAATAAATATTAAACTAATTAAAATTTATTCTTCACAATTTTAATTAATTCTTTTAATTAATTTTTTATCATCTACAACAGTTTTTAAAATCCATTCAATTTTTTCTGCCAATAATAATAAAAATAACAAAGTTTAAACAAATCCAATTTTTAAATTTAAAATTATTTACATTTTAACAAAATCCAAATTATATTCCACCTAACAGAATCTTTCAATTTCTTTTCTCTTTCAAGTCAATTAAAATTTGTTCTACATAATTTTGATTATTTTATTAAATTAAGTTCTTTTATGAAATATATTATTTTTAATTCTATTTTTTATTTTCGTCTTCCTTCTCCCCTTGCACATAATTTGAGAGATCCCATTTCAAGAAAGCGGTCTTCTCTAAAAACGAAATGCGATGAGAAAAACCAACCAAAAACGCCACAAACGTAATTCCGACCTCGAAAAGCAAATACAATACAGAGACGAAAAACAAAATATCAAATCCCCCTCAGAATTTGACTTTCCAGGTAGGTTAATTTCCCAGAATTAAAAATAAAAAATAAAAAGTTTGAAAATTTAGTCTCTAAGAAGTCCAATTTTGACTTAGAGGTACAGTGTTCTGTCCATTCCATTGGATAAATTTATATTAAATCAGTATTATTTGTGGAAGAAAGGATCACCTATCATCGTTCTTGACTTTTGTGATAAGCGAATGTCCCACGTTTAGAAATTGAGAGAAAGGCAATGAGAACACTTAAAAGTAGAGCTGTGAAAATAGGTTATAATATGTGGACTAACCTAGTCTATCACATGTTTGGTTCAGGTTGAATTTGAAAAGTTGTATTATTTTTATGCAGGTCAGATTTCAATCCGGTTTATTTAAACCCGGCTCATCCAGATTAAACCTGTGATGGGACATGTTAGATGTTAGCCTACCAATCCACCGACCTAATTTTATTTTATTAAAATTTAACTTTAATTTTATAAAACAATGTTTATTATTATTTTTTGCTTGAAAAAATTATTTAAGTTCTCTATTTTCAAAATTAATTAAAGGATTAAATATGTTTTTAGTCTTTCAACTATCAAGCGATTTTATTTTTCGTCCCTCTTTCAAACTTTGGTACATTTTGATCCTTGTCATTAAGGAAACTATAATTTTTCGTCTTCCAAAACTAACACCGTTAGAATTAGGATGAGTTGGCTAACAGATTGCGACGTCATTTTCTCTTTTTCTGACACTATCTCAAACCAAACCGTAGGTCACTCCAATCTGCTAAACCAACCCACATCTGAGACTCCACGACCAGCCTCTGCAACACTCCGGCACCCACCAGTGACACCACCATTGACTCCACTAGTGCAACCACCACGAGGAACCCAGAACTACGAGTAGACCCAAAACGTGGATCAAAAATCCAAAATTCATTCGAACTTTAACCTTCTAAATCACATAATCAAGAACACAAGAAATTTTCCAAACACAGAGCCCAAACTGCAAGAATCAGAAACCCAAAATCCTCAATTCATGACCATCAATCTCTAGAGAAGATCAGATGAATCAACTACAACCTTAAATCACAGAATCAAAACCCCAAAATTCCCATTTCCAACGCTAGCCCCATCACGAGTCCAAAACTTGCGAAAGAACAAAAATCCAATTCGAACAACACCCAAAGTTCGAACCAAACGCGATTTCACTTTGCCGTGAAAACATTGGAGCACTCGTCGTCGAGAAGAAAGTGTCGCGAATCGCAGGTCCAGCGCCTCACCGCCACCAAGCCACACAAACCCTCAGCCCGAACTAGCTCCCTCATCCAATTCCTACCTCCAGCTCCGGAGTCGTCGCCTTTGGAATCCTCTGATTTTGCTGCACTCTCCCAAGCGGAACAAACACCCAAACCCTAAATCTGCCAGGCTCGGATTCGCTTTGGAGCACGACGCTACGCTCATAGCACACAACCAGAAGGAGGAGAGTGCTTTGCATGAGAATGTTGAGGTCCAGGAAGTGTCGTTTGGGGAAAATGTTTTGGATTTTGAAGGTAGAGAGTGTTATGCTTTCCTCGGCCGCGAGAATTAGAACCAGAAAGAATTTGTAAACAAGAAGAGAGTTTCCTGTAAAACCCCAACCCAAGACTAGAGAATGAGACGAAGGACAACGCTTCCCTGCGAGCAGACCAAACCGGAAAAGAGGAAGGAGAAAGGGTATCTCCTTTTTCTAACCCACGACTGTCAGAGCGGCTGCAGCGGAATGGTTAGCGTGAAATAACAACCAAGAGGGATTTTAATACAAACGTGTGCCTTTTAATTTCAACTCAATTTAACTTACTATGCAAATAATAATTATAAATAAAAGAGTAAGGTTGAGAGAAATTTGCACAGATAATTTTATCTTGATTCGGATCTTACCAATCCTACGTCTAGTCGCTTATCTCAAATCAAGATAAACAGTTCACTAAGCACAAAACAATTACAAATTACAATCACAAAGAAACAAATTAAATGAAACAAAAATTACCTTTGGTGGTGGTTGCACTTGTTGCTGAACCGTTTAAAGGCTTGAGAAAAGAGAACGTGAAGAAACAATGTACATGAAATGCTCTCTCACACTATTTTGTTTTTAATTCATAAAATAGCATATGACGTTGATCGTCCTGAGATCAATGTCATATCTCATTAGACGTTGAATAAGTAGGATGATTGACATCTTGTTCGACGTCTAATGGGTATTGAAAAATAATTTTTGTGATATATTTTTTAATGATTTAAACACAATTAGACGTTAACGTCCTCCTATGTTTAATGAGATATGACGTTAATCTTCCCGACGTCTAACATCATATCTAAATAGAAAATTTCGTTTTAATTAATTTTTTAATGATTTAAAAACCATATAAAGTTGGTGCCCTGTAGACGTCTAAAGTGTATATGACATTAGCTGGGTGGATGTTCTGACGTCTAATTGGTCCTTTTATTTATAAAAAAGTCACTGATCACCTTTTACGTTAATGTTTTTCAAGGTTAAGATTGAATGTGAGACATTAAAAGTCTATTTCACTCTAGTGTAAATTTGCATTTCTAAAATTAGAATTCAAATTAGGTTATAATTGAACCTTAATTTTGTTATTGAATACAAATTTGATTGAGTGATAGTGTTAAAAGTCCTACATCAGCTAGAGATAAGGCCAATTTATAATATATAAGTGGGTGCAAATATCACCTTACAAGCTGATTTTATGGGGTTGAGTTAGGTTTAAAGTCCACTTTTTAACATAGTATTAGAGTCAGGTTAGAGCCTATTCTAGTGATATTTGTTGTTTGTTGGGCATGTTGTTTCACCCGCTATCGGGCCGCTATCGGACCACCCATTAATGTCTAGTCTCACGCTCGAGTTGATGTCTATACATCAGCGTGAGGGGGGGGGGTGTTGGAAGTCCCACAATGACTAGAGATAGGCCAATTTATAATATATAAGTGGGTGCAAACCTCGCCTTGAATGTCGGTTTTTTAGGGTTGAGTTGGACTTAAAGTTCACTTCTTAACATGGTATCAAAGCCAGGTTAGAGTCTATCCTAGTGATATTTATTGGTTGGTGGGCATGTTGTTGGGTTCAAACCTCACTTTACAAGCCGATTTTGTGGGGTTGAGTTAGGCTTAAAGTCTAACAGATAGTGAGATTTAATTTGTATAGATCAATTTAGTCGATTAATTGAATCGATTAATTGTTAAACTTGAATCTAATATTTAAATTATGATTTTTCAATTGTTTGATTGTTTGAATTCGTGGATTTACATATCTTGATTATAATAGATTTTGCTTTTTCTACACACCTTTGTTTTCCAAAAAATACATTTATATTGTTGAGAATCCAAGTGTGAGTCTAAGTGTCACATTAAATAGAAATGAGAAAGTAGAGTAGTATATAAAGGTGAAAGACCCATTAATCCATTGTCTTAAGATTTTGGATAGAGAAAAGTGTCAATCCTTTATATGATTGAACTCAGATCTCATTAGTATTGTGTCTCCCTTGATAGACCCAACAACAATATCAAAGTTGGAAAGGGCTATATTATTTAATCCTTATAAATCTTAAATTTTATTAAGAAAATACTAAAAATAAAATAAAATACAATTCAATTTATTTTTTTTTAGAATCGACCTAGATTATGTTTTATACTACATAATTTAGAGGATTTTAGTATCTCTGGTTTAACGAATTCTACCTCTTTTTCTTTTTCTTTTTCTAATACTGAATGAGGAATTTAGGGTTGCATAATTATGAACCCTGTGGTGTACTACGCTAATTTGTTTAGCAGTCATCAAATGATACTAATATGATAGGGTCTAATTACAATTCTATTTGTCCTAAACAGTCTGGACAAGTTAAGTTTCATTTTCAGTTTTTTGTTTTTTAAATTTAAATAAATTCTCTTATAATAAAAATTATATTAACAAAAAATTATTATATAGTAATTTAAAAAAAAATCATTCACTATATTTAAAAATAAAATCAAAATATGATACCAGATTTTGATTTTAAAGAAACTGGATTTGGATTAGTTTTCCGATCCCACAAAAAATTCTGCAAATAAAAAGGAAGGTTAAATTAGGCTTTCTAAAATTGATTTCAGATCTTGTACGGTAGAATGTGATTTGTGTCTTGTAATTATTACAGTGTCTTATCTGCATAAAATTTATGTACAACAGTTGTACTGGAAAAGACTTTTATCAGAAATGAGATAGAAAGGCTGAGAGAAAATGTTTCTTTCGTATTTATATTATCAACATTACAATATATAGATTACAGATACATAACAAGACATAAGGTAAACTCCAAAAATACACACATATTCATTACAGCTGTAAAGATTAAAGTTGATGTCTCATTTCTGATAACTTTCGAAATAATCAGAAATATGATCACTCGTTTTTTATTTTCTTCAAGTTCAAACTAAATGTTATATAATAATAATAATTATAAAGTATTATTATATTTCCAAGTCACCAGAAAAATCAATATCTTTAAATAAGTGTAGGGGAGGATGTATCACTCAGATTATTTGGAAGTTGGAAAAGGATAAAACATGCAACATTTTAGCAATTATCAGGTAAACTAGAAATTCTACAACTTGCATTTATTACTATTTTACAAAGTCCAAGTAATTACTTATTAGGCAAAATAAACATGAAATCCTCCATTAACATAGAAGACAGACAGAATGCATGAAGACTACCATAATGCGTCACTGAGCACCACGATTCACGATTCCTGTCAATCTTTCCTTAAAAGTTGCTAAATGTATTGTCAATGATACATTTATCCTCTGTGTTGACTCCTCAATATATTGAAAGTAAGCAAGTCTCCAACTTCTCTTCAACAAGATTCCAGTCACAGCCCAAAATCCAATAAAATAGCCAAGTGCAATGACAGAGTAAAACCACAATTTCTCTTCTTTATCCTCTTTTTGATCTTTTTCTTCATCTTCATTGCCTCCTTGGAAATCATCATCAAAACACTTATTCGGAAGTGGAGGTCCACACAGAAATGGGTTGCCACCATAAATAGAAGGATCATCAAGGGTTGATAATTGAGGTCCTTCGGGGATTGGTCCTGAAAGGTTGTTGTAGGACAAATTTAAGTGGCTTAACCAACTTAAACTAGATATGCATTCTGAAATTGCACCATAAAGTTGGTTATGAGAGAGGTCAAGAGATTCTAGTGATTTCATGTCTCCAATTCTTTTGGGGATATGTCCTGACAAACGATTGTGTGATGGATTTAGGCCATGCAATGCACGAAATGATGTTATTCCTTCTGGAATAGATCCAATCAAATTATTATTTGACAAGTCCAAGATGACCACAAGTTTTAGATTTCTGGTATACTCAAGTTCTGTTCCTTTCATGACCTCTCTAACATCTTGTTCATACCATTCAACAACTCTACTAGGTTGGTTGACAGAAATATTCATATGAGAGACCATACCTGTGAGATTTCCGATGCAACGAGGGATTGGACCCATCAAGTTATTGTTTGAAAGGTCCAAAATTTGCAATGAAGAAAGTTGACACAATTGTAAAGGAATTGTTCCATTGAACCTGTTTTACCGTAGCCTTAGAATCTGCATCGACGAAAAAATATTCCCCATCCATGAAGGGATAATTCCAGACAAATGATTCTCTCCAACATCAAAAATTAAAAGTTGACTTAAATTTTTCAGAGATGATGGAAACTCTCCATGAAGGCTGTTATTGTTCAAATGTAACCATGCCAACGTGGATAGATTACCCAGAGAGCTAGGAATGACACCTGATAATTTCTTGGATGCCAAATTTATGACACCGGGTCTATGAGTACCACTCCAGCAATTAGGAATTCCACCTACTAACATGTTTCCTGAAAGGTCAAGACTGTACAAGGAGTCTATTTTGCACAATGAATTTGGAATGACACCAGTTATAAGGTTGTTTCCCAGAAGCAAGTAACCGACATTGGGCAAGCTATCAGAAATATTTTTGGGAAGTGACCCACTGATATGATTATCTGTGAGATTTAAGTAGACAAGTTGCCTGGGCCATCTTATGTCAGACACCAAATTCTCCAAATGGTTTAGGGATATGTCTAAGTTGTGAAGGTTTAGAAGCTGACTAAGACTGAAAGGAATGTTTCCGTGTAACTTGTTTTCAGAAAGATAGAGGGTCGACAAATTTTGAAGTTGACCAATATTATGAGGAATGGTACCATTTAAAGAGTTTCGTAAAAGATCTAAATCTGTTAGGCTTGCGAGTTGCACTAAACTCCTTGGAATGATCCCATCAAAATGATTGGAAGCAAGAATTAAAAGTTTTAAACTGACAAGTTCTCCGATACAGTCAGGAAGAGAACCGTTGAAGTTATTGTTGGAAAGCACCAAATTCTCCAGATTGACAAGTTTTGTTATTATAGCACAAGGAAGTGATCCCACCAAGTTACTGTCAGTCATAATCAATGAACTTAGATTTTCAAGCTGTCCCAACCATGCTGGCAAAGGACCATTACATTCGTTGTAACTTAAATCCAAAAGTATTAAATCGTGCCTAATGCATTCAAACTGTATATGGTTTCCAAGTGCATCACTTTGAATTTTGTTTCTTGACATATCTAATTGTTGAAGATGGCAACAGTTTCCCAGAAGAGATGCGAGAGATCCCTATGATTTTCATCAAAGCCATGTGTGGGCGTCTTTCTGAGCAAGCTTTTGTATCTATCGCACACTTGACCTAATGTTTCTTCCATGCCCTACCTGAAAGAAGAAATTTCTTGTTTACCTTTGTTGATCTTTGATTGTGGGAAGTATTTATTTAAAAGCTTCACAACCATAGCTTCCCACTCAGTAAAGGTATTCTCTGGGAAAGAATTCAACCATGACTTAGCATTGCCTCCCAACGAAAAAGGAAACAAACTAAGCTTTATAGCATCATCCGGCACACCATTAATCTTTACAGTGTTGCAAATCTCATTAAACATTGTCAGATGCTCATATGGACTTTCATGAGACAGTCCATTAAATTTGTTGCTTTTTACCAATTGTATCAACGTAGGCTTCACCTCCATATTTGCAGTATTGAACCTCGGCCTTGCAATGCTGTTAAAGTAGTGAGGGCCAACAACTGTTGTATAGTCTGCGAGAGTGCATCTGCCAATATTCTCCTCAGCCATCTCTTCAGTCTCCTGGTCAGATCCTTGAGGTGAAGGTTGTAACAATATCTCAGGAGGAGGGAATAATTCTCTAGACGTTCGGATTCTCCTCCTCCTTCTACTCTCATCTAGTCCTTCAAGAAGAGGTTCAATATTTTTCTTGCTTCTAGTGTGAATCGTATCTTGCATACACAAGAAAACAAAACCCTAGAAAGCAATTGTTAACACAAAACAAAAACAAAAACAAAACAAAAATTAAACTATAAAAATCAAGTCAAAGCTAATCAATAATCACACAAATAGAATAGTTAAACCACGAGTCCTAGCCAATGGCGCCAAAAACTTGTTAATGAATCGGCAAGTATACCGAATCGTATCAAGTAATAAACATGGTAAGACCAAGTATCGTTTCCCAAGAGACTCACGACCTAGACAATTATATGATTTCTTGATTAAATAAGACTTAAGAACAAACTCTTTTGGTTTAAAATGCAAATACAGAAAATTAAATATGCATGTAGTTTGATCAATTGAACAGAAGCATAGAGATGAACGGATGAATTTAGTATTATGAGATGAATATGTTGTTGGGGTTAGATTTCACCTAGCTTACTCTCATGTATATACGAATTCTACTTATTCATTAATGTCAATGTCACTATCTAAAGTACTTAAAACCCAATTCCTCAACGAAGAAAGCCTATCCTTAATTTCTAGGTCATAATTACTTGCATCCATAATAATTAATTATGGATTAAGATTAGTAGCTTAAGACAACCAAAACTCATATCCCCATTCCTGAGCAATACTGCTTTTGGGAGCAATTTTCTAGAATCTGAATTGTAAGATACCCTTCGACACTCATGCCAATCATACATCATGCTATTAATGAGTTAAACATAACAAGCATTGAGCAAAGAAGAATTACCCTAACAATTAATGAAAGGAGCATTTATAATTAAGAATCAATTTAAATACATGAGAGTTCACAAAAGTTTACATCATTCCCAACAACAAATAGATGGAGGCTCTCGCATCCAAATCCGCCTCCGAGGGGTGAAAGGGTGTGTTTCTACACCTCTTCCATCAAAAGATACAGTGCCTAGGACGTCCAAGTCCTTAAATAGATCAAAATAAAAACATAAAACGCAGCCCAAGCCCGTGTCGCCAACCCTCAGTTCCCCACTTAGAGCCCCCGGGCGTCATCTAGTAGGTTTTGGCGCTCAGGGTCATTCAGAAGGCAAGCAAGCGTGGTGCGACTCGAGAAAGTGGCGCTCAGCGCCCGAAAAAGGGCGCACAGGCGCGAGCTAGAGACTTGTTGCGCTAAGGGCCTCCAGAAAGGGCAATCAAGCGTGAAACAATGAGTTCTGGCGCTGAGGGCCCCTAAAAAGGGCGCTCAGCCATCATGCGATTCTCCTTTCTGATGTTTTTCAAACTCCTTGGTACTTTCACTCTTCTTCCAAATTATCTCAATTCCTGCTAAAACAACGAAATCTAGCCATAAAACCATCAAGTTCACCCTCAACTCTCTTATTCTCACAACTTAAGAAATATCATGATTTCAAGCAAGTTTCTAAGCCAAAAAGGTTGCATTTAGTATCAAAATTAAGTAACAGATAACGATATTTTCAACTGTTATCATAGCTCACGGCCATGTTAGATATCTTGGGGGAGTCTTTGGTGCTCAATCTCATCTCCTAACAAGAACCTCAAAATCATATTTGAAATTTTTTAGTTACTAAAGGTTTGAAGGTTCCAAAGGGCCTTCTAACTTTACCATTAGGCCATATAGTCTAATTTAATTGCTTTCTTTAATTGCTTATATTTTAGTGTGTATCCACTTGCTCATCAAACCTAATTCCATTTGAGAAGTTTGGTGCAAAAGGGCTTGAGGAAAACTTTGGCTAGGAAAGGCTTGGATTTTAAGTAATCCTTAGTGATTCTTCTCCCTTTCCTAGAAGTGAACTTGAGATTCATTTGCCTCCTTAAATCTCTTAAAGAATATACTTTTGAAATACAAGTTTGTTTGTGTATTGCATATTTTTTTTGAAAACCTTAAGAATGTCTAAGGCACCTTTTTCCTAGATTGGTAGTTATTCTAGTGAAAGGCCCAACCAAGTTTACAAAATTTGGCCAAGGAACTAAAATCACTAAAAGTTTGGTAAAAGGAAGAATTTATCTTGAAAGAAAAAGAAATTTTTGAAATATAAGAATATCTTGCCACTAAAGAACAAGAGCTTAGAGTTCTTAATAAAAAACAAGAAAAAGGTCCAACAAGATATAAGAAAAAGTAGGAGTAGGAGTCACTCAAGGAGGAGTTCAAAAAATCCCACACAAATCAGACACTTTGAGGAAGATAATAGGCTTATCATCCACTTCTAGCAACCTCCTCCACCTAGAAGGTATATAAGGGATTGTGAACAACCACCAAGAGAGATTAGGTTAGACCTTTCTCATTTCCACGAGAAAGATGTTGAGGCATACCTAGATTGGTAGATGAAAATAGAAAACATTTTGAGTGCCATCAAACAATAGAGGAAAAGAAAGTTGACCAACCACCATTCAATTCCAATATTGGAGTGACTTCAAAAGTGCCTTAAGTAGAAGACAAATACCTTCCTACTACCATAGCAAGCTTAAGGAAAAACTCCAAAGGCTCCAACAAACAAACATGAATATTGAAAAGTATAGAAAAAATATGAAAATCTACATGATGAGGACAAGAATTAGGGAAAAAGAAGGAACCACCATATCTATATTTCTAAGTGGTCTTAATCTTGACATTAGAGATAAAGTGGAGTTGTTTCCCTATCAACGTCTCAATGATTTGGTACAAATTTGCATAAAAGTATAGCAACAACATTTGAGAAAATGTTTGAAAATTGGCCACTTAAGCTCATCTTAAGAAAGACTACAAGATGGAGAGAAAACAAGTGGTAGAATAAGAACCCTCTAGGAACCTATGGAAGGAGAAATAAAAAGGGAATAAAAAGGGAAACCAAGGGAGGGAACATCATCACAAATGTGCACTAGTGACATAAAATGTTTCAAGTGTCTCGGTAGAGGTCACATTTCATCATAATGTCCCACCAAAATGACCATGATCTTAAGGGGTATTGATGATTGCTCTTCTAAGAGTAAGAATGAATATATGCACAAAAGTGAGGATGTCTACCCTTGCAATGAGGATCATGTTATGATAAAAAGAAGTTTCCACATTCAACCTAGTCCTAAGGAACTAACCCAAAGAGAGAACATCTTTCATCCAAGATGTTAAGTTTTAGAAAACACATGTTCACTCATTGTGGATAGTGACTCATGTTGCAATTGTTGTGGCTATAGGCTGGTTGAAAAGTTAGCCTTAACTATATTGTCCTACCCATAACCTTACAAACTCCAATGGCTTAATGATGGTGAGGACATGATAGTTTATCAACATGTAGAGGTTAAGTTTTCCATAGGGAATTATAAGGATAGTGTGCTATGTGACATAATACCAATGGAAGCTTGTCAATCTTGTTGTGAAGGCCTTGACCTTTTTAAAAGGAAACCATACACCATGACTATACCAATGAGATTACCTTCACCTACAAGGATAGAAAGTTTGTACTTCATCCTCTTGCACCTTCTCAAGTGGAAGATGATCAAGTACAAATGAGAAAGAAGAGAGAAAAAGAACGAGATGACACTTACACACACAAAAATGAAATCAAATATTCAAAGTGTCAAAGTAAGACACATAAGTCCAATAAGAGCCTCAACAATAGAATACTCCCATTAAGGGCCAAAAGCTTTTGTGTATATTCAAAAGAGGTCTTCTTTCCAAATTCCTTTGGTAGAAGGGAAAGACAAGACCAAATAAGACCTTCTATTGAAAAAAAGGGAGTCACCCTAAAAGCATACGCGTTCAACACAATACAAACAAGAGCTTAAAGAAAAATGCTCTTAAACTGCAATGCCTTGATCATTCATTTTATCAAAAGTGTATAATCCTTGGGAGATACATGCTTTGGATGATTATTCTAATAATACTTTCTTTGTCTCTTGTTTTTTGTAGAAGGTTATTTGATCCCGGGGGAACAAAGCCAAACATATCCAAAAGGAGGAAAGATGTTCATATGACAACTTGAAGATTTGAGGTCAAATCCTTTTGAAGAGGGAATGTATGATGACATACTCCCTAGCCATAACCCAAGCACATTCAAGAAGAGCTAGAGTAATCTATGCAAGGTGAAAGCAAAGCTCTTTCTCTTGGACCA
Source organism: Vigna reflexopilosa (assembly GCA_027742785.1). Classification (NCBI taxonomy): domain Eukaryota; kingdom Viridiplantae; phylum Streptophyta; class Magnoliopsida; order Fabales; family Fabaceae; genus Vigna; species Vigna reflexopilosa. The sequence goes on from CM050917.1 coordinate 6,948,548, forward strand.
TCATGAAGTACTTTTAGACCTTGTATTAAGGGTTGAGTAGTGTAGGATTTATTTTTAGGCCTTGTATCAAGGACTAAGTAATGTCCGATTTTTTGAACAATCATGCTTAAGTTGTACTACAATATTTGCGCCTAGCTTAAGCTAACCTTGGGTGATTAATTTTGTAAGCCTAGTTTGGTGGAGGGTGTTTCACATGAGACAAGGTGGTCACATGGTAAACTCTTAGTGAAAATCAAGACGGAATAAACATTTCAACCTACATCAAGAGGAACGTCCAAAGCTCTAAACTTTCCTAGTTTGATTAATGGGTTGTTGTTAACACCCTGGCAAGTGTACCAGATCGTATCAAGTAATAAAGAGACGGTAAGTCCGAATATCGTTTCCCAAGGGACTCTTCGGACTAAACGTTCATGTGAAATGATTTCATAAGACTTGAATAAATAATAATTTGATTTTATAATTCAAAAGCGAAAATAAACATGTATGTAAAAGCTTGATCAGTTGACAGATAAACAGTATGGATGAATGGTGTTGTTGGGGTTTACGGTTTCACCCTAATCCACTCTGCTATATATACTATTCTTATTAAATTCAACTTTGTTATCAATGTTCATGCACCTTTCTAAATTACCCTAAACCCGATGTCTCGGCGAAGAGAGCCTACTCCCAATTACTAGTTTACTATGTCTAGTCTCCCTAGCAATTGGTCATGCATTTCAGTGTACAGAAGCTTAAAGCAATTGATCATCCTATCCCTATGTCTAGGTAATATTAGTATCAAGATAATTCCCTCAAGTCTAGATTTCCCCGTATGTGTCCATATCGAAAAAATCAAAGATCATGACATTGAATGAGTTAAACAATGCAAGCATAGAGTATAGAGGAAAAACTCAAACTATTGATAACTAAAGTATATGAATAAAATAATAATTTTAATACAAGAGAGTTTCAAATAGGATTACATCGTTCCCCAACAACAAAGGGTTTAGTTCACCATTATCATGGTGAAACTAGATGAATTGAATGGAAAATATGAAAGAATTAACCCTAGACTTGATAGATTGGAGCTTTCGCATCCAAAATCCGCCTCCAAGGTGTGTAGAGAGTGTTCTGCCGTATTTCTGCCAAAAGATAACCCCTCTGGTTCGTCTGAGGTCTATTTATAACTCAGAAAAATAACAGAATTTTGGCCCAGGCCCATAAGTACACCGCCCAACAGTGGGTGCGATTTCAACTCCACTCTTTAGCAGTGCCCTTTAAGCTCTTGGCGTCTTTATGCATAGAAGGTCACACCGCCCGGCGGTGGCTGAAATTCATGTTTACTTCACTTTTCCACCTTCTTCTGCATCCAACACTTCTCTTCCTTCAATTCCTTCATTAAACTCCTGATAAATCCTGTCAAAACAAGGGAAACCAAGCATAAAACCTAGAAAACCCACTTTGACTCTCTTTCTCTCGAACTTAAGCATTTTGCATGATTTCAAGCTAATTCTAAGTCATAAAGGGTGTGTTTTGATATGAATTTCAAGTATGAAAATAACGGTGTTTAGACCGTTATCACAACCCCAAACTTAGAACTTTGCTTGTCCTCAAGCAAACACAATGCAACCTAGTCTTCCACAATTCAACATAATGGTTCAACCTTTTCAAAATCCATATTTCAAGTCAAATTATCACTCAAATCAGCTTAGAGAATTCAATCAAGATGCACACATGCTACAAATCAAACCATCATAGTGTTCTTCACATTCTCATAAAGTTCAACAGATGTTATTCTCATGAATGATCAATTAGCTAAGCTCAGATATAATCATGAATTCATGGAATTCTACCTTTCCAGACAAAGTGTTTCACTCAATCACTCAAGTGTTTCAAAAGGTTACCCCATCCCTCTCCCATCCATATGTCACATAGAACGAAATTGCCATTCATTTGCCACAATCAAACATCATCACATAAATATGTCATCACAAGGACTTTTCAAGGCTTATAATGTGGTTGGGCTAACAAAGAAAATTGGTTTTTCTACATCACAAAATCCTTGAGTTAAGAGAGTTATTCACATAATCATGGTTCAAGCACAAACTCTCTTTTTACCAATTCTTACTCATTCCCAACTTTCCCTTTTTCTTTACATTGAGCTTTTCTTCTCATGCTTTTCTTGTCTATATTTTTCATCTTTTTTTTTTCATGCATTCTCATTCAACACATTAGCTCAATGTCTATTTCTTTTTTCTTTTTCATTTCTCCCATCAACCCCAAACTTGAACCTCTAACAACGCCCCAAAATATTTCTCAACCTAGCTCAAGGCAAAGATTTTCAAAGGAAAGATTTTTTTATCTTGTTTAAGGCTTAGGTTCAAAAAGGGTGGAACATTTAATGTTCCTTTTTCATGTGGGACGAAAATTTCCTTTGGCTAGAAAAAGGGCTTATCAACAACGGCCTTGATCACATGGCACATACATGCAATTCAATCAATTACAGAAACTCAAGAAAAATCATTCATGCATTCACATAGATAGCAAATATATCAATAAGAACTCTGGAGCTCAAAAACCACACACAAGCTTATTCCAATCATTCAATCAAATACCATGCTTAGCCTCATAATCACAATCACAAAATCACAATGTATCTATTCACATAGCTAGTGAACACTCCACCTGTATATCAACATATGACAATCTCAATCATCATTCAAAACAAGCATCATCAAGCAATAATCTCATGCAACAAGTAGTCAAACCATCACACAAAAAAGTTTCAGACAAGGTACATTACCCTACACTACTCAACTGAAGCAAACCTATTCTAAAAATTCAAATTACAAAAGAAAATCAAAAGATAAGAAATTCCTGTCCTACTGCATTTGGCATCCATCAGTAGATGCCATATAGACTCCTCATCCCATGCTGTCATCTGATTCCTCCTCTCTAGCCTCAACATCCTCAAAGTCCTCATCATCCTCCTCCATGACTGGAGCTTCAGCTGCACCAGATCTGCTCCCTTGTCCTTGCTCAGGCCAAGCCCACTATGTTGGTGAACTCATCCATCATCCACATATGCGTCGAAAGTGTATCATACAAGCTCACAATTATCTCAACAGCAGCCATCTGCCCCCTATGGAGTGCCTCTAGCTTAGACTCCACCAGAGACATATACATATCTCTCATATGAAATGGCTCAGCATCATGAGGTGCACCTCCCTGAGCGTTAGATGGTGGAGCTCTCCTCCTAGTATGCCTCCTAAGTACATCCTGAGCTACCTCTGCCCCTCCACAAAACTATTTATAATAGGCCTCATCAATGGCCTTCCTAGGGCGCTCAAAAGGTGGATTAGACGTATGCACTCCAGCTGCATGGCATAGCTGTGTGATCAAAGATGGATGCCCCAATGGTGCTTTGTTGCTAGAATTCACCGCACAACTCTTAATCTCATTGGCTATCACCTAGCCAATGTTGATGTTCATACCACTCAGCACACAGTAAATGAACATGGCCCTCTTGACATTAATTTCAGAAATATGGGAGCATAGGGTCACATTGGCATGTGTGAATGCCATCTAATATTGTGCTAAAGGCGTCAGATAACCCCTCTTGATGTGAATAGCATCTCCACTAGGATTCCTGTAGAAACACCCTCCGGGCACATAAAGCACTCGTTCCATGTCATCAAAGTCAGTGCCCTCTATCACATTCAGCTCATATTGGCACTGCTCTCCTTCCCATTCTACATTCAGGAACCTGTTGATGGTCTCAAGGTCATACTTGATAACTTTACCTCTTACATAGCTCATGTAATCAGTAAAGTGAGAACCCTCCAGTGGCTTGGCATTTGTATAAAACTCCTTCACCACAGCTATGTTGGCAGGAGCAGGGTATGTGGCCAACTTCTCCCAGTTTCTTCCCTCCAACTCCTGTCTAAACTATGGAGCATAGTCAGGAATCCAGCTTGCCTTCCTCTCCATGATAAGACGTCGCTCTTGGACCTTAAGAAAATATTGATCATGCTTCTTGTGCAAGAACCTGTGGTTATAGAACAAGTCAGGTTCTCTTCTCTTGTGGCCTATGGTCTTCGTTCTCTTTCCTGAAGAAGATGTCATTCCTGCATTCAACAAAATTCACAAGACCACAACAAAGTACATTAATCATTAGCAAACAATCACAACATGTCCCATCATATAATTGATAATCGCTGGGGACTGGATAGCACCCCTTAAAGCCACCTGCCAAGCCAAAAAGCCAAGAATCACAAACTACCAGGCCGCCGCCCAACGGTGTTAACACCGCCCGGCGGCGGCGGCAGTTTTACCCTAACACTCCTACATGCATCTATTTTCCAATCAAATGCAAATTTCTTAGTTCCAAGCATCAATCATACAATTTAATTGATGCAAACAGTTCCAATTTCATCAAATCATGCATAAAATCAAAAACCCCTAATTTCTCATGCTTCTCTAAACTTTCTATCAAGTTCATGCTTTGGAAACCCTAGAATGGAAATTGTATGACTTAATTGGGTGGAGACACCTTAATTGCTAGTAAAGTACTCCTTGGATGATGATGAATGCAGCCCTAGATGCAAAGCTTTCACGAAACCCCAAACTTGGATGATGAACTAAGTTCAAATTTGAAAAATTTTTGGGTTTTCAAGAGAGGGAATGATAGAAAAAGTGTTGGAAACCTCTAAAAGAGTGTTTGAAAGTGAAGTGAAAGTTGGGGATCTGGTAGGGGGTGTTTAGGCGAGCCCTAAGGGGTAGAAAAACCAACTAATGGGCCAAAGAACCAAGCCCCCTTTTAAAAAGCCGAATACCCCTCAACATCGCCACCGCCCGGCGGTGTGCGCGGTTTACAACTTCCCCTTTTTTTTCTTTGTTTCAAACATTTTATCCCTTTAAACCTTCAAATTCAACTTTCAAAATTTAATTTTCATGTAATTCCCAATCACTTGACTCACATATGCATCTAGAACAGAATTAAACATGCAAAAATAAATCAATCAACTGGGTTGCCTCCCAGGTAGCGCTTGTTTAACGTCACGAGCCTGACCCAAACCTTTCTAGCACTTGTCAATAAGTACATATCTTTCCAACACCTTTCAGTAGGTGTACCTTCTTGTACCCGTTAGTGAGTACCTCAACTTTTTAGCTTCCCTCAGTAGAAGCTACCCAATTCACAAAAATTTAAAAATTGTTCATGATTACATCACCAAGATTTAAAACTTTAAAGTACAAAAATATTGTTCTTGGATCACTGGGGTGCCTCCCAGTAAGCGCTCTTTTTACGTCACTAGCTTGACCTAGTGAAAGCTCACGCCTCCTTTTCCATGTTGGTGTCTTCCTCATCCCACCAACTCATCAACTGTGTATAGTCCACCTTCTTGATTATCCTGGAATGTGGAGCTTCAATTTCTATCACTCCGTTCTTTCTATAACCTTTCACCACCCACTTTTTCTTCTTGTATTTCACTTGTGAACCAAGCTAGAATGGTGCATCTTCCAAGTCAACATGGATTGTACCTCCTTTATCAACATCTTCCTTTTCCTGTACCTGCATGACATTAAAATGATTACCTTTGTTAGCACATTTAGATCCGTCAACCGCTGCATCTTTCTTTGAAGCTCTATATTTAGCCCTCTTTTGGATTCGCGTCATCTTCTCTTCAAAGGAAGTATAAATCAACTTGTGTTCTTGGTCTTTCAACATAACCATATCGTCATGGACACTATGACCACTTTGGCTGTTTTCATGAATGGCCTTCCAAGAATCAACAGAATCATCTCATCGGCCTTCATCTCCATCACTACAAAATCGACCAAGAATTCAAGGTTTTCAACGCAAATCACCACGTCCTCCACCACACCATAAGGTCTCTTTGAAGATCCATCCACCACAACCACAAAAATATTGGATGGGTTCAATGTTAGCCCACAAATCTTTTCAGCATAGACAAGGGCATCAAATTAATACCTAACCCAGGATCAAGTAAAGCTCTCCCTACATTAACATCTCCAATGGCGCATGGGATAGTAATACTTCTTGGATCCTTCAATTATGGAGGGTGCTTCCTCTTCAAAGGACGAATACAACCTTCCTGTTTCTCAATGTCTTCCTCTTTAAGATCTATAATTTCTCCAAGATAATACTTTATACTCTTGGAATAGAAAGGAATTTGGTGGAATGCTTCGGTTAAAGGCATAGTAATCTTCATTTGATTAAAAATTTCTCTAAAGTGCCCACAATTACTCTCTTTTCTCTCTTCTCCTCTCAGGTAAGGAAGACCACTCTCATCTTTTTCAATTTTTTCTTTTTCAATTTTTTTTTCTTCCATCTTCTCATCCTCATCCTCACTACTCTCTAACTCATTAATCTCTTTTTCTACTCCTTCCTCAACTATGCTCACAACAACTTTACAATCTTCTCTAGGGTTAACTTCAGTATTAGCCCTAAATTGATTCTTCTTTGTGACTTCCACCCTTTGAGATAATTGGCCAATTTGCATTTCCAAATTCCTGAAATTAGCTTCATGACTCTTATAATGAGAGTTGTAAACCTTCAAGAATTTTTCGAATTTCTCATCGAGACTTCTGACGTGTTCAATCAAACTAGCCACTTGTTTCCATAATGGTGGTTACTATGGTCTATTAAATTGGCCTCCAGTTTGTCCAGATTGATTACTCTGGCTTTGCCCAATGCTTGGGTGATTCTTCCAACCTTGGTTGTAGTTACCTTGGTTGAAGTTACCCTGGCGATATTGAATCTGGTTGCCCATGGAATTTGCTTCTTCTTCTTGGGCCTCCTCTGGATAAGCACATTGACCATTGATATGGTCACCACCACAATGGTCACAAAGTTGTTGCTGTACCGGAGAAACATTCTTCAACTCAATCGGCAGCTGAGCAATAGTCTTTGTCAAAGTCTCTAATTGTTGAGTTAACAGCTTATTCTGAGCAAGTATTATATCTTGAGTAGGCAATTGAAGAACTCCCCTTTTCTGAATTGATACGCCCCTTTCACTTTGAGTTTCATTCTCATTAGCCGCCATGCTTTCAATCAACTAATAAGCTTCATCTGCAGTCTTTCTTTTAATATTACCTCCAGCTAAGGAATCTAGCATAAGCTTTGACTACGTGCCATGACCTCCAAGGAACGCGAGAACCACAATTGTCTCATTAAAACTGTGCACAGGTGTCTTCCTCAGCAAACTTTTAAATCTGTCCCACACTTGACCTAGGGTTTCCTCCATGCCCTGCCTGAAAGAAGAAATCTCCATCTTTCCTTTGTTGATTTTGGCCTGTGGGAAATATTTGTTCAAGAACTTTGATGCCACATCCTCCCAGGTTGTAAAGCTTCCTTCTAGAAAAGAATTCAGCCACAACTTAGCATTGCTTCCCAATGAGAAAAGAAACAAGCTAAGTTTGATCCTGTCATCTGACACTCCATTGATCTTCACTGTGTTGCATATCTCATTGAATGTTGTGAGATGATCATATGGACTTTCATGTGACAGTCCATTAAACTGGTTGCTTTGCCCCAGGTGTATCAACGCAGGATTCATCACCATATTCAATGTGTTGTCCCTCGGCATGGCAATACTATTAAGATGTTGAGGGCCAACCACATTAGATGCGTATGCTAAAGTGCGTCTAGGAGCTCCTTCTGCCATTTTTTCTGTGTTCTGATTAATGGGTTGTTGTTAACACCCTAGCAAGTGTACCAGATCGTATCAAGTAATAAAGAGATGGTAAGTCCGAATATCGTTTCCCAAGGGACTCTTAGGCCTAAATGTTCATGTCAATTGATTTCATAAGACTTGAATAAATAATAATTTGATTTTATAATTCAAAAGCGAAAATAAACATGTATGTAAAAGCTTGATCAGTTGACAGATAAACAGTATGGATGAATGGTGGTGTTGGGGTTTACGGTTTCACCCTAATCCACTCTCTTATATCTGTTATTCTTATTAAATTCAACTTTGTTATCAATGTTCATGCAACTTTCTAAATTACCCTAAACCTGATGTCTCGGCGAAGAGAGCCTACTCCCAAGTACTAGTTTACAATGTCTAGTCTCCCTAGCAATTGGTCATGCATTTCAGTGTACAGAAGCTTAAAGCAATTGATCATCCTATCCCTATGTCTAGGTAATATTAGTATCAAGAGAATTCCCTCAAGTCTTGATTTCCCCGTATGTGTCCATATCGACAAAATCAAAGATCATGAGATTGAATGAGTTAAACAATGCAAGCATAGAGTATAGAGGAAAAACTCAAACTATTGATAACTAAAGTATATGAATAAAATAAGAATTTCAATATAAGAGAGTTTCAAATAGGATTACATCGTTCCCCAACAACAAAGGGTTTAGTTCACCATTATCATGGTGAAACTAGATGAATTGAATGGAAAATATGAAAGAATTAACCCTAGACTTGATAGATTGGAGCTTTCGCATCCAAAATCCACCTCCAAGGTGTGTAGAGAGTGTTCTGTTGTCTTTCTGCCAAAAGATAACCCCTCTGGTTCGTCTGAGGTCTATTTATAACTCAGAAAACTAACAGAATTTTGGCCCAGGCCCATAAGTACACCGCCCAGCGGTGGGTGGAATTTCAACTCCACCCCTTAGCGATGCCCTTTAAACTCTTGGCGTGTTTATGCATAGAAGGTCACACCGCCCGGCAGTGTTAACACTGCCCGTCAGTGGCTGTGGTTCATGTTTACATCACTTTTCCACCTTCTTCTGCATCCAACACTTCTCTTCCTTCAATTCCTTCATCAAACTCCTGATAAATCCTGTCAAAACAAGGGAAACCAAGCATAAAACCTAGAAAACTCACTTTGACTCTCTTTTTCTCTAACTTAAGCATTTTGCATGATTTCAAGATAATTCTAAGTCATAAAAGGTGTGTTTTGATGTGACTTTTAAGTATGAAAATAACGATATTTAGACCATGTCAACACCCAATTTTGCTTTCGGCCCTCTGCTTGGCAATGGTCGGATTTAAATTTCTGTTCTGTGAGTTTGGCCCTATGCTAGGAAATGGTCAAATCCAGGTTTTAGTTTTGCTATCGGCCTTCTGCTTGGCAATGGTCGAATTTTAGTTTTGTTCTGCGATATCGGCCCTCTACAAGGCAATGGTCGAATTCAGTTTTTCTTTGGGATTTCGGCCCTCTGTAAGACAATGGTCGTACCCAGCAACATCACATCATTCATTCATTTTTCTTCCATAGGGTTATTACACCCTCCATGAGGTTGTTACACCTCAAAACCTTCATCCATAGGGTTGTTACACCTTCCACGAGGTTATTACACCTCATTCATTCACTTTTCCATAGGGTTGGTACACCCTCCACGAGGTTGTTACACCTCAAAACCTTCATCCATAGGGTTGGTACACCCTCCACGAGGTTATTACACCTCATTCTTTTCCATGAGGTTATTACACCTCATTCACTTTTCCATAGGGTTATTACACCCTCCACGAGGTTGTTACACCTCAAAACCTTCATCCGTAGGGTTGTTACACCCTCCACGAGGTTATTACACCTCAATTATTCACTCCCATAGGGTTATTACACCCTCCACGAGGTTGTTACACCTCAAAACCTTCATCCATAGGGTTGTTACACCCTCCACGAGGTTATTACACCTCATTCATTAACACCCTCCACGAGGTTGTTACACCTCAAAACCTTCATCCATAGGGTTGGTACACCCTCCACGAGGTTATTACACCTCATTCATTCACTTTTCCATAGGGTTGGTACACCCTCCACGAGGTTGTTACACCTCAAAACCTTCATCCATAGGGTTGGTACACCCTCCACGAGGTTATTACACCTCATTCTTTTCCATGAGGTTATTACACCTCATTCACTTTTCCATAGGGTTATTACACCCTCCACGAGGTTGTTACACCTCAAAACCTTCATCCGTAGGGTTGTTACACCCTCCACGAGGTTATTACACCTCAATTATTCACTCCCATAGGGTTATTACACCCTCCACGAGGTTGTTACACCTCAAAACCTTCATCCATAGGGTTGTTACACCCTCCACGAGGTTATTACACCTCATTCATTCACTTTTCCATAGGGTTATTACACCCTCCACGAGGTTGTTACACCTCAAAACCTTCATCCATAGGGTTGGTACACCCTCCACGAGGTTATTACACCTCATTCATTCACTTTTCCATAGGGTTGGTACACCCTCCACGAGGTTGTTACACCTCAAAACCTTCATCTTCTTTACCTCTCATCTAACTCTTCTCACAACAAGGTACACATATTTCAAGTAAGGTTCGTTTTTATTATTCACGTTTTACAATTCACTTTTTTTATTTTATTGTATTTTATTTTATTTTATTTTCTCACTTTTCTGTTTTAAATATCTATCTATGTTTTTCTAAATATATGAATATTAGAAAAATAATAAAAAAATATTTTAAAGGTTTAGGCACATGTGTGATCGCACGCATCGTCCTTGTGTTAAAACCTTTTCTTCTTCTAAAAAAAAATCAACAAAAATTTACTTTAAAAGGTTTAAGCACATGTGCGACCATTCTGTTGGCCTTGTGCTAAAAGCCTTTTCCTCTTCTTTCACAATAATAACCGAAATATGTTTTTAAAGGTTTAAAGCACACGTGCGACCGCTCGCGTAGGCCTTGTGCTTAAAACTTTTTCCTTTTTTATATAAAAACTACCAAAAAAATCATAAAATCTTCAAAATAAAAATATCAACGTTTTTTCAAATCAATTTCTTAAAGCTAGAACTACGTGATCCTTGATTCTCCATCAAAAGTGGAGATACGTAGGAGCAAGGCCAGTCCTTGTCAGGTTCACTTTCCCAAAAATCCAAATTTTCCAAACAAATTCTTCAACAAATTTTCCAAACAAATTTCTCAAATAATTTTCCAAACAAGTTGCTAGAACTACGTAACCCTGATTTCTCAGTCTGACTGAGAATACGTAGGAGCAAGGTCAATCCTTGTCGGGCACAAAAACACAAAAAAATATTTTGTTTTCTTTAGAATTTTATTTTATTTTTATTTTTAGGGGAAATCAAACATTTTGCAAACCACATCAAATTCGCGTATTTAATTAAAGGTACTGCCTTCAGACAGGCGTTGTAGGGTGCTACTACCTTCCCTACACGTAACCGACTCCCGAACCTAAAATCTGGTTTTCGTAGACCGTGCTTTAACATTTTATGGTTTTTCCGTAGTTTTCCAAAATAAACTATGGTGGCGACTCCAAATCTCTTTTTTTCAAAAAACGGTTTCATTCTTTGGATCGTCGTCGTCCCGTCGCGATATTCCGGTTGCGACAGATGGCGACTCCGCTGGGGACGCTAGAGAGTCAGGCCATTTAATTAGATGCGTGAATGCAATGTGGTTTTTATTATGTTTTTCTTCCCTTTTTCTTTGTCTATCTTTGATTTTCGAAATAATTGCATGCAAATTGTTTTACTTGTTATATATTGAACCCTTGGGGAATAAAACATGTTTATATCTGCCTGGGAATTTTTTCTTGTTGTTTTGCAGGTGAGGGTTTGAGTGCATTGCATTCTCCCTTCACACACACACTTTATGCATATCATGAGTGGGGCCCTATACCCGGGTCTGAGTGCAAGATAGAAATAGAGAGGTTGTGTAGCGGTGTCATTTGGGATATTCTTCCTGTTTGGCTATCGTGAGAACCTCATCTAGAGACTGTTCTTTTCATTTGTCTCTCCGCATCTAGTTGATTACTCGACTGTTGTGGAGATGCTATGAAGGGGGCCATAGCTCTAGTGACCATTGATCTTTAGGTTCAGGGATCCATCCTTGTGAGATTGCATATACTTGACCTTAAATCTTATGCGTTGAACCTTCGCTAGGGCACAAAGGGAGATGTGTGAAGTTTTCTAACCCTCATCTTCATTCAATAAAATCACGCACCTTGTGCATATCTTGAGTCACTTGTCTTTCTCGCAAATCGTCAAACTCATGTTTTTTCCAAAATAAAAAAATGATAAATCAAAAAAACAAAAATTGAAGTGTCAGACTTTTCTGAGGTCCAATGTTCAATAAAAAATAACAATTTGACATCTTTCTCGAGACGTTTGTACACATGTTGCTTGAAAACCTTCAACCTTCAATTTCACCAAAATAAAGGATTTTCCCTAATAAATATTGTCACTGTCCTCGGTAACAAAAACCTTTACACTGGGGCAGATTAGTTTAACCGAAAGTTTCCTCGCTTCCGCTAGTAGGGTGATACCTGAATCCATCGAGACGAACAAAAGAATTTTCAAAAAAAAAAACAAATAAAAAAAAACATTTCACTAGATTGAAAACCTGAAAGGGCAGTCTAGAAAAAGAAAAAAAAAACGACCCATGGTGAGATCATCTGGTTGCAAAATTAATCTTTTTGAAAATAAAGCAATTAAAATTTGAAATGACGTGTGGCCATCTTTCTTCATCCAAAAGTAAGAGCAATATCCATTGTCACCCCGTTTGAGCCAAAAATAAATTCTTTTTTTTAAAAAAATAAAATAAAATCCCAAGCAAGGGTTATCATCAGCTAGGGGTCAACTCATGATTAAACGAAGAGACTTCGTTAAGAAATGCAAAAAAAAAAAAACAAAAAAAAATCACAAAGTGATGAAGAAAAAGAACGAAAAATGTTATAGTAGATGTAATATCTAGATGATAACCTTGCTTTCAAAAAAAATATAATAATAACCAACAAAACTCATTTGAGCCTTTATACCTTTTCTTCCAATCCCTTTTAGCCCTTAGCCACGTTACAAGCCTAATAAAGTCCACACGGATTAGATAATAATTGCTCAAATTTTCTTAAAGCTTAATTTGGCGATAAGATGAAATGACTTTCAGAGTGTCGTAAAACAAAATTTAAATAAAAAAAAACGAAAAAAAAAGAAAAAAAAATATTAATGTCTCAAGAAGAAAGGATCACTCTACCATCTAACCAGAAGCGTGTGAAAAAATTGGGGGAATCCTTTCAGCCGATCCTTTTTCATGCCCACTACCTCTTCCAAACAGAACCTCACGCCAAAGAAAAATATCTGGGGCAACGTTATGGATCTCACCACGTGTCTTCGCCTTGATATTCATCAACCCATAATCTAAAGACTGGGGCAGCTTTGCGGATCTATTTTCATGGATCTAAACCCCGTCTCATTCTCCCAAACGCCAAACTGGGGCAAAATTTTCGGTATATCGTGTTTTGTCTTGACACTCACAGATTACATCTCCTTTGAGGTTTGTGGTGCCCATATGACTATCCAATTCCCTTCCAAACGCTCTTGAACCTCTTTCATTTTTACCCTTGCCAATAAATTCAAGCATGTGTGCATTAATATTTCGGAAGAAGAATCAAAATGTTATCATCTCAAAATTAGACCTCGGACGTATGACATTTCTCACTTTTTGAAATTTTGAAAAAAATAAATACAAGTTTGATGATTGCAATTAAGACATTTAACTCAAAGAAAAAAATAAATAATAAAAAAAGCGATATGCATTCAAGTTTCGTGTTAGTGTTTTGACGTCTTGATTTTAACACTTTGTAATATATTTTTAGCTTGTGTGGTCATTATTTCGTTCTGAACTTGAATTACAAATATAGGAACAGAAAATTGGAATTCGTTGCAGCAAAAACATAAAAGCATCAACAAAAATTTCAATAAAAAAAAGGGAATAAAAATAACTAAACTGAACTTGTTTATTACCAATGCAGATATAAAATTACAAAAAAAAAGAAAGCAAGTAAAGATTACAGTACATAAATAATAATAAAAAAAAAACAAAAACAAAAAAAACAAAAATACATAAAAAAAAATTAAGATGCTCATTGTTGGCCACAAACGGCCGTTAGTGGTATAGTCCAAAAATAAAAACAAAAACAAAAAAAATAATAATAAGATGTTCAAGTGTCGGCCACAAGCGGCCGTTAGTAGTACAGTCCAAAAAAAAATATAAAAAAAATAATAATAAAGTGTCGGCCACTACTGACCGTTAAGAGTACAGACCAAAGATAAAATTAAAAAAAAACAACAAAAAAAAATAATAAGGAATTTGGTGTCGGCCACAAGTAGCCGTTAAGTGTACAGTCCAAAAACAAAAATAATAAAACATAATAAAAAATAAATAATGATGAGGTCCCCTTAAGGAGACGACAACCTGAGAGAGAGCTCCGTGGATGGAGCGTTGATGCGGAACGGTATGATATAAGGGACCCTCTTTTCTTGCTCAGGAATAGGGGGATGGGGAAAAGATCCAGGAGCCGTGGAGTCTGTGGAATTGTCCATAAAGGATCTCCAGTTATACAAAAAAAAAAATAGTAGTCAAAACAAAATAAATAAGAAAAAAAAATGATGAAAAAAAAAACAACAAAATGTACATAAGTGCTTACCATACATAAACGACGGTAGGATGGAAAAAGAAGGTTCAGATATGCTGGAGACTTCTTGCTGCAAGCGTCGATGCTTTAATCGGTTTCCATGGTTCTGGAACCAACAGTAAACGCTGTATTCCCCAATTTCTTCGTACTCCCGAAGTCGTTCTGCGATCTCCCGAACTTGTTCTCGATTGGGATTAATGATCCCATGGTTAAAGATGTTCAGCAAGATCTGAACTTGCTCCAGGGTGGACCGCCATCGTTTATAACCCACATCCATATTTCTTCTAACAAAATAAAAAATAAACAAACAAAACAAAGAAACAAAACAAGAGAGTAAAAATAAAAAAAAAGATTTAGTTTTTTATTTCGTTTTTTTTCTTTTTAGTTCAATTTCCATTGTCCAGTCTTTGAAGTCTCTATGTCCATAAATAGGTATGTTTCACGGTCCTCACAAAGGATCCTAAATAAATCTAAGTTCAAAGAGTCAATTTTTTGTTTTAGTTTTTTTTAATTGGGGTACGTGGCGTTGTTCTACCCGAATGTCTCTGCCATACCTTCAAAGGAAGGGAGATTAACAACGGTTTTCCAGCCTATATACCCCATATTTTTAAGACAGTGTGTTCATATGTACATATACATAACGAAAAAGAAAAGAGAAGTAGAGAACATAAAGAAGCAGAAAAATATAAAAGGAAAGCACGAACAAAAAGAAGAAGGGTTGAGAGAAAGAGAGAAACTTACGAACGCGAGTGTAGAGGGAGATCGCGCTAGAAGAAGGATCACAGAGAGGCTCTCGGAGGAGGATCTCACTCTCGCTCAGATCTCACTTGCTTAGATCTCGCTAGCTCAGATCTCGCTCGCTCAGATCTCGCTCGCTCAGATCTTGCCCGCTCAGATCTCGCTCGCTCAGATCTCGCTCGCTCAGATCTCACTCGCTCAGGCCTCGCTCTCTCAGAAGCTCTCACACTCTCGCTCAAGAATCGCGACGTCGCTCAACGCAGTTCGACCCTCCTTATATAGCAAAAAAAATTTCACTGTAGTTACAGTTCCGGTCATATCTACCGGAGGTTTTCAATAGTGTCGGTCAAAACAAAAAAAAATCGAAAATTAAAAAAAAAAAATTCACAAAAAATTTCAAAAAAATACAAAATCAAAAACAAATCAATTTTAATTTTTTGTCATTGGTGTCTCGGCCCCCAAAATCCAGTTTCCATACAGGCCCACCAAAACCCAGTTTCCATACTGGCCCCCAAAATTCAGTTTCCATACTGGCCCACCAAACCCAGCTCGCCTGGCCCCCAAAGCCCATATTGGCCCACCAAAACCCAGTTTCCATACTGGCCCCCAAAATCCAGTTTCCATACTGGCCCACCAAAGCCCAGTTTCTACACAGGCCCCCCTAAGCCCATATTGGCCCACCAAAACCCAGTTTCCATACTGGCCCCCAAAGTCCAGTTTCCATACTGGCCCACCAAAGCCCAGTTTCTACACTGACCCCCAAAGCCCAGTTCCACCTGGCCCATAAGCCCAGTTTCTACACTGGCCTACCAAAACTCAGCTCGCCTGGCCCCCAAAGCCCATATTGGCCCACCAAAACCCAGTTTCCATACTGGCCCCCAAAGTCCAGTTTCCATACTGGCCCACCAAAGCCCAGTTTCTACACTGGTCCACCAAACCCAGTTTCACCTGGCCCACCAAAGCCCAGTTTCTACACTGGCCCCCAAAGCCCATATTGGCCCACCAAAGCCCAGTTTCCATACTAGCCCCCAAAGCCCGGTTTCCATACTGGCCTACCAAAGCCCAGTTTCCATACTGGCCCCCAAAGCCCGGTTTCTATATTGGCCTACCAAAGCCCAGTTTCTACACTGGCCCCCAAAGCCCAGCTCGCTTGGCCCCCAAGCCCAGTTTCTACACTGGCCAACAAAGCCCAGTTTCCATACTGGCCCCCAAAGCCCAGTTTCCACACTGGCCCCCAAAGCCCAGTTCCGCCTGGCCCATAAGCCCAGTTTCTACACTGGCCAATCATGCCCAGCTCGCCTACCCCCCAAGCCAAGTTTCATCTGGCAATCAAAGCTAAGCTCAAGTTTTTCTTCCTGTTTCGGCCCTCTGCTTGACAATGGTCAGATTTAAATTTCTGTTCTGTGAGTTTGGCCCTCTGCTAGGCAATGGTAAAATCCATGTTTTAATTTTTGCTATCTGCCCTCTGCTTGGCAATGGTCGGATTTAAATTTCTTTTCTGTGAGTTTGGCCCTTTGCTAGGCAATGGTCAAATCCATGTTTTAATTTTTGCTATTGGCCCTCTGCTTGGCAATGGTCGGATTTAAATTTCTGTTCTGTGAGTTTGGCCCTCTGCTAGGCAATGGTCAAATCCAGGTTTTAATTTTTGCTTTCGGCCCTCTGCTTGGCAATGGTCGGATTTAAATTTCTGTTCTGTGAGTTTGGCCCTATGTTAGGCAATGGTCAAATCCATGTTTTAGTTTTGTTATCGGCCCTCTGCTTGGCAATGGTCGAATTTTAGTTTTGTTCTGCGATATTGGCCCTATGTTAGGCAATGGTCAAATCCAGGTTTTAGTTTTGCTATCGGCCTTCTGCTTGGCAATGGTCAAATTTTAGTTTTGTTCTGCGATATCGGCCCTCTACAAGGCAATGGTCGAATTCAGTTTTTCTTTGGGATTTCGGCCCTCTGTAAGACAATGGTCGTACCCAGCAACATCACATCATTCATTCATTTTTCTTCCATAGGGTTATTACACCCTCCATGAGGTTGTTACACCTCAAAACCTTCATCCAAAGGGTTGGTACACCCTCCACGAGGTTATTACACCTCATTCATTCACTTTTCCATAGGGTTGGTACACCCTCCACGACGTTAATACACCTTATTCATTCACTTCCATAGGGTTGGTACACCCTCCACGAGGTTAGTACACCTCAAAACCTTCATCCATAGGGTTGTTACACCTTCCACAAGGTTATTACACCTCATTCATTCACTTTTCCATAGGGTTGGTACACCCTCCACGAGGTTGTTACACCTCAAAACCTTCATCCATAGGGTTGGTACACCCTCCACGAGGTTATTACACCTCATTCTTTTCCATGAGGTTATTACACCTCATTCACTTTTCCATAGGGTTATTACACCCTCCACGAGGTTGTTACACCTCAAAACCTTCATCCGTAGCGTTGTTACACCCTCCACGAGGTTATTACACCTCATTCATTCACTTCCATAGGGTTATTACACCCTCCACGAGGTTGTTACACCTCAAAACCTTCATCCATAGGGTTGTTACACCCTCCACGAGGTTATTACACCTCAATTATTCACTCCCATAGGGTTATTAAACCCTCCACGAGGTTGTTACACCTCAAAACCTTCATCCATAGGGTTGTTACACCCTCCACGAGGTTATTACACCTGATTCATTCACTTTTCCATAGGGTTATTACACCCTCCACGAGGTTGTTACACCTCAAAACCTTCATCCATAGGGTTGGTACACCCTCCACGAGGTTATTACACCTCATTCATTCACTTTTCCATAGGGTTGGTACACCCTCCACGAGGTTGTTACACCTCAAAACCTTCATCCATAGGGTTGGTACACCCTCCACGAGGTTATTACACCTCGTTCTTTTCCATAAGGTTATTACACCTTCCACGAGGTTATTACACCTCATTCACTTTTCCATAGGGTTATTACACCCTCCATGAGGTTGTTACACCTGAAAACCATCATCCATAGGGATGTGACACCCTTCACGAGGTTTGTACACCTCATTTCTCTCTAGCACAACTTTGTTCTAGCTTTTTAAGTCCAGCTTTATCTAGCACCTTTAGTTTTTCTGCGATTGTCGACCTTTTGCTGTGTAACGGTCAAACTCTCTTTGTTGCATTTTGTTTATCATATCTTCTTGGATCAGTCTTTATTTTGTCTCTTTCTTTTTTTCTGAAACCCGAACAAAATTAGTGTTTCTATCTTTACTTATCTTTTACTACGATAATATGGAAATGCTAAATTTCCATATCATCTAGTAAAATCTAAGTAAAGAGGGGCAGCTGTCAACACCCAATTTTGTCCGGGTAAATAAAATTCATCACAAAAATAAAAAAAAATAAAAATAAAAAATAAAAAATATACTATTTCGTTTTACTATTTGCACCCCCAAATTAACTTTTTAATCCTTGGCCCAATGGCCCAAAATAATATCACATTTTTTTCTCTCTCACCACCATATTTTTCTTTTCACACCTCACTCTCCACATCACTTTCCACATCACCCTCCACATCACCTTCCACATCACCTACCTTTTTCATTTACTATTACATTTTTTATATTTATTTTTTATTTAATTATTTTTTCTTCTTCCTAATTTTTCCACTTACCTTTTTTATTATATTTTATTTCACCTAATTTTCCCACCAACTTTTTATATTATTTCTTTCACTTAATTTTCACATTAACTTTTACTATTTACTATATTTTATTTCATCTACTTTCTCCACCCACTTTTTATATTATTTCTTTCACTTATTTTCCACATTAACTTTTTCTATTCATCTTTTTACTATATTTTATTTCACATAATTTCTCCACCAACTTTTTATATTATTTCTTTAACTTAATTTCTACATCAACTTTCTCCACCAACTTTTTATATTATTTCTTTCACTTATTTTCCACATTAACCTTTTTTTATTCACTTTTTTATTATATTTTTATTTTTACCTAATTTCTCCACCCACTTTTTATATTATTTCTTTCACTTATTTTTCACATTAACTTTTTTTATTCTTCCACTCAGTTTTTTTAAAAATTATATTTTATTTAACACTTCTTCATCCTTAACTCTATAAATACCCACATTCTCTTCACTTATATACACACAAATACACCTACACACTTTCATAATATCCATCTTTCTTCTCTCACACCAAATCTCTTCATCCAAAAATTCTACTTCATTTTTCTTTCACACCTTTCCATTAAATCTCATACCAAATTTCTACTCCAAGTTCATCTTCTTTACCTCTCATCTAACTCTTCTCACAACAAGGTACACATATTTCAAGTAAGGTTCGTTTTTACTATTCACGTTTTACTATTCACTTTTTTTATTTTATTGTATTTTATTTTATTTTATTTTCTCACTTTTCTGTTTTAAATATCTATCTATGTTTTTCTAAATATATGAATATTAGAAAAATAATAAAAAAATATTTTAAAGGTTTAGGCACATGTGTGATCGCACGCATCGTCCTTGTGTTAAAACCTTTTCTTCTTCTAAAACAAAATCAACAAAAAATTACTTTAAAAGGTTTAAGCACATGTGCGACCATTCTGTTGGCCTTGTGCTAAAAGTCTTTTCCTCTTCTTTCACAATAATAACCGAAATATGTTTTTAAAGGTTTAAAGCACACGTGCGACCGCTCGCGTAGGCCTTGTGCTAAAAACTTTTTCCTTTTTTATATAAAAACTACCAAAAAAATCATAAAATCTTCAAAATAAAAATATCAACGTTTTTTCAAATCAATTTCTCAAAGCCAGAACTACGTGATCCTTGATTCTCCATCAAAAGTGGAGATACGTAGGAGCAAGGCCAGTCCTTGTCAGGTTCACTTTCCCAAAAATCCAAATTTTCCAAACAAATTCTTCAACAAATTTTCCAAACAAATTTCTCAAATAATTTTCCAAACAAGTTGCTAGAACTACGTAACCTTGATTTCTCAGTCTGACTGAGAATACGTAGGAGCAAGGTCAATCCTTGTCGGGCACAAAAACACAAAAAAATATTTTGTTTTCTTTAGAATTTTATTTTATTTTTATTTTTAGGGGAAATCAAACATTTTGCAAACCACATCAAATTCGCGTATTTAATTAAAGGTACTACCTTCGGGCAGGCGTTGTAGGGTGCTAATACCTTTCCTACACGTAACCGACTCCCGAACCTAAAATCTGGTTTTCGTAGACCGTGCTTTAACATTTTATGGTTTTTCCGTAGTTTTCCAGAATAAACTATGGTGACGACTCCAAATCTCTTTTTTTCAAAAAACGGTTTCATTCTTTGGATCGTCGTCGTCCCGTCGCGATTTTCCGGTTGCGACAGACCGTTATCAGTTGTGCAAATCTAGAGGGGTAAATATTTCAACTCGTCCTATGAGAAAACTTAAACTCTAAACAAGGCCTACATATAAGCTTGTAACCTTGAGTATTATATTAATAATTGTTATTTAGTTAGAAATTAGGAGTAAACTTTTGTTTATTTTTTTTTCGTTGATTAAGATTTTCTTAGAGAGAACATTAACATTAACTTACTTTTTAGATATGTATGTCTATTTTTATATCTTTGTAATCATTCATAATTTATTACAAACACATATATTTTCTATATTATTAAGAGTTTTACATTAGAATAAAATATTATCTATGTATTTAATATGTGCTACGAATATTAATATGCTTTAAAGAAAATCTCTTGAAAATTTCCATAACAACTTTTATGGATGAAAGCTTTAAATACCAATCTTAATAAACTAACATAAAACATACACAATCAAGGCCTTAGATTGGACTTATAACTTTAAGACTTAATTTCATTTTATGAGACATATGATCCATATTCCCGTTCTAATGATCCAATGTAAATATCAAAAGTTACTTTAAGAAGTTATTATATATTTGAGTATTTTTCAATTAAAACATTTGTACAATCATAATTATTTTTTCTCTAAGAATATCAATCATTTACTGACCCATAAAAGAGATATATACTCGTTACCTAACCTTAACAATGATGGCCAGGTATCGAATAGTACCATGTTTTGACCTATAAATATCTAGTCTAGGATGTTTTTATGAATTATTCAAATATCAACCCACTTGATAAATACTTCCTTAGACCCCTCAATGGTCATTGTCTATTATTTAACAATATACCAAATTGTGATTTCTCAAACATAAACACTCTTTCATTTATTTGATCTTAACTTATTGCAATCAAGCCTAGAACTTTTTCTCCCTTGACATACTCTAAACATTTTGAAGGATCACAAAATGTGATGATTATGCTTATAAATAAATAATGAGGACAATGCATGATTAGAGATACATTAAAAGAAATAAATAAGTAAAACCAATGTATAACTAGAATAACTAAAATAAATAAGTCAATAGATAACTGAAGATAAATTAAATGAAATAAACAAATAAAACTAGTATGTAGTTAGAGATAAATAAAATAAAATAAGTAAATAAGACTAATGATGAAAAGAAATAAATTAATTTATACACATATAATTAAAAAAAATAAGGTAACAATTGAAAATAAATTAAATAAAAATAAATAGAATAATATATAATTAAAACGAATAAGAACTTAACACAAAAACACATAGAATTATTAAAATTAAGCTTAAATGCTTAATTCGTCCCAAGTTAGGGGCTGAATTTCTGTTTTTACCTGATTTTAAAAACGAAGCTATTTTATCCTCATATTACGAATTTTGTAAGAATTCGGTCCCTTCCATTAAATTGACACTAACAGTGTTAACTTCGTCTGACGTGGAACACTTTTCCCCTCTCTCATAAGCTTTTTCTATGTAATACCCAACTTTTTCTCTCTTCTCTCTCTTCTCTATTCTCTCTCCACATTCCACCACCCAATTTCATACGTCTTTCTCTCACTATATATATGTATATATATGTATATATATGTATATATATATGTATATATATGTATATATATACATATATATATGTATATATATACATATATATATGTATATATATACATATATATATATATATATATATATATATGTTGGGATAAACTTAAATTTTAGAGATTTATTATTTTATTAGTTTTGGGTCTAGTAATATTTGATTTGATTTGATAGAGATAAAATAGGGATGAGTAGTTATGATTTTTTGTTTATCTAGGTAGAATACTATTTTATGATAGGTTAAGGAGATTTTATTTTTAAGTCAGATGATATTTTATTTTCAGATTTTATTTTTATTTTCATAATATTGTAAGTATCATGGTTATTTAAAACCCTTCAATTATCAATGAATAACAAGACTCAATTTTGGAAAAATATCTAAGTGTGTATCGTGAGATTTTCCCAACAATATATATATAAATCCTACCTCTTGTTGAGATTGTTGATAACACAATATCTATATCACTCTGGTTTTTGATGATGACAACACACTGCTTAATAACACACTTATGTTGTTGTTGTGTTACATGTTCTTATGCTGACTGTTTCATATATCTGTTGAACATGTTCATGTGCTATATTTCTATGTGAATGCATACATATTAAGCTTGTACTTGTTACATCATTTCAGAATGCATTGGACATGTTTTAATGCATAAAAACCACAAGCACTTTTGTGAACTTATAACTGTGACAAAGCTGCAGTAAAGTCGACTCAATCATTAATTGATTCGACTATACTAAAATCTTTGTGCAGATTTTGAGAATCAGTGCTTTGTGAGATTTTGAGAAGAAAAGATTTTCAAAATCTTCTTACATGTTGAAGTCGACTATGTGCGCCACATACTCGACTGCATTAGTTGTTTGATTTGAATTTATGTTATGCTCTTGTACAGTAACAGCTATATTTTCAAAAGTTAGTTCAACATTGAATAGTAGGTCAACTGTATTAAATGAGTTTTTAATTTGTTTGACTGAATGCTACCAGTTTGACTGAACTATTATAACTGTCATAACATAGTCGACTATATTAGTAGCTAATTCGACTCAGAGAATGTCTGTTAAACAGAAATCTATAAATTGACAGAACACGAAGTTGTTCATAGACTTTTGATGATCTAACATTTTTACATTCTGTTTCAGATTCATATCTCTGGTTTATAGAGCTCTAAGAATTCTCCAAGAAGACAATGGTGATCTTTCTTGAAAGAGATTCAAAGGAAGACTGACTGCGCACACATTGTTTGATCATATTCTGCACATTGAACGTGTTTCTGGTTTGATCAAGAATCTGTTTAGCATTTGTTGTGTTGCTGTATTGGACCTGTTGTGATTACAGGAGATAAACTCGTAGAGTCTGGTTCACTTTGAGGATTGTTCAAAGTGGTGTTTGGCAGATTGCAAGAGAGGGGACATCTTGCTGCAAGTCTTGCTGTGTGTTTCTGCCTATATTTTGGTTAGAGGGTTAGAGAGAAGATTTATATTTTTGACGTAGAGGTCTTCTATAAATTCCTTGTTGTAAAAACCGCAACCATTATAGTGCATTTGCTTCCTGGGTTGGAAGAACACTGGATGTAGGCATTGTTGGCCGAACCAGTATAAAAACCAGTCTTTGATTTTCTCTATCCCTGCACTTTTACTTACAGTCGACTTTACTATTTGTGCAGTCAACTATGTTTTTCCGCTACACACGAATTTTCATTACTTGCATTTCAAGAAAGTTTGTAAAGTTTTATACTTTGATTTAAAGATTGTGAAAAAATTCTGATTTTGATAAACTACCAATTCACCCCCCTCTTGGTGTAAAAAGAAGTCTACTTGTTTTCAAACACCTCTATCTCTCATTCTCATCTCCAACATCTCCAACATATCTAACATCTCCAACATCTTTAGCATCTTCAAACTCAATCTCATCAACACACACATCCCATGGCTTCTGCAACCTGCATCGTAGAATAGAGTCAAGCCTCTGCAAGCATTGCACAGTACACAACAATATCAGGGGCAAACCCAAGAACAACTAATGCACTACAGAACGCAACAAGGAAAACACAAAACAAGGTGATGCAACCAACCACAAGCGCACAACCCCACAGATATGTGAACATGATCTTCCTCCAAATCTTAGAAACAATCACACAAAACTTGGAAGCATCAAACCTCTTTCTGCAATAAGTACAATCTACGATATATACCACAACAACTTTGGACAATAACAACAATGTAGCATACAAAGGAAAGCACATGGCTGAAGAAACCACGGTCTCTGCAAATCGCTGACAGGACTGTTTGATAAATGGTCTCAGGGGAAGACCACTAGCTTGGGCAACCAACATAAGCCTAACAGACAGTTTCTTCACAATAGACACATTTACTATCTCATTAGACAAAAGCACAGCAGAAACAGGACAAATAAGCATAATAGTGATTGCAATGAAACCCCATGCATCGCACCTAAGAATCCTAACAGTTTCTCTCAGAATATCCAAAGCATTCATTGATTGCATTTCATAATTGCGATCACGACCAAAGAGTTCAAACTGCTTAACAGGGGTTCCCTCGGATCCCTCCTTCTTGGGGTAATCAGACCTGATTCTGGGAGAACAACCTCCACTCGAAATCTCCATTTTAGGGGCGGGCTTATGAATGAAAAAACTAAAAAACAAAGATTATTTCATTGGAGTTCAAGATTCATTCGAAGTTTGACGAGAAACCCAAGATCTGATACAGTTAGATTAAGCTCAGAAAAATATAATCACGAAGTTGAGATGTTTCAAAAGGGAATGATTATGCAGAATGGAGGATGAATTGAGAAGAATGAGGAAATTGAGACAACACAGTACCTAGAAAATGGATTTGAAAATTGAGAGCGTTGAGAAGCATGACATTGAAGGTCTTTTCTACAGATAGAAGCAATGAGAATGAGATTGGCTTGGAGAAGAAGAAGAAGAAGAAGAAAGGGATTTTGAGTCCCTAGCATAGCACAGTAACAGAAGAAAGGGTTGAAACTTAAAATTCAGATTTGTATCTATTCTACATAGCTCCAAGCCTCAGAAGATCGGTGGAAGACGTTCTCAATCCATCCCCTGCGCTTAATCTTCTTTAACAGAAGAAGCTCCACCCCACGTAAGCTTCTAGAAGAAGGAGGCTGGTCGTTTTCGAGAACGATAATGCACATGAAGTGCGCCTGGGACGTCCCCACGACGCCGATGGCCTGTGATTCCGTGAGCGGGGGCTGTCTTCCAGGGAGAGGACAAGGGCAAGAGAGGAAAACTCCAACGTTTTTTTCGCCGGGTTTATATATATATATATATATATATATATATAGTGAGAGAGTGAGAGACGTATTCAAAGGAAGAAGTTGGGTGGTGGAATGAGAAGAGAGAGAAGAGAGAAAAAGTTGGGTGTTACAGAAAATGCAGAGAAGAGAGGAAAAAAAGCGCTCCACTTCAGACGAAATTAATGTTGTTATTGTTAATTTAAACCGAATTTTTACTAAATTCGTAACATGGAAACAAAATAACTTCATTTTTAAAACTAGATACAAAATAAAAATTCAATTCCTAACTTGAAAACGAATTAAGCATTTAAACCTTAAAATTAATATAACAAGAATTTAATCGTACTCCCGTAGCATTCTTATTGAAATGACACACTAAAACTTACTAAATGATTAAATTTTCTTACGGGTTCAAATTCTTTTTCTCTCTCTTTCTATTTCCCTTTCCCATGTACATTATATTTCTTTCACCTTCCTTCGACTTTATATGCTTAGTTTTATTTTATTTTTAAAGTCATGACTACCTTTATTTCATGAAGAAATTATCATTCTTTCAGCTTTTCCTCTTCTTATTTTTCTTGTTATCTTTTAAAAAAATCTCTTAAAATATTTTTTTTAATATATGTATAATAATTAATATTTTTTTATTTTGTTTTATTCTCTTTTTATTATTTATTTTTGTTATTATTTCTATTTTATTTAATTGCTATATTTCCTAAAACCTATTTAATAATTTATTTTTTAATGTTCAAATTTTATTTAAATAAAATGCAAATTATTTGATAACTCCTTCAAACTTTTACCATAATAATAATAATAATAATAATAATAATAATAATAATTTGACAACATTTTTTTATAATATTTTAACATCATCTATATGTTATTATGTGATCCAAAATTATTTCACAGTCTATAATAATAATTATAAAATCCATCATGAATCAACTACATGATGACACGTAGATAGTGTTGAAATATTGTCAAAAAAATATTATTATAGTATCATTATTCTTGTATTAATTTTTTACTCAACAATTTAATTTAATATCTTAATTTTATATTTTATTATTAATTATAGTCGTCAAATCGATATATCAATAAGAGCGGGCGTCATAATAACTTACTGGTTCTTCAATTTTCTGCTGCACACAGAGTCAATCAACTATTGAATATTACTGGAATTTTTTCCCAAATGAATTTCTCTTCCAACTGTACAACAGTACTTCTTGAAAATGATTTCTTATGGAGAAAATACTGCTGAAAGTGTAAAATGAAGACTAAAATGGTCTACTTTGAAAATTAATTTGGGAAAGAGGTTTATTTGGAGAAAAAATTGGCAAAATCTCTATCGACTCTATTTAATACCGCTGAAAATTCAAGAACCACATTATCGACTTTCTGTTCTACATATCTTTATATCATTAAAGCTGATTTATGAATATTTTATTTTCTTTCAATGGTATGACATACTAATTTCGGTTTTGCCATTGGATAAGTGTTTTTGCTTCCTACACGTATTTGATTTTTTTTTAATTTTAAAATTTCGGTTTAACCTATTTATTTTATAACAACTTGTTTAATTTGGAAGGTTTTTTAGTCAAACAATCTTATTAATAATTCAAGTTCCAGTATTTTTTGCGAAAATTGTACATTTTAAAGGATTAAATGTAATTTTTTGAAATATACACAAGGTGTGATTGCAGAAATATAATTTATTTAAATATAAAACTAATTTAGAATAATTGAATTCATTAAATTAGGATATAATTGATTTAAACTATTATATAAATGCGATGCAATTTACTGAACGTTAGTTAAATTTTATAACCATTCAATTTGGTTAATGTATTTTTCCACGTCTTTCCAACATTTATTTCATGATTTTTTACAATTTAAAAAAAGACTAATTATTCATTATTTCTCTCACTTAAATCAGTCACCACGTCTAAATACACCATCCTTACAACAATCTTGTTTCCCAGGATTAATGTTGTAACTAAGGAGGAGTATTGTTGTTGTAAGTGACGAAGAATAAAAATAAATCTTAGAAATGGATAATGAAGTTAACTAATTAAGGTTTGGTATTGTTTTGGCGGGTGATGGTCGTGTTGGAGCAATGATATTTGACATCTCGTTTAAACTTTTACCACCATCTCAAAAATATTTATATTAACTTTTTATTCAATAATTTAATTTAATATTTTAATTTCATATTTTATCATTTAATGTAAAATTCTTAAAAGTATATAGAATTTTAAGCGAGGAGTGAAACTATAAATATACATATTAAATGACTGAATGAATGTTATGTTTGGATAAGAAGAGACTAAATAGATTTAAAGGAAAAATAAGAGTAAGATTGAAATATAGTGAGAATCTTTGAAGTTTTACGTAGTCAGTCCAAGTTAAGGAATTTAACATTTTATGTGATTGTAAGATGATGCATTGTCATGTTTTATGTTGACGAATTGTGGTATGTTGTTAGCATGTGTCATGAATACTCTGAGACGAGGGTGAACATGTCTCCACGAGTGCTCTTAGAGGTTTGAGTATGAATAACAAGTGTGAGTATATTCCATGAGTGCTCTTAGACGTTTAAGAATAATTAGACAAGTGTGGACATGTCTTTATGCGTGCTCCTAGACGTCAGAGTATGATTAGACAAATGTGAGCATGTCTCCATGAGTGCTCCTAAACATTTAAGTATGATTAGACGAGTGTGAGTATGTTTATATGAGTGTTCATAAACATCTGAGTAAGTCCCCATGACTACTATGATTTGAACAGGTTCCCTTGACTTCTACAGATTAGATAGGTCAACATGATTTCTACGAGTTTGACAGGATTCCATGACTACTATGAGTTAGATAAGTGCCCATTACTACTACAACTTGTGTAGGTCGTTATGACTGCTACAAGTTGGGAAGGTTCCCATGATTTCTATGAGTAGGGCAAATCTTCATGACTGCTACTTAATGATGTGTTGTTATTGCTATGAGTTGGGCAGGTCTTCATGGTTGCTATTTAATGATGTGTTGTGATTATACGATATTGATAATTCTTTTTATTGCAATCATTGTTATATTAGTTTACCCTTTTATTTATGGTTGTGATTTTTACCTGTGATGATCGTGTATGTTACATGAGAACATATGATGAAGTAGGTCTAGATGCATAACATTGATGAGGAGTTGAGTGTGGCTTAGTAGCAGGCGAGATATTCAAGTTTTTAAAGGATTTTGAAATGTTTTCCTTTTCACTTGTTTATGAATAAGGATGTACATGTTCTAGATGTTGAATATTTTTCTTTAGCAAATTTAAATGTTATCTAATTTTCTCAAAACATATTTAACTCTCATTAGGTTAGTTAAAAGATCCGACTTGTCTGTTTGTGAAATAGTATGAATTAGAAGAAAATACCATTAGATGTTGTATTTAAACTATTAGATGAGTTCAATTTTGAAACTTTTTTCAATCAAATTTTCTTTTGTGTTTGATTAACAACTTGTTTTCTTAAACAACATGGTTTTAAAATATTAAGAAAAATAAGAATGTTACAATTGCTCTTCTCTCGATGCCTCCCCGTCTTGATTAGGTTTCTTTTGATGTCTTAACAATGTCTTTTGTTAGACTCTTCTATTCAATTCTATTGTCAAGTTTTAAGCATTAGACGAGTCCAAACAATAGATGTCAATGTGTTAGATGAGTACAAAATATGTGTTGATCAGGTTAAAGCACTAGACGACCCTGTTGGGTTATTAGGCTCCCTTCCTATGTGAAGAATAGGCCCAAATAATGTGGACCATTATCTCTCACTAGTTTAAGTGGAAATGAGTCTGATTAATAGGGCACATTAGAGTTATTTGAAGAGAGGGAAAAGCCAAGTGAGAGAAAAAGGAATAGAGAAAGTCTTTCCTACATAACCCAAAACCTGCCCTGGTGTTTTCGCCGTTGTGAAGTCGTTCACTGTTGGATCAGACTGATTTTTTGACACTGGGTTTCAAACATATGGTTCTTCGTTATGACCATTTGGATCTTCAATCAGGGGTCTAGTTTGGGAGAAAACAGTCCCGCATCAGCAGTCCTGATTTGGAGAAATTTTATCTTCTTTGTTCTCATTTTTAAGCATTTGTGCTTAGTTAAATTAACTGGTTGAAAACACTATTTGGTGTTGTTATTGGAGACTCTTTAGTAACCTATTATTGATCATAGTGTATTTTTCTTTGGTCTCGAGGACTCGTGATTTTTACCACATTGAGGGGTCTTCCACGTTCAAAATTGTTGGTGTCTATTTGTGTTTTGGATTATGCTTTTTTTGTTCTATTTGGTTGGTGATCCTCGCAGATTCTCGGAAGAAGGGGGATTGATTTTGTGCTATGTTATTACTCTTTGATAAGTTGTTATATTTTTTGCCCCTTTCCCATCAAAGTGACATCAGAGCTCTTTGGCTGTTAGTTTGCGTGAATGATGGAGGCACATACAAAATTGATTCCTTTGAATAGAGAAAGTTATCACTTATGAAAAGGCAAGATGAAGGACTTGCTATTTATCAAAAATTTGCATCTTCCTGTTTTTACTTCCCATAAGTTAGATGAAAAATGAGATTTTGAACATCAACAAGTATGTGGATTTATCAGACAATTTGTTGATGATAATGTTTATAATTTTGTTGCTAATGAGACACATGCAAGAAGCCTATGGGATAAGCTTGAGTCCTTGTATGCTTCCAAGTCAGAGACTAATAAATTGTTGGTGTCTCTTTGTGCTTTGGATTCTGTTTTTTTTTGTGTTTTATTTGTTTGGTGCTCCTTGCAGATTCTCGCAAGAAGGGGGATTGATTTTCCGCTCCGTTATTAATTAATCTTTGCTAAGTTGTTATATTTTTTGGCCCTTTCCCCATTAGACCCAAGTCTCTAGACAACCTAAGTCATTTGTTAGATGACTAAGGTGTTAGACGACCTAAGGTAACTTAATCCATTAGACGACTAAGGTGTTAGACGACCTAAATAGTTGAAACAATTATAATCTGCTTTGATGTCTCATATATGTTTTGATCTCTCATATATGATGCAAACTAATATAAGTGTTAAAATAAAGAATTAATTATATGAACTATGATGTTTATGAAAATTATCTTATTATAATTGCATTCTAGAGGAGGAAAGATTTTGAAAACAAACATTCAAACAATATGAACATTAAGAAAATATTCTATGTGAATGATGAATGAATTGGTTGACTGATTGAATAATCTTATTGCTCCAACCATTCAAATGCATAATCAAGTCACATAAATTTTCCTTAACAAGACAATTGTAAACTTTGAAAAAAGCACAAAATCATTCACTGAGTGAAGTTGTAACCTATGAGATATATTATTCATTCTTGCTAAGAAAGTGTTATTTGATTATTCATTTTAATTAGTCTCAATTGGATCCCTAATTTTGAAAATGTGTATTAATTTCGCCTAAATTGTTAAGAATGATAAAAAGAGAATTACAATGAAATGCTTGGGTGAAAAGGGAAAATGCAAGTGGTATGACTATTGTGCTTATATGTCTGCAGCAAAGTCATGACAATTGAGGAAAATAATTGATGATCACCTACCTGTCAGGCCTATAAACATCGGTTATGAGGGGTCCGACGTCTATAATATTATAGACGTCAGTGTCCCTCTTAACTGACGTCTATATTGACAACTTATTTACGAAAGTATCACTAATCATTAATTTACGTCAGGCTCCCGTTTAACTGACGTGTAAGGGGTGACGTTAAAAGTCAATTCTGCACTAGTGAATTTTTATATGTTTCAGATTTTAAACGATTTATAAGATTTATTTTCTAAACATGGTTTGTGTTTTTCTATGTTAGCTAACCTTGTATTTGTGTGTGTTTTTATTTATTTTTTATTGTGATGGTCATGTTATTTACACATAAGCAGAAGATAACTCATGTGTTAGATTTTCTATTTTAGATTTTTATTTTTATTTTTTATTGTGATGTATAACATCGAAGAGAGATGAGACAAGACCAACATTTGTCTGAATATAATGTTTTAAAAATATTTTTATATTGACTTTTCCGAGTTTTATAATGACTTTTATTGTGTGAATATAAGTAATGTTTTAAAAATATATTTAAAAAACTAAGCGCAACGTGAAGGTTTGGAGAAAGAGTTGTATAAAAGAGTTGATTGAAGCATAAATAAAATTGGTGATTATGTGGTAAGGAAGATGGCATACTATGGGACGCTAGTTTTGTTCCTTGTATTCGGTATCTTCACCCCTTCAACACTTGCTGACTTCACTCGTAAAGCTTTACCTCTGCATCATTTCAAGCCACCACTTGAACAGAACTATGAAAGCTCGGAAACTCCTCACATACCGCAATCACCTCTTCCGAAACCTCCTCCCATCGCCATGCATATCCCACCTCCTCCCGGCAACCCTTACCGTCCCATTAGGCCGCCACCATAAGAACGACACTTTCCTCTTGCACGTACACCGTCGTAAGTTTCTTCCGGCATCTACATATAAGAAAATCTTATTTTATCATTTCTGAATTGTATATAATTTAATTTTCTTAAAAAATAACTTTTTAATTACATAATTAAATAAAATCGGTAGGTAGAATGAATAGGAATATGGTGGTGTACCCGGGACAATAGTTTTTTTCCTTATACTCGCCATCATCACCCCTGCAACATTTGAACCCATCACCACCACCACACCTGAACAGACTAGTCCTAGTTCAGAATCTTCAGGATGCCTGCTAAAGAAGCAACCACCTCCTGTTGCCCCTATCCATATCGTCGTCCCTCGCCATCTTCTTAACCACGGCACAGCGTATGCTCCGTAGGCGTAGCCTGCCACTATTTTATACCATACACAATATTATTTTGTGTTAAATCCTTTGTCTGTATGATAATCTGTAATATTTTAAGTTATCTAAAGTTGAGTATCTTTTTAAGTATTTCTTACAAAATAATAAAATTATCTATTTATTATTTATGATTTATATTTGTTAAGATTATTTTTTTAACTTATATAAGCTTAAAAATTCATATTATTAACGTTATCGTAGATTGATAGATGCGAAAACTTTCACTCACATCAATACAAAAGATAACTTATCCAATATTTGTTAAAAGCTAAATTTGATGATCTCACGGTGAGAAGATTATGTTCCCACCCAATTGAACAAATGATGTCTTGATTTGAACTCAGGTGAGAGAGTATGAATAGCAAAAATAAATCCTATACTACATGGTCCATTATACATGGTCAGAAATATCCTATTTGTTGGGAAACAAGGGTATTTGTTCCCTCCTCTGCTAACTCAAAATGGGCATTATGCGAAAGCGTAGAAATAAAAGTGTATGCGTAAGAAAAATAACACCAGAAATTTTAATGTGGAAAATCCTCTCGGAAAAAACCACGGGACCTAGTTCAGAAAAATATCTCCACTATGAAGTAGGATTACAGTGTTTCTCTCACTCTCTGAGGATCTCTTAATAAATCTCACCATCTCGGATGGTATACAAAACTCTCACTTTCACACTCACAGTATCTTCTATTGCACTGTGTCTACACCTCTCGGTATTTCTCTCACACAAAAAACTCTCTATTTCTCTCCTTCATCGTGGCTCTCTTTTCTTCTTCACGGTAGTGAGTCTTGGTGGATTGTGTTGCACCCTCTAGCTTCCAATTTATAATTGTAGAATGAAGCAAGAGTCTAAAATAAGAGTTTGGTGAGGTGGCCATCATTTCCATAAAACAAGCAAAGATGGGCAATATTAAAGTTGCAAACATTGCAACTTTCGGTGGAAGTGGGAGACATTGACCCTTGAAGTATGGTGGATGGGTCCCTTTCTTTGTTTTATTCCAACAAAACTCTCCCATAAAACAAAAAATGGGTCTTCCATCCCTTCTTGACTTAATTTGAAGTACCAAGATACCAGCACCTTGGCAACAGTCTTCAACCTTCTTGGTTGGTATTGACTTAGTCATCATGTCAGACCAATTCAAGTCTGTATGGATTTTCTCTATCTTCAATTTCTTCTCATCCAGCGCTTCTCGTATCCAGTGATACCGCACGTCGATATGTTTCGAGCGTGAATGGAACATGGGGTTCTTGGTTAGATGGATGGTACTTTGATTATCACAGTTCACCACATAATCGTCTTGATTATGTCCTAATTCACTTAGGAAATTCTTCATCCATAGCATCTCTTTAGAGGCTTCAGTCACCGCTACATACTCTGCTTCAGCAGTAGACAATGTCACACATTTTTGTAGCTTTGACTGCCAAGAAACAGCCCCCCCTGCAAAAGTAATCAGATAACCTGATGTTGACTTCCTTGAATCGACATCTCCAGCCATGTCTGAGTCTGAATATCCAATTAGCTTTAGGTCTCCATTGCCAAAACACAAGCTTCTTTTGGCAAATCCTCTGAGATACCTTAGTATCCACTTAACAGCTTCCCAATGCTCCTTTCCTGGATTTGACAAGAATCTGCTCACAACTCCTACAGCATAGCCAATATCTGGCCTTGTACAAACCATTGCATACATAAGGCTACCCACGGCAGAAGGGTAGGGTACCTTGCTCATTTCTTCTTTTTCTTCTTCATTCTTTGGACATTGCGACTTGCTGAGTTTGAAATGTCCAGCAATTGGAACAGGAGCAGATTTGGCATTGTGCATGTTGAACCTTTTGAGAATCTTCTCAATGTAATCTTTTTGAGATACACATAGCATTCTTCTAGAACGATCTCTGGAGATTTTCATTCCAAGTATCTTCTTCACTGCACCCAGGTCTTTCATGGCAAAAGACTTACTCAATTCCTTCTTGAGAGCAGCTATTTTAATTTTGTCCTTCCCTACAATCAACATATCATCAACATACAAGAGAAGTATGATGGACTCACCATTTTCATAATGCTTCACAAACACACAATGGTCTGCGGAGGTCTTCTTGAAATTATGTTGGATCATGAAGGAATCAAATTTCTTGTACCATTGTCTTGGAGCTTGCTTCAGACCATAGAGGCTTTTCTTCAAACGACACACTAAGTGTTCTTTGCCTGGTTCTTCAAAACCCTCTGGTTGCTTCATGTAAATTTCTTCCTCTAGGTCTCCATGTAAGAATGCTGTTTTGACGTCCAGTTGTTCAATCTCCAGGTCTAATTTTGCTGCTAGACCGAGAATTGCTCTAATGGATGTCATCTTCACCACTGGTGAGAATATTTCATCAAAGTCTATTCCTTTCTTCTGGTTGCACCCCTTCACGACAATTCGTGCTTTGTACCTTGGGCTTGGATTGTTCTCTTCATTCTTGAGCTTGAACACCCATTTGTTCTGCAATGCTCTTCTTTCTTTTGGTAATTCTACCAAATCATATGTCTGATTTTCTTTTAAGGATTGCATCTCCTCTTCCATGGCTTGCAACCATTTGTCTTTGTCTTTCATCTCCATTGCTTCTACAAAGCTTTGAGGTTCGCCTTCATCAGTAAAATTAACATATTCATCTGAAAAATACCTTCTTGACGGTTGCTTCTGCCTTATTGATCGTCTCAATTGGGGTTCTTGCGGAGCATCCTCAATTGGTTGATCTTCTTCCGTCAGATTAGGTTGA
The DNA here is from genome assembly GCA_027742785.1 of Vigna reflexopilosa. Classification (NCBI taxonomy): domain Eukaryota; kingdom Viridiplantae; phylum Streptophyta; class Magnoliopsida; order Fabales; family Fabaceae; genus Vigna; species Vigna reflexopilosa. Next base: position 6,983,606 of record CM050917.1, read on the forward strand.
TTTGCTTCTTCAGCCATTTCATCAAGTTGTAACTCTGGTTCGGCTTGATGAGTCTCTCCCCCTGAGTTGTTTATCACAATAGGGCTTTGATCACTTATCAGCTTAAGTGTTGGTTTCTCCACTTTCTTGATGTCTTGGATTGTCTGATCTTCAAAGAACACCACATCTCTGCTTCGAACAATCTTTCTGTTTGCAGGATCCCATAATCTGAAACCAAATTCATCTCTCGGAGAACCAAGGTATACACATTCTTTCGCCTTAGCATCGAGCTTTGCTCTTTCATCTTTCGGAATGTGAACTGATGCCTTACATCCGAAGACTCTCAAGTTGCGATATGAGGCCTTTTTACCGGACCATACTTCTTTTGGAATCTTTCCATTTAATGGTCTTGAGGGTGATAAGTTGATTAAATCAGCTGCTGTCACCACTGCCTCCCCCCAGAATGACTTGGGAAGTTTTGCGTGAGACAACATGCTCCTGAACTTCTCGGCAATCGTTCTGTTGAATCTTTCAGCTACACCATTCATCTGAGGTGTCTTGGGAGGTACTTTCTCATGTTTGATCCCATGAGTCTTGCAATAGTGCTCGAACGGACCTCTATACTCTCCACCATTATCACTTCTCAGACATTTCAACTTTCTACCAGTTTCACGTTCAACTGAGGCGTGAAACTCCTTGAAGATTCGTAGAACTTCATATTTTCTCTTCAATGGATAGACCCACAACTTTCTGGAGTGGTCATCAATGAAGGTAACAAAATATTGAGCTCCACCAAGGGACTTTTCAGATGTTGAACAAACATCTGAGTGTACAAGATCCAAAATATGCTTTTTTCTTCTTCCACTTTCAGATCTACGGAAGGACACTCTACGCTGCTTACCTGCTAAGCAATCTTCACACAGTTCATGTGGTTGCCCTTTTATACTTTGGAGATGATCTTTTGCGAGGATCTCTAATCCCTTCTCGCTCATGTGGCCTAGTCTTTTATGCCACAACTCCTTACTTTCTTCTTGAGCAACATTCATCTCTCCTTTGTATATCTTTCCTTGCATGTAGTACAAGGAGCCTTCCTTCTTGCCTCGAGCAACAATCATGCTTCCTCGACAGAGTTTCCATCTTCCATCGCTGAATTGGTTGTTCATTCCAGCATCATCTAATTTGCCAACTGAGATAAGGTTTAGACGTATCTCTGGTACATGTCTTACCTCCTTCAGCACAAGTTTGTTTCCATTTTCTGTCGTCAAAGTCACTTCTCCTATGCCCACAATTTTGCTTGTGACATGATTTACCATCTTCACTGTTCCAAAGTCTCCTTTTTGATAGGATGAGAAGAATCCCTCATGAGGAGTAACATGGAAAGATGCTCCGGTATCAACTATCCAAGTGCAATCATCAAAAGCAATATTTAGATAGTTTACCTCACTAATAAGGAACACATTCGCATCATCTGATACCACCGCCGTTGTGGTATTTTCTTCCACCTTCTTTTTGGGATCTACGACATCAGGGTGTACAGTTCCATTCTTCTGATCTCTCTTCAGGAATCTACATTCTGGCTTCTTGTGACCATCTTTTCCACAATAAAAGCATGTCAAACCTTTGGAACGAGACTTGAATCTTCCTCGTGACTTTTCACGTTTTCCTTTGCTTCTGTGATCACTCCTTCCTCTATTCTCAACAACATTTGCTTCTGAGTAACTACTCGATCCCCTTTCTTTCCTTCTGGATTCTTCATTCAGTAAACTGTCTGTGATGTTATCCAAACTGAGCTTTCCATCTGGTGCTGAGTTACTGAGAGTGACCACCAACGTGTCCCAAGTCTCCGGTAGAGAACTAAGGAGTAGAAGAGCTTGTAACTCGTCATCTATCTTCATATCTGCCTTCATTAATTGGTTCACAATACCTTTGAAGGTGTTGAGATGCTCGATCATATTCTGGTCGTCAGAATACTCCAACTTTACGAGTCGCCTGACAAGGTGAGCTTTATTTCTCGGAGTCTTCTTTTGAATCATAGATTCAAGCTTTGTCCATAACTCATACGCATCGGTATAAGTCGATACATGCTCAAACAAGCTTTTGTCGATGTATTTCCGAATCATAGCCACTGTTTTACGATTCAGAATCTCCCAATCTTTTTCGGTCTTCCCTTCTGGAATTTCCGGATTTGTGATTGGCTCATACAAATCCTTGTAGTATATATGATGTTCCATCATCGGCTTCCAGTAGGAGTAATTATCTGCAGTTAGCTTGAACATGTCTCCTTCCATCTTGAGTTTCACAGGATTCTGACTTTTTCGAACCAGTAGCTCTGATACCACTGTTGGGAAACAACGGTATTTGTTCCCTCCTCTGCTAACTCAAAATGGGCACTATGCGGAAGCGTAGAAATAAAAGTGTATGCGTAAGAAAAATAACACCAGAAATTTTAACGTGGAAAATCCTCTCGGAAAAAACCACGGGACCTAGTCCAGAAAAATATCTCCACTATGAAAGTAGAATTACAGTGTTTCTCTCACTCTCTAAGGATCTCTTAATAAATCTCACCCTCTCGGATGGTATACAAAACTCTCACTTTCACACTCACAGTATCTTCTATTGCACTGTGTCTACACCTCTCGGTATTTCTCACACAAAAAACTCTCTATTTCTCTCCTTCACCGTGGCTCTCTTTTCTTCTTCACGGTAGTGAGTCTTGGTGGATTGTGTTGCACCCTCTAGCTTCCAATTTATAATTGTAGAATGAAGCAAGAGTCCAAAATAAGAGTTTGGTGAGGTGGCCATCATTTACATAAAACAAGCAAAGATGGGCAATGTTAAAGTTGCAAACATTGCAATTTTCGGTGGAAGTGGGAGACATTGACCCTTGAAGTATGATGGATGGGTCCCTTTCTTTGTTTTATTCCAACACTATTCTAATATTTACAAAGGAATCCTAAACTAGGTATTCACATCTTTTCTAGCCTAGATGAACATTAACTTGAGTTTGCTTAGCTTAAATGAAGCTCAATCTTCTTGGATCCTTCTTTTCATAACTCTTGTGGTTGGTCCCTTGGCTAAGGGTTTGTTATCTTAATTGAAAAAGAACGAAAAAGAAAATGAAGAAGTTTTTCTAACTTTTTTGTACCAAATGAATTAGAACTGGTATAAAAAGTTGCAATAAAAAATGTCTTTTGTACTAGTGTTACTTTCTATTTGCAGCCTCATTCTTACCAATTCCCTCCATTTCTTCAGGCATTCATTTCTACTTCAACCCGCAAATCAAGCTAAAACTGTCTTTGCTAGACTTGTCAAGTCAGTCTAATTCTATTAAAGAATTTATTAAATTTTAAGCAATAAAATATATTTTACTGGAAAAAAAAGGAAAATAACTATTTTACTTTTACAAATTTCATCCGTCTTTCTTTCTTAGACTTAAAAGTGAGTAAAAATATGGTTTGTCATTGGAAGAAAAAAAGTCGAAGGTTTGGAGAGTATCTCAACATACATGCACAATCAAATGACTTTTTGTTGGGCATAAATAAAGGGTTCATTCCCAGGTCCTTTGAAACCTACTTATCTAAAAATATATATATATATATATATATATATATATATATATATATATATATATATATATATATATATATATAGTCCTCTATTTATAATAGAAGAAATATGGGCTAAGCTTAAAATACAAATAAGCACTCTCCCTCAAGTTAGTGCATACAAATCAAATCATATGTATCAAGCTTGTTACTAATATAATTCATAAAGACTTAGTGAAAATATCTTCTTCTGCACTCGAGTGACACTAAATTGTTAATGATTTACGAAGACGACATAGAAAACTCTATCTGAACAACAAATTTGGAAGGTTGCTCCATATAAATTTCTTCTTACAAAGAGGAAAAAACATATATAGACGAGTCAAACATAATGGTGACAAAAGAGAGGTCAGAAAAGACAATAATAAAAGAAGCCATGGATGAACAAGAGAGAAAAATATTAAAAATCTGAGATTCACCAATCAAAACACCTAAAAAAGGAAAAAACGTCAACCTCAATGCTCTAAGAAAAATAGGACATGGATAAATGAATGTACTTGCTTCCACATAAGTTGTCCCTCTCAAAGGGTCATCTCTTCTGCTTATATGTGGCCTAGTAAAATGGTAATAGGACTACTTGGCATTGGCATTGAGAACACATTTTGACTAGATTCATTTGATTTACTTCGACATTTGTAACTAGTCCTTTACAAGTCGGAGTCATGTTAACTGATGAATGTCCTGTAGTCGTGGATATAGGGGAACTCTGACAATTTTGGGACATTGTTCTTCGTCCATTTTTCAGTTTCATAAATCTCTCATATTGGAACTAACTTTCTCATAATTCATAAGTGGTCCCATCAACCATGCCAATTCATTTCTCGTGAATTTAGCTTGACCGATTTCCTATGTGTTTAACAACTAAATATCTCTTACGTGGATTCTTTTTCGCAAAGTTATAAAACGCTTGGTTTTTCAATGTTCACTGGGGTGTTGTTTACGTCTCAGTATCGATGCGAAACACTAATATGATGTTACAATTATTAATCTCATGCACCAATTTCACTCACAAAGGCTCAATGAATTCGATTCTTTTCTTATGTGAATTTCCATAAGGATCTCACACATATTTGTATATTTTGAATTTTTCGTATTTTTTGGTGAAGATGGAAATGGAATGTAACAACAAATGGATTAAATGAAAAATAAAGATGATCGAATTCAAAAGATGAATACGATGATTGATGAAAATGCGTAGAACAGTAAGAGATTAAGGTAACTTACAGAAAAATAAATTACCAAGAAAGGAAAAGAAACTTATAAAAAAATCAATGAAAATGATGACTCAAATTACAACAATCACACTGGTTTAACCATTTCACAACTTTTTAGAATGCAGGATTTATTCCACAATTTGTCACTCTTATAAAATAAAAAATAGACTTATTTATATTTCTAACCCTTTTTCCAAACGGTTAAAATATTCGAATTCAAATTTGAATCTAACTACAAATAACCACCCTAAAATGCTTTAGGGGTCAATTGTTATTTTATTTCCCTCGATTCGCTTCTTGATGTTTGTCGATATATAATATCAATCTAAGTTTTCCTTCGACCAACTTTTGATAAATGACAACTAAGTAACTTTTCAAGAGTTACATGTCCATCTTTTGACATTAATCTCATAAAGAAGTATTTGGTATAACTACTCCTTACTTACATCGTCTTTGTAGAATATAATTTTATAATTTATAATTTTATAGTTTTATAATTTATAATTTTAAAGGTTATAATGTGATGATTTTATAATTTCATAATTTTATCATATATTTAATTAATTTTTTAACTAATTAATATTTTCTATTTGTTTTATTATTTACTTGTGTCATTATTTTTATCTTTTTAATCACAATATTTTCTAAAAACTACTTGCTTTATCTTTTAATATTCAAACTTATCGAGATGAAATACAAAACATTTTTTAATATATGAATTTATTAATCTATGTTAAAATGTACTCTAAAAGAATGGAAATAATCGGAGCGTCAAATTCATCGATAATTACAAATATTTATTAATAAATTAAATTTATCAATGATAAGTTTATTGATAAAATTTACTAATAAAAAAATAAAAAAATCTGTCAATGTTGTTTTTCTAAGAAATGTTGTTTTTCTAAGGTTAGTAGAATAAAAATAAGTTCATATAAATGGATCCTGAAGTAATTAAGATTCGGCCGTGTTTTGAGAAGTGTTCCTATCCTTATCAAAACAACATGTTAAGTACACGGTTTAATAAAGTGATTGAAGATTTTTCATTATATTATTTTTTATTCAATAATGTAATTCAATATCTTAATTTCATATTTTATTATTAATCATACTTGTCAAATATATCGGGGTCAAAATAACTCTGTGGTTCTTCGATTTTCAAACAGAACTAACACTAGTGCAAAAATGCTATTTAACGTCACTCACAAGATGTCGGTTAAAAGATGGCTCGACGTATATTAATGGACGGTGGCATTACCGTAAATAAGTTGATAACCAAGACGTCGGTTTCTAAGGCAAACGACGTCTATAATATAGTAGACGTCTGTTCCTCCATAACCAGATGTCCAAGAGCCTGACAGGTAGGCGAGAAGACAGTCTTTTCTGCCCCATTGATGTCAGACGTTTATCTGGCTGCAATTAATGTTCTTCACCTGATTCCCAGGCGCTTAGACGTCACGTAATAAATAACCGACGTCTATATTGTTATAGACGTTTGTGCCCCTTGACTTGAGGTCAATGGGCCTGACAAGAAGGCGAGAAGACTTTCAATTTCTGCCACATAGACGTTTGGTTTTTGGGGGACCGACATCTATGTGGCTGTAATTAATGCTACTCACCAAACTCGCAGGCACTTCGACGTACAGTAGTAGGGGTCGACGTCTAAAATGTTATAGACGTCGGCGCCCCAGGTCAACCGTCGTATACTTCCCTGACCGGAATTGAAAAGTCATTCCGATCAGCGCCGTAGACGTCAGCGCCCCCTGTGTCCGACGTCTAAGTTGCCTCCAAAAGGCAGATTAAAAGTTATCTTGGACGTCACATTAGTGAGCTAACCGACGTCTAAATTCATGTTAAATAAAGCACAGACTCGCAATTACGCAAACATCATCATCTTCCTCCTCTCCTTTTTCTCTCTTGCGGCATTGCATTCCAGGTGCGTCTTTTTTATTTAAATCGTTTAAACTTTGTTTCAGTCCGATTATATTAGTCTTTCATCAATTATCTTCTAATTCAACTTATTAAAATGTGTTTTCGTTATGTTATGTTTTAGTGCAGTTTTTTTCCTCTCTTGGGGTAACGTAGTACCACATTCTGCCTTTGCTAGCTGCCTCCCAGAAAAAGCAGCGTCTTTTGGATTTCTTATGGTGTTTTGACTCAAAAACGATCCTGGGTCGTTGCCTGGTTATCGTTTCACTATAATTTTTTCCTCTTTTGGTTGAAAATGGAAGTAAGCAAGAACCCAGGTTTGGTTTTAGGTTGAAATGTCATGAGAATTTCAAAAGACGCAAATTTTTTTTAGGGGAAACTAGCAAAGACAGAGTGTGCTACTAGGCTATCCAAAGACAGGAACAAAACTGCACTAAAACACAACGACTATATTAGACGTCGGTTAATGCATACACCGACGTCTATAGTGACCTTAGATGTCGGTTAGTGCCATGATCGAAGTCTATACAGTGCTATTAGACGTCGGTGTAGGCACTAACTGACGTCTATATAGACGTCGGACATGGAACTAACGGAAGTCTATATATACGTCTGTTGTATGTAAATTCGATGTCCCATTAACGTTACCCGTAATGACGTCGGTTGTGAAAAAGACGTTAAAAGTTCAAAATAACAGACGTCTAAAGTCCTTTCTGCACTATATAGATTAATTAGAGAGATAAGGAAGACATTTTGTAAGTAATCAAAATTTCCCGTGAATTTAATCCAGCTATAGTTTAGAATTTGAATTTTGGAAAATTAAGTTCTAAAATGAGGTTTTTTTTTTTTTTGGCCAAGATGTATTTTGAAATTTGATTTTTGAACAGCTAAGTTCTCATTTGGTTTTCAGATAGTCGAGTTTTGATTTGTTTATTCGTGATTTTAAACCAAATCAGAATTCGATTATTCTTTAAAAAAAAATCCCCAAATAAATCCCATTCCAAATTTATTTTTCCAAGAAGACACAATGCAAAATTAATTCCTGAAGTAGATAACTGTATTATTCAAGACTAAAATTCCATCCTGTGGAATTTTTTCTCCAAATAAACCTTTCTTTCAACTGCACAACAGTGCTGTTAAATCACGGCAAAAAATGTAAAATGAAAATTAGAATTGTCAAATTCCAACCAGCTAAAAATTTTCCTTTCCAAATTCATATTAGACAAAAAAAAATATAAAATTCTGTCTAAAACTCGGTTCCTAAATGATTAAATTCCGGCAAGAAAAACACTCCGACGCAAAAGAAATTATGCACAAATTGGACCTCTTAAAAGTAAAATTATGTTCATGAATAGTAATATAATATATTTTAAAAATTAATTTTGCATTGGATCTACATATAAAAATAAATTGGGGAAGAGATTTATTTGGAGAAAGAAAATTCCACTAACGTGTTCAATGGTTGTTGATATGCAAGTGCACAAAATGTCTTCCTCGTCTCTCTATTGACTCTATTTAATGCTGCTCAAAATTGAAGGACCACAATGTTGACTTTCTTGCAATGCTATGAGATGCTAAGTTCGAAACTGAATTAGCAAATGAATTTGGAAATGGTAAGCTTCGTGATGGAACGCAAGCAATGTGTACAAAAGTCAAGTGGTTTCTCCCATTCTTTGATGAGACATTTAAGAAAATGGGGTCATGAGCATTGGTTTAGATTTTATTTCCTTTCAAAATAGTTCAGATGAAAAGGTCCAATTAGAGAACAAAAAGCTTCATCTAGAAGCAAAGATGCATTATGTTTATGAGAGACTCCAAGTCATAGAGGCTGATAAAGAATAGTTAAAGCATATGGAGATGGAGGTTGGCCTAGTAGTAAGCTTTAATCTTTTGATGGGCTGGACTTATTCTTCGTGGAGTTCTTTGTTCTTAATTTGAACACCTGAAAGTGTTGAAAAAATGAAAGTAAATACAAGGGATATTCATAAAATGAAAGTGTTGGAAATTAACTCTACTTTAGGAGTGCAAACTTGTGTATGTTGAGTTTATGGGTACTATTTATGTTTTTAACGATTTTAGTTGGAAATTAACTCTACTTTAGAAGTTTTTTTGTATCAACTAGTGGTATTTTAAGCTTTTAAAGAAAGATGAAACAAATGTTCGTCTTTCACTCAACATATGTAATTTAAGATTTTTATATTTTCTGTAAAGAAAATTATTATACAAATAAGTTAGTTAATTTATCTTTTACACATAGGAAATGGTACAAATGGTTTGATATGTTGCCACCTTTTATTTCTTTAGATTTCTTTGTTTATAATAGGTATAACGTATCATGTTTCATGTTGTGTAATTTCTTATTAAGAGTTAAATGTGTTTTTTTAGTTTTTTTTTTTAATAATTTTTATATGATGACAAAAGATAGATATGTTTTGGAGTGTCAACATATTTTATTTTAGATGTCAAAATTCATAATAATAACTAATATAAACTTATTTAAGAAATTATAAGATTGCAAAAATTGTGTTTCTGTAAAAAATTATTATTATTATTATTAGTAATACTATTATTATTAATACTATTAGTATTATATTATTGGATAAGAAAACTTAGTTGGATGACATTGTGGAGGAAAATGAGAAGTTGAATTTACAACTTCAAAAGATTATTATCAAGAATGGAAAAGACAAGAAATATGTTAGGAAAAGGAAATAGAAGAATGTATCTTCATTATATCTTTTATGAATCAATGTTATTATCTCTCTAACCATTATAATTTTGTGAGAATCATATCCTTATTGCAAATTGTATGAAAACTACACCTTTGACAAAAATAGCCAATAAAAAGGTAAGAACGCTCTACTTTGACTTTTTTTTTTTGTCGGTTCATGGAGGCAATACAATTTGTTGAAGTTAAAATTGATATTTAATTCGTAAAGCATAAGATCTTTCACATGATCATAACACCATAAATTCATTAGGATGTTGAACAAATTCGTATATATGAATGACTTTTCTTTCTAAATTATCCATTGTAACACCGTTCACCTTTTTGGGATTAAAGGATTCAATTGAAATAAAACTTAAACCCAAATTAATGTAATTAAAAATTCATCTTGTTTTGCAGCACCATCAAGTTCAAAATTAACGTAATTAAAAGTCACTAATTTTTTGAAATTTTGTGAGAGGAGGCTAAGGTTCTCTGTTTTCCCTGTTTTTCTCTTTAGTAATGACTTTTCTTGTGAGGATATAAGTAATGTTTTTAAAAGATTTTTCAAAAAGCAAACGTAACGTGTAAGTTAGGAGAAGGAGCAGGTAGTATAAAAGAGGTGTTCTATTTCATTGAAGCGTAAATAAATTAGTAGTAATTATGAAGAGGAAGATGGGTTACTATGGGACGCTAGTTTTGTTCCTTATACTTAGCATCCTCGCCCCTACAAAACTTGCTGACTTCACTGGTGAAGGTTCGCCTGTGCAAGATTTGAATCCACCACCACCACCACCTGAACAGACTACACCACCACCACCTGAACTGACTACACCACCACCACCTGAATTGATTACACCACCACCACCACCTGAACTGATTACACCACCACCACCACCTGAAGAGACTAGTCCTAGTCCCGAACCTTCAGGTCGCCTGCTAAAGAGGCAACCACCTCCTATTGCCCCTATCGAGTTCATCACCCCTCGCCCTCGTCCTAGGCCGCCACCAACACACACACCTCTGAACCACTATGCTCCCTAGGCCTACCCTACCACTCTTTTCTACCATAAACAACAATCTTTTCCCTGTTCTCCATACAAATAAACATCTTCACTTTCTTCTTTCCCTTCTATAAGGAAATTGTATTCAAAACAAATTATTTATATATGTAATCCTTGCAACCTCTTTTGTTTGTTTGGTGATATGTAGTATTTAAATTCTTTTTATTTATGAGAAGCTTTTTATGAAACCTTTCGTAAAAAACTAACCAACTAGTTATCAAGTTTTAGGTTTTGTTCACTTTAAAGGATGAATTTGGGAGATAATGAATGTATTTTAGGAGATTTGATAATTGTTTTTTTAAGGGAATTTGGAGGTGAATGAGAGTGAATTTAGAAGTAAAGAAGTAAAGTTTCTAAAAATTAGAGTAATATTTGACAAATACAAAAAATCACTTAATTGGTAGAAATTGAAGATTATCAAAATAACCTTAATTATAAAAGTAATACAAAATGATAATTGTTAATATTATATATAATTGTAAAATTAATTATAAGGAGAAAAAAAATTAATTTTTAAAATGTAAAAAAAATTGTATTTAAGTAAAGTGAAATAATTATTTTTAAAATAATATTTTTTGAATATAATTTAGTATCAAGTAGTATGATTTTTTTTGTTATTGAAGTGAAATTAAATATTCATAATGAAACAAATAATTAATTGAAGTTACAATATTACATGACATAAAAAATGTCCGAACATAATAAGATACAATTATATTTATCATAGTTTATGATGAAGTTGCTTCAGTTAGGTATGTAAGCAATATATTCAAACGATATTGTATTGACATCCCTATTAGACATCTTGTATGGGATGTATATGAAGATAGAAACTCGAAGCACCATCCGAATAAGTTATCGTCTTGAATGTTCATAGTCCTTAATAAGTTACTAATTTCTTCTAAAGTGTGATTTGATGAATGATTTGTGGCTGTTAGCAACACATTTCTACGCTCCATGACTTGTAGTTGTCATTGAACAATTAGAGAGAATTGAAATTGAGCTAATGTAAGAAATCAAAGACATAAGTTAATGTAATATAATAAGTCATGTAATATAGTCATCGAATAGTAAATAACTTAATCATCTAAATTGTGTAGAATTAAGTTAACATTATGATTGAGGTTAGCGAATTGTCGGTTCATGTCGAGGGATAAGTTGGCTAAGTTATCTTCAATATGTTGAACCCGCCATTACATTTGTTCCATATCCTGCATTTTGTGTTGCAAGTCTTGTACCCCCTCCCACATTTGAGTCAACGTATTAGGATATGAAGGATAAGGAGGAGGTTGAACATGGTCATCATGTTGAGGACTTTGATGTTGTGGTTGCTCTTCGTCTTCATCATCATCGACGTCGTGCTGCCAAACACCATTGAGGCTAACAATATTCAACCTCTTCAAAGAATTAGTCAAAAAATGTTATTTGGTGCCAATCTGAGTACTAGCATTGACCTCAAGATGTACTCCATTGTATTGCATGATTTGGATTATCAAGACATTGAATGGTAGAGGTGTGTCACTAGCTTTGCATTTAAGCATATGCTGCATGATGTGATGAGGCCAATCAATAGCTATATTATTTTTAAACACCTATAACATAAAGATATTTGCGTGCAATAACTTTGCGAAATTTCCAGGTTGTGGAGTCAACATATGCACAATAACATAATGAAGAAGTCTATCGTTAATATTCAAACAACCAATCGCTTTAACATGTTGACCATGCATTTCTGATCCGACCATAATAGTCAATGTCATCTCTCGGTCATAGGAAAAGTCATACGGGATATTTGCGAAACACAATTTCTCACCCTCGTACTTGGGATGAGAAACATTCAACCACTCAACTCGTTTCAATCTAATTCTTCTCTTGTTTACCTCACTTAGAAGAAATCCATTTGTAGAAATCCTTAGTTTTGAATAGAACACTTTGGTTAAATTCAAATAGAATGGTCGCTCCAATCTCACAAAATCTGCTACTCCTTGAAATACAAGGTGATGTTGAAATTATAGGCCAGAGGTCGCAAATGATTCAATATTCTTAATTTTTAGAACCACAATATTTCTTGTGTAGAAGTCAGTAGCATAGTGTTCCATCTTATAGCTGTCACTAGAGAAACAACGATGATCTAATACTTCTTCAACATATGGCCTCGTATATGCAAGAGCTTTTGTGTTAGTTATCAGTTCTTTTCCCTCACGACTTGTTTGTGTCCTTTTCGATGATGATGATGCCATTAAGCAATAACTTAAAGAAAAAAAATAACACAACAAATGTCATAAGAACAATTTAATATTACTAGTAACAATTTAATTCAGAAAATGTCATAACCATTAAAAAAACCTTGGAGAATGGTAATAACAACAATATTAAATTACAATAGAAATGTTGCTAAGAGTGTAATACAAATAAAACTAAGACTATTAAATAAAACTAACAACAATATTAAGTACCACCTACCATCCTGCTACATAACATATTCCATCTACGATGTGGCAACAGTCCCATTAATCTTTTTGTGCATGAAGGATTAACACAGAGGAAATCATTACATTGATCCATAAGGCTTTCATCTAGAATGTTCATTGCACTCAACATTTCCCATTTGTCCCCCTTTGTGTATTGGAAAGTAAGGGTGCACTCAATATTTCTCATTACGTCAATGAAGCCATCTATCTTGGTGGTCAATTTATCAAATTGGGCGTCCATTACATCCACCATAGGTGCCTTCCTCTTCGAACCTCGTGAGGATGAAGTGCCTCCAGATGGGATGAAAGGCACATACTAAGTTGGCCCTAGATTGTACTCGTCCATAGTTGGAGGGGATGGTGGAGTTGAGACTGTAAACCTTAGAAAGATGGGCTCTTTAGGAATATATTCCATGTTCTAGTTAAGATCAACCTATACACGAGCCCTTTGTCGTTGTCAACGTGCTTGATGAGCGGTCTGAGTAGCACTCCCAATAGCATGATTTGCTGCCCAAAGCTCCATCATTGGATCATAGTGTCTAATGGTACTAACCTTTCCATTTAGTCGTAGATGGCCTTGCCTGAAACATAATTTAATAAATTCGTTATCTTTTGGTATAAAAGATCCACATTTTAAACATATGTAATTAATACCTTAATGAGGTCATCCCAAACTTCGTCCTTTGCTTCAAATCTCATTATTATTCCATTCCATGAAAATCCACCCAATGACCCAAAGAGGTCATGTACCTCAAGCCACTTGTCAAAACATTTTGTTCATTTTTTACATTGTTTTTACTAATTTCAATATACCCAAAGGAGTGAAGGTTATCAACAATGTTATTGTAAGATTGGGTTGTCTAGCTTCCATCAACCTTATTCCCTAAACACGATTCATCGAGCTCATCAAATTTACTTTGTCCATTTGATGAACTCCCTTGCACTACCAGACGACTCGTTTGCGACTCCCTTACGCCTGTTCATTTTAAACCTATTTCATAAAGAAAATGGTAACAAGTTAAGTTTAAATAATCATAAAACCAATTTCTTGTCATTACAAAAAATAACATAGTCATACAACACAATAAATTACAAGAGCTACGAGTTTTGATAATCTCGCCACATTTCATCTACTATCAAATCCCTAATACTACTACCAAGCCTATAATCTTCTTCACGAACTTGAGATGTTGTATGGTCTTTCCTTTTATTCAATTCATTATCAACCTTATCAAGTAATGAGTCATCTTTATCCACACCACGAAGGAATTTGTGTAGGATACAACAAGCCAATATAATGTCTGTCATTATTTCCAACCCATAATGTAGTTCAATGCCACTTTCAATGATAGGGGACCTTTTTTTCAACACACAAAATGTCCTTTCAATAACATTTCTCAAGGATGAATGGTGGTGGTTAAAGAGTTCGCGTGGATTCTATGGTCCTTTGCGTGTAAATTCTTTAAGGTGATATCTAACGCCTCTATATGATGTCATAACTGTTCTTTTCAACATAAATCCAGTGATGCCAAGATAATACTTTCCTACAATATTGTAAACATAACGATATTTAGTCACTAATAACCAAGAAATTAAGATCACAATGAAGACATTGACCTTGGCGGATAACCAACGGATCAGCTCGAGTAAGAGCATCTTTTAATTCTTGAATCAGATGTTGTGTCTTCCCAACCAGCTAGCACATATGTAAATTTCATATCAAATACACACGCGACAAACACATTTTGAGTGGGCCAATCTTTTCTTCCTCGATATCTCAAAGCATTTGATTTTGACACCCTTACTCGAACATGAGTTCCATCTATGACCCCTAAACAATCCTAAACATAGAAATAAAAACTCATGAAAAAACTCAAACATTAATGTCCTTTGATATTATTACATCTTAATAACTGTAGAAATCATTACCTTAAAGTACTGCTAATATCGACTATTGTTCAAGACATATGGATAAACCTCATTTCCTAAGGGTTTAATTAAAAATTCATATTCTAGACTTAAAATAACATCCAACACATTGTGAAAATGTTTTCTAATGGTTGATCCAAATCGATGGAAGATGTCAGGATAAGACAAGCTCGTCTAATGGAAACCCAGGTCTTGATTTTGAAGTTTTACTAAATAACATGAAACAAATAAGTCTCTGTGTATGGAAAGCTAACTCCAAACTAGAAAAACACTTAGCAAACCAAATAAGATAAAACATCTAGGCTAAGGAAACAGACAACCTTAAGATAGAAAACACTAAGTTAGAAAACCCCAAACCTAAATTAGGAAACCTACCTTCAGTTAGACACTAGGATAGAAAAACCTAAGTTAGAAGACAACCTTAAGATAGAAAACACTAAGTTAGAAAATCCCAAACCTAAACTAGGAAACCAACCTTCAGTTAGACGCTAGGATATAAAATCCCCAAGTTAGAAGACAAATCTTAAGATAGAACAATCATCAAATATTGAGGTAGAACATTCTAGATTACCAACTCTAAGCTAAAAGAAATACGAAATCAGAAAACCCTAGATTAGGATAGAAGAACACAAATCAATGAGTCAAGAAAGGGAAATGCAACTACAAATACTCAGGAAATAGAGTAGAAAACAAAAGGTCTGAAACAATAGGATAAAACTCTAACTAGAAATAGGATATCACTCTAGCTACAAAAAAAAATACCCAAAAAGTTGTAGATGATCATCTAGGAGAAAGGATTAAACAACGAAAAACCAGACTAAGAAAACTTAAGAAACTTACTGAAGACAAATAACTCAAGACTCTAGAAAACAAGAAAACAATTTAGGTAAATGATCGGAAAAACTTAGGATGAAAACAAAAGACTTGGAACCTGAAACACAAAACAAACAACCAGAATTTAGAACATAGAAAAACCTTAGGAAAACACTTAGGTGTTAGGAAACAGAAAAACATCTAGGTAAGAACACCCAGACGCAAGGTTAAACGTTGTTGTGCCTAAAGTGTCCAAGAGTGATTGAATTAAACACTCAATGCTTATAATACCTGGAATAAGTATTCAACTTCTCTCGAAAAAAAATAGGTTGAGACAATGTCTCTGAAAAAACATATTAAAAGATATAATTATGAAAGAAAGCTTAAGCAAGCTAAACATTATCTGTCTAAAAAGAAACAAAAGGTAAAGAAGCGTTTACTTAACTAAACCATGTCATGAGCTTAACAGGCACATCATCTTATGATGAAGTATATATCTATGCTTGTTATCCTTAGAGAAAAGCACTTAATTGTAAAATGCTACCTAACGGTAGAAAATCAAAAGCACTTTGTTGTTCTAAGCAAGCATTAAATGACATTAAATGACATTAAATGCTCAACATTGAAAAACAACAAAAGTGATGTATGATAAACTGATTGTACATCGAAATCAGATCAGAAGTAGGTAACATGAATGACATCTAGGGAATGTTCTCTGTTGAGATTGTTGATAGGGGGAGCACAAGTTTAGCTGAACCCACAATCTCAGTGATATCTGTGTTTTTGTGATGTACTTTGTTACATGTTACATGCTTATATGCTTATTGTGTTGTATTTGTAAAACCATGTCTGGGAACAAATTATGTTGAGTAATGCATAACACTATGAGTGATATGTGATTTTACTTGTGTATGCATAACATAAGGTTTTGGAAATGAAAAACCACAAGCACTATGTTTGAACATTAAAGTGTGACAAAACAACAATTTTAAGTCGACTACATTATTGGTGAAATCGATTAAAACTCGTGTGTTTGCACAAATCTTTTTCAAGAGTGTTGTGATGAATTTTGTGAAGGAAAGTTTTCAAAAATGTGCTAAGTGTTTCTAGTTAATTGATTGCATGCGACTTGTATTCGACTAAGTTAGTTATTATTTTGAAAACTGTTTAAATGCTTGACATAACTGTCACAACGGTCATATTTTCAAATATGTTGACCAAACAATTATTATGAATAGATTACATTCAATGCACTTTCAATTAATGCATTTGACTACTATTATTTTGTTATAAATGCAAAATATATTTGACTAGATTAATAGGCTAATCGATTAAAACACATCTGTTCTGTGAAATACTATATATTGACGCATGACTTGATTTCAAAAAGAAGAATTAATCTTTACAATTTCATATCTTTCAGAGTACTTTGTGATATCTTACAAAAGAGAAGAAAATCTCCGAGAACCAAGAATGACCGTGGTGATCGAAGTCTTGAAGGATTCTTGAGCAGTAAGGTTAATTGAATTTGAACGTCTCATCACTCTGTGTTGGGACGGATCGGCAAGTGTACCGAGTCGCACAAGTAATATAAAATGGTAAGACCGATTATCGTATCCCAGAGGAATCTTGGCACTGAACAGTTGCATGAAAACAAGATTAATTAAGACTTAAAATAAAAGGAGATCATTGGGTTTGGGAAAAAAATAAAAAAATAAAATGAAATAAAATTGATAAGTGGCAAAGGAGCACAAAGATGAACGAAAGGTTGATTTATATTAGATGGATATGTTGTTGGGGGTTGGATTTCACCAAGTTCCCTCTCATGTATATAAGAATTCTTCTTTATGCATTAATGCCAACATCTCTCACTAAATTACCTACCCCAATCCCTTGGTGAATAAGCTTGTCCCTAATTACCAGTTCATACAATTCCTAGCATTCCTAGTAAGAAGATGTGAAGATCAAGAGATTAAGACGACCAAGACTCATACCCTCATCCCTGAGAAATATAACCCTTAGGAGTAATTCAACAAGAACCTGAATTGTAAGGAACTTCCCGGCACTCATGCAATTCATAAATCATGTTATTGTATAAGCAAGCATAGGAACAGATGAATTACTCTAACAATTAATGAAAAAACATATGGAATTTAAGAATAAATTCAAATACATGAGAGTTTACAAGGTTACATCTTCGCCAACAACAAATAGAAATTAGTTCCCCATAGACATGAGGGAACTTTATGAACAATGGAAGAAAGAATGAGAATGAAAGCCTAAGAATAGGGAAAAGAATGTATTGCTATGCTCTTCTCTACTAGGGATTCAAAGCCTATAGCCATAGGATCCTTTAAATAGTGTTAGAAACGAGTAGAAACAGGGCCCGATCCAAAAGAATCAAAATAGAGCACAAAACTGGGCCGGATCTACGAAACTCGACGCTTGGGCGGCCTAGAAGGCCGCTCGAGTGGTGGACGAACCTCATGTAAGGCCCCGGCCTGCAATTGGATGCCCAAGCTTCGAGCTCCACCGTCCGGGCAGTCATTTTGGCCGCCCTGGTGGCCAACGTCGATTTCTGGCGCTGAAAAACTGCATTTTGGTTGACTTTTCTACATTCTAGTTGACTGGTTGACTTTTCTGGTTGACTGATTGACTTTTCTACATTCAACTTTGACGTTTTAGCACTCCAACTGTTTGGTACTTTAATTCTTCCTTCAAATCATTCCAATAACCTACAAAATCAAGGGAATTTAGTGATAAATCATTAAGTATAACCTCAACTCTCTTATTCACAAAACTAAAGCAAAAACATGAGTCCAAGCAAGTTTCTAAGTAAAAAAGGGTGCTTCTAGTATCAAAATTACATTACAAATAATGGTTTTTTAAACCGTTATCACAACCCCAAACCTAGAACTTTTCTTGTCCTCAAGCAAAATAGAATGTAACTCAGTTTTTCAAAACAATCACTACAATGACTCAACATTTTTCAAAAACTTTTCTTTCCAAGACAAGAAATCACTTTTATCAATTCAGCATAAAGATCTCAGTCAAGATGTGCAGATGCCTTAATTCAATCAAAATCAATGTGATGCTTATATACTTTCAACAGATGCTATCCTTAAGAATGATCAATCAACCAAGCAAAGGTGAAATCATAAATTCAAAGAACTAATCCTCACCAAGGAAAGTGTTTCACTCAAGCACTCAAAAGTGTCTCACTCATCTTAAAGGTGTATAGTGAGGTGTTTCACTCTGCTATCACAATGTCACACAAATTATTTTTGCCTTTTATTTAACCACAATCAAACATACTCACAAGCAAGTTATCATCACAAGGGCTTTTCATGGCTTATAACTTGGTTGGGCTAAGAAGGAAATTGGTTTTTCTGGTTAGTAAAATTCCTTGAGTTAAGAGAGACATTTATGAATTTATCATTCAAGAACAACTCTCTTTCTTTTTCCCAACTTTCCCTTGCAGTGAGCTTTTTCTTTTCTTTTGATTTTTCTCAATTTTTTATTTCTTTTCTTTTGCCTTTGCTTTTCACTTGCTTTTGCTTTTTATTGCTCACTGCCTAGAGAAGTGGGTTGTTACCTGGCAACCCCAAACTTGAACCTTTATCAAAACCTCATCAAATGTTCTCAACTTAACTCCAGGTAAAGATTTTCAAAAAGGGTTTTCAAAACATGCATAAGGCTCAAGGTTCAAAGGTTAGAACAAATTGTTCTCTTTTTAGTGGGCAATTTTTTTTGTGAAGGCTAAAAGAATAAGGGATAACAAAAGATGGCCTTGATCATATGGAAAATGCAAGCAAGTAGTTTAATCATAGAAAATTTGGGCAAAATTATTCATGTTTCCAAAGTAATAGCAATTATTTAAAAACAACTTTGAAGCCCAAAACTCTCACAGGTAAACTCACAAGTTCCAAAATTCAGAGAAAAAAAAAACATCTTGCTTAGTATCTCAATCAAATTTTTATCTCAAGAACCTGTTTCACAAATTGTGAGTCATCTCTTATATCACATGATGCATCATTTCAACATCAATCAAACACCAGAATCTCATAAAGCAAAACTCATCACACAAAACATAGCATAGTTGAGTCAAAGCAATTTAATTTATTAAAGCAGAGCACAATGAAAATAAAATAAAATAAAACAAAAACAAAAATTGAAAATTAAAAAGTAAAAGTTCAGAGAACTGGGTTGCCTCCCAGCAAGCGCTTCTTTAACGTCACTAGCTTGACCCAATCTCCATCATCACAGCATCAATCAGTAGATGTTGTTAGTAACATCCATCAGTAGATGTCTAATCACATAGCATCCATCATTAGATGCTAATTTTTCTTATCTTCATTGGTATCCCTCAATAGACATCAATCTTTCTCATCTTCATTGGCATCCATCAGTAGATGCCTAATCACCTAACATCCATCATTAGATGTCTAGTTACCTTCCTCTTCCATAGCAACATCCATCAGTAGATGTTGTAGAAGCATCCATTAGTAGATGTTGTCATTACTGCCATCAGAAGCAGCATATACCTAAAAAAAGAACTCAAACACACAAAAACAAAATCAAATCCAAATCACACAAATAAAAAAAATAAAATAAAATAAAAAAATAAGATAAAATAAAACAAAAAAAAAATTCAGGAACTGGGTTCAAGATATTTTTTCTTTTTGTTGAATTTTTTTAGGAATTTAATATAACCAGGAACCTGTTGCAATGTCCCAACCATAGGAACTTTAATCTCTAATTTCTTGAAGATTTCCATGAAACGCTCAAACTGTTTTTCCTTTTTCTTCCTATGATCCTTCTTTGGGTGAGGAATGGCTTTTTCATATGATTCTTTCTTTTTGCTTTCATCCTTCCCCTCTCTTTTCTCCTTGGGACACTCCTTAGGGCACAAAGGACTTTTCTCAATTTTTTTATTTTCTCTCTCAACCCCTTCTTTTTCTTCCTCTACATCCTTCTCTTTTTCACTCAAACATTCTTTTTCTTCTCTCTCTATTTTTCTCTCATCCTATTTCTTTTCTTCCCTCTCTTTTTCCTTTTCTTTTGCCTCACTTTCTTCCTTTTCTTTCTCTACTTCATCTTTTTCTTTTTCACCCAACCTTTCTTTTTCTTTTCTCTCATCTTCTTCCTTTTCTACCTCTTTGTCTTTCTCACTCAAACTTTCTTCTTCTTCTCTCTCTATTTTTATCTCATCCTCTTTCTTTTCTTCTTCTTTTTCTCTCTCCTCATCTGACACCCTGCCACTTTCAATGACAATATCTCTACATTCCTTACGAAAGTCATCTCTCAAGTAACTCTCAAGATTATCCAGCTCTTGAATTATGAATTTACACTTCGCCTCCATCCTTTCGGATGTTGCTTGAGTGCTTTCTTGAATTGAGAGAGATTCCTGCTTGAACCACTAGAGGGTCTCTTCAAGCTTTGTAGCACTGTTAGCTTGCGGTGGTCTATTGAATAGTCCACCAACTTGCTCACATTGGCTTGATTTGTGCTTGAGTGAGGTTCCCACCAGTAGTTGAAATTACCTTGGTAGAATTACATCCTATTAGATCATATTGTGAGGCCTGTGAAATTTTCTCTAGAGAGGGTTCTCTAGATAATTTATTTCCTTTCGACCTCCTACTAGTTTTGAGTCCTGCACAAAAATTCTAGAAAATATTGTTGGTATAAAAAAATAAAATTCAAATTAAAAATAAAGATTAGAGATTGAAAAATAAAATGGAAAATAAAGTAAAATAAAATCAAAGTTAATCAAGAATCACACAAAACTTAAACTGTGAGTCCCCAGCAACGGTGCAAAAACTTGTTGGGACGGATCGACAAGTGTACCGAGTCGCATAAGTAATATAAAATGGTAAGACCAAGTATCGTATCCCAGAGGATTCTCGGCACTGAACAGTTGTGTGAAAACAAGATTAATTAAGACTTAAAACAAAAGGAGATCATTGGGTTTGGGAAAAAAATAATAAAATAAAATAAAATAAAATTGATCAATGGCAAAGGAGCACAAAGATGAACAGAGGTTGATTTATATGAGATGGATATGTTGTTGGGGTTTAGATTTCACCAAGTTCCCTCTCATGTATATAAGAATTCTTCTTTATGCATTAACGTCAACGTCTCTCACTAAATTACCTACCCTGATCCCTTAGTGAATAAGCTTGTCCCTAATTACCAGTTCATACAATTCCTAGCATTCCTGGTAAGAAGATGTGAAGATCAAGAGATTAAGACGACCAAGACTCATACCCTCATCCCTGAGAAATATAACCCTTAGGAGTAATTCAACAAGAACTTGGATTGTAAGGAACCTCCCGGCACTCATGCAATTCATAAATCATGCTATTCTATGAGCAAGCATAGAAAAAAATGAATGACTCTAACAATTAATGAAAAAGCATATGGAATTTAAAAATCAATTGAAATACATAAGAGTTTACAAGGTTACATCATTCCCCAACAACAAATAGAAATTAGTTCCCCATAGACATATGAGAACTTTATGAACAATGGAAGAAAGACTGAGAATGAAAGCCTAAGAATTGGGAAAAGAGTGTATTGCTATGCTCTTCTCTGCTAGGGATCCAAAACCTAGAGCGCTAGGGTCCTTTAAATATTGTTAAAAACGAGTAGAAACAGGGCCCGGTCCAAAAGAATCAAAATAGAGCACAAAATTGGCCCGAATCTGCAAAACCGTTATTTTCATGCTTAAATTGATATCAAAATATACCCTTTATGGCTTAGAATGAGCTTAGAATTAGGTAAAACACTTAAGTTGAGTCATTTGAGAGTCAAAAGCTATTTTTAGAGATATTATTCTTGTTTTGCATTGTTTTGCAGGGTTTTGATGAGAATTAAGGATGGAATTGAAGAAGGAAGGTCTTAGACTCAAGGAAGAAGAAGAAAATTGAAGAAAAGAAGAGTCTATGCACCGCTCAACATCAAAATGCACCGCTGAGCGCCATTATTCGAGGAAAAGCTGTTGTCTGGCGCCCAGGCAGTGACGCTGAGCGTCTAGAGCGATCAGAGGCAAACCGCTCAGCGGTGCAATTGACCGCTGAGCTGTGGTGCGGCTTGAGGGAAACCGCTAAGCGGTAGAGTTGGACGCTGAGCGGTTGTCTGCTGGGCTTGGGCTTAAATTTTGTTACTTTTATGCCCTATATATAGCCCCAATGCGATTCAAATATCATTCTTTTGGCAAAAGAGGACGTCCAGAGCTATTTTACATTCCTTGGCGAAGATTTCTTGGATGCTTATGCTCCATTTTATCAAATCTAGGGTTTGCTTTTCCATTCTTTCATTGTATTTCATCTAGTTTCATCATGTCAATGGTGAACTAAACCCTTTGTTGTTAGGGAACAATGTCATATTTTGAAACTCTCTTATATTGAAATTCTTGTTTTATTCATATGCTTGCATATGCTGTTGTTACCAATTGTGGGTTCTTTATCTATGCTCTATGCTATTATCATTTAACTCATTACATAAATAGATGTTTGCCTTTGTCGATACAGGAACGTACGGGGAAGTCATGAACTGATAAGGAATTCTTCATCAACAAATACCACCTAGGGATAGGGGGTAGGACGATCAATTGTATTTTGCTTCTGTGGTACTTGCACTGCTAGTTACTAGGGGAGACTAGGGATAGTAAGCCAATAATTAGTAGTAGGCTCTTCTCGCCGAGGGATCGAGTTTAGGGTAGACTAAGAAAGTTACATGACAATTAAATAATAAAGCGAATTTAATAAGAAAAGTATATATAAGAGTGTGGATAAGATGAAATTGTAAACCCCAACAACTCCATTCATCCATACCTTTTTCTTGCCAATTGCATCAATTGCATTTGCATGTTTACTTTTTGTTTTTGCATTGAAACCACAAGTAAATTTTCTCAACAAGTTTTACGATATGGATTTACACGAAAGATAAGGCCTTTGAGTCCTTTGGGAGAACGATATTGGGTTTTACCAATTATATTACTTGATAATGATCTAGTACACTTGCCAGGGGTTTAACAAGTTTTTGGCACCATTGCCGGGGACTCGTGGTTTAACTTTTCGACTAGTGTAAATTGATTGAATTTGACTTGGTGTAATTATTGTAATTATTGTATATATATTTTGTTTTTGTTTTATTTTCCTTATTTGTAAAAGTGCTTTTAGGGTTTTTGTTTCTTGTGCATTCAGGAAGGAATACAAACTAGAAGTAAGAAAAGCCAGCAACCTCTTCTTGAAGGTATATTAGATAGGAGAGAAAGAATAGTTAAACGTCCATCACGTAAACTCTTTCCCTCTCCTGAAAGACTCTTACATTCTTCACTAGAGGCGTTTACACAGAACTTAGAGGAGATGGCGAATCAACCTCCTCCAAGACGCACACTTGTGGATCAGTCCAATGTTGTGGGCCCTTTCCACTTCAATAGCATAGCCATGCCTACAGATCGTACAGTTAATATGGTGATGAACCCAACATTAATCCATCTGGTACAAAGCAATCAACTTCACAGATTGTCAAATGAGAACCCATATGATCATTTGACGACATTCAGTGAAATTTGCAACATTGTGAATATGACTGGAGTATCAGACGAAAGAGTAAAGCGTAGCTTGTTTCCATTCTCATTGGGAGGAAATGCTAAGACGTGGCTTAATTCCTTTCCTGAAGGAACATTCACTACATGGGAGACTGTGGCAACCAAATTTGACAACAAATATTTTCCACAGTCTAAAATTACTCAGGGAAGGCTGGAGATTTCATCGTTCAAACAGGGCATGGAGGAAACTCTCGGCCAAGCATGAGACAGGTTTAAAGGCTTATTGAGAAAGACATCAGTCCACGGGTTTGACAAGACAACCCTAGTTCTTGCTTACCTAGGTGGTCTAAACACGCAGTCTAAAATGATGCTGCACGCCTCAGTTGAAGGTGATATCATGAAAAAGACTGAAGATGAAGCCTATGACTTGATAGAGAATATGGCCGCTAATGAGCAGGAAACGTTTAGTGAGAGGGGCACACCTATAAAAAAAGGAGGAGTTTTGCATTTGGCAGTAGATGATGCCATAGTAGCCCAGAATCATCTTCTGACTCAAAAGCTAGATAATTTGACGAAGGTTCTCTCGCAACTTCCAAAGGAGATTAGGAATGTCTCCCAAGCACAACAACTTTGTGATTTTTGTGGTGGTGACCATATTAATGGTCAATGTCCTACGCCAGAGGAAGTGCAGCAGGAAGCCAATTACATGGGTAATCAATTCCAGTATAGGCAAGGTAATTTTAACCAAGGTAACTCTAGCCAAGGTTGGAAGAACCACCCTAGTATTGGACAAAATCAGAATAATCCAGCTGGGCTATCAAGAAGCTTCCGACAGTAGCAACCATCACCTTTATGGCAGCAAGTAAGCAGTTTGACAGAGACAGTTAGAAGTTTGAATGATAGATTTGATAAATTTTTGAAAGTCTATGAGTCTCAACAAGCTAGTGACCAAGCCACCTTTAGATCATTAGAGATGCAAATTGGTCAGCTGTCCAAAAGGGTAGAAACCACTGAAAAGAATCAGTATAGGGCTAACACTGATGTTAACCCTAGGGATGAGTGCAAAGTTGTTCTAACAAGAAGTAAAAGGAAGTCAGAGGTGGAGATAATTGATATTGAAAGAAGTGAGGAAGAAGATGAGGAAATGATTAGTAATGAAGAATTTGATGAGCAGGGAAGCAGTGAAGAAGAAGAGGAGGAGAAAGAAGAAGAGGAGGAGAAAGAAGTAAAGAAAGAAAGTCACCGGGAACCATTCAGGGAGATCTTTAATCAGGTGACTGTTGTTCCTTCAGTACTTCCACTAATTCCTGATTACTCTAAGAGGATTGAGTATTATCTTGGAGAGGTAATTGATCTTGATGATAAAGATGAACAGGAATTTTGTGTTAAGCCTAGAAAGAAGAATCATCCGAAAAAGAGAAAGGATCTAGGGAGTTTAACTCTTCCATGTGTCATCAACGATATGGATATAGGAAGAGCCATGATTGATTCAGGATTGAGTATTAATTTGATGCCTTTCAGTTATTTTAAGAAGATTGGTTGGTATTTCCTGTGGTGTTTGCAGGAAGAAGAACTGTGTTCTTGACTTTGAGGGTGTCTCAAAGGGTTTGACAGCAGAAGATGGTGTTCTTGCTGTGTGTCTTGTTTGTTGTATTGCCTATATTAGATTAGTGGGTTAGAGAGGTGTTTTAAATTTTGATGTGAGGTCGCTGTAAAAACCTTAGTATAAAAACCTAGATCTGTATAGTGCATTGCTTCCAGTAAGTGGAATGACACTGGATGTAGGCAAGTTGGCCGAACCCGTATAAAAAAGCAGTGTTTGAATTCTCTCTTCCTTTATCTCTGCATATAGTCAATTAACCTGTCATTGCATTTGATTAAGCGCATTGTTTCATTGCATACAAATTTACTTGCGTTTCAGGAAAAGTTTCAAGACATCCTATTTTGCGAAAAAGATTTTAAAAGCTTATACTTTTACACTTCACCAATTCACCCCCCTTCTTGGTGTGAGAAACTAAGGCCTTCTTTTTTAACATTCTCTTCCTAAGAAACAATAATATAAAACCTATGTAGAAACAAACCTTAAAGAAGTAAAACACTAAAAGACTCTCAAACTAAAGTGAGAAACCGTCGCACCCTCAATATCCAGAAATTCCAAAGGTCTTTCTTGCTCAATAAGAAATCCTTTAAATTCTCCTCTTAACGAATTGTTCACCCATACCTTGTCTACCTAATCTTCTCAAGATCTTACTCTCTTATCCTGCTCCAAAATCTCCTCATCAAAACCGAAATGGCCAAGCTTTCTTTAGCTGATATTCTAGAAACAACAACCAGAACTTCTAGCTTCAATGCCTTAGGAGACAAGACCCTCCTCCTAGAGGACGTGACCACTCTGGTTAAGCTTCAAGGAATAGAAACCAAGCTATCAGTAAGTTGGTTCGGATCCAAAAAGTT
The DNA here is from genome assembly GCA_027742785.1 of Vigna reflexopilosa. NCBI lineage: Eukaryota > Viridiplantae > Streptophyta > Magnoliopsida > Fabales > Fabaceae > Vigna > Vigna reflexopilosa. The sequence continues at coordinate 7,010,322 of CM050917.1, forward strand.
ATTCATCTTGGTGATCCCATCCTAGTTGAAACAGTAAGAGAGTGTTGTAAAAAATTTCAAGCAGAACGTGGTCGCATACTATCAGTAGTTATGGGAAGTTCAATTTTCATCACTTTCGGTGTCATTGCTGAAGCAATAAACTTTTGCCAACTCTATGACTGCTTCACAGATGACTGGGATGAAGAATATGCCTACAATGGGAAGGTAGAGAAAGTTCTCTATTGTGAGAACTTTGATAGGAGATTCATCTACAATGACATTGTCATTGATCGAATGACCGAGGAAGCTAAGGACCTACTTCATGTATGCAAATGAACCATTCTACATTCCAACTCCACTAGAGGAGTAACACAGTTGGAGAAGTTTGCCCTCTTTAACCGGTTAACCAACAACCTATTCAATCTTCCCTACCTTTCTCATCCTACACTTGAACTAAACCCTATCCAACTACAACCCAAATCAAGAGGGACGTTATTGCTCTCGTCTTGTCTTTAGGATTCTTTCTCATCTAAGATTCCTAAATCATATTTCAGACCCATCCTTTCAAGCCCCAAACCTAGAAACCATTCTCACCAGCGGAGCCGCAAGAGGAGAAAGACTTCTCCTTATCACACAATGGAGAACCCTAGGAAACATCCACTAACATTAGGAAAATCGTGTAGTGGAAGGAAGAAGTTGAAAGGAAATTTGGTTGCAAGTCTTGCTGATGCAAGTTCCTTAGAAGAATTTTTTGATAGTGATGGAGAACTGATCAATGAGATTAGGGATTTGATCGTGCAACACAACGAGTGTCAAACTCGAAGAATTTAATGGTTGTTAGGGGAGCACAGAAGGGTTCTAGAAGATCATCTTACTAATCTTCTAAAGCCTATGCAGAACAACTCTCCAAAACCATATGATTATTTTTGTTTAGTTTTCTATTTTAGTTTTCTTTCTTCTTTGTTTGTTTCTTTACCTGTTTCAGTGTTGTTTGTCAATATTTCAATTTTTGTTGAAGTCTACTTGAATGATGTTCATAAAATTAATTCCTAAATCAATTAGGCCTCAAATGATAAGCAAACTAAAACATAAAATTCTTAACAACATAAGAAAATTAAAGGTGCAACAAAAGAGGGGGAGTTGATTATTTCTCCAAACCTTTTTGATATTTTACAAATAAGTGGGAGAGAAATACATACTTAAGTACAACTCTTCATAGTAGAACATATTGTTTTTCTAATACTCTTCTTTTAGCATATGTATTTTTTAAACATAAAAAAGGGAAGATTGTCAGGATAAGACAAGCTCGTCTAATAGAAACCCTGGTCTTGGTTTTGATGTTTAACTAAATAACATGAAACAAAAAACTCTCCATGTATGGAAAACTAACTCTAAACAAGAAAAACACTTAGCAAACCAAATAGGATAAAACATCTAGACTAAGGAAACAAACAACCTTAAGATATAAAACACTAAGTTAGAAAAACCCAAACCTAAATTAGGAAACCAACCTTCAGTTAGACACTGGGATAGAAAATCCCAACTTAGAAGACAACCTTGAGATAGAAAACACTTAGATAGAAAACCCTAAACCTAAACTAGGAAACCAACCTTCAGTTAGACACTAAAACAGAAAAACCCCAAGTTAGAAGACAAATATTAAGATAGAAAACAATCATCAAACATTGAGGTAAAACATCTTAGAAAACCAACTTTAAGCTAAAAGAAATACAAGATTAGAAAACCCTATATTAGGATAGAAGAACACAAATCCTTGAGTCAAGAAAGGGAAATGAAACTACAAGGGCTTAAGAAATAGAGTAGAAAACAAAAGGTCTGAAACAATAAGATAAAACTCTAGTAAGAAAAAACTTAGTATAATGATAGGAAAAACTTATGGTGAAAACAACAGAATTAGAACCTGAAACACAAAACACACAACTTGAATCCTCAACATAGAAAAACCTTAGGAGAACACTTAGGTATTAGGAAACAGAAAAACATTTAGGTTAGAACACCCAGACGCATGGCTAAACGCTGTTATGCCTTAAGTGTCTGAGAGAGAATAAGTTAAACGCTCAATGCTTATAATACCTAGAATAAGTATTCAGCTTCTCTCAAAAACAAAATAGGCCTAGACAATGTCTCTGACAAAACATATTAAAAGACATAATTATGAAGGAAAGTTTAAGCAACCTAAATACTATTTGTCTAAAAAGAGACAAAAGCTAAATAAGCATTTACTTGACTAAACAATGCCATGAGCTTAACAAGTATGTCATCTTATGATGAAGTATATATCTACGCTTGGTATCCTTAGAGAAAATAATTAATTGTAAAGTGCTACCTAACGATAGAAAATCAAAAAGCACTTTGTTGTTTTGAGCAAGCATTAAATGACATTAAATGCTCAACGTTCAAAAATAACAAAAGTGATATAAAACCTGTGTAGAAACAAACCTCAAAGAAGTAAAACACTAAAAGACTTTTAAACTAAAGTGATAACAAGACATAAGAAAACACAAGAATCCTAAAACAAAAGATAAAAACATCTAACAACATTAAAGTAAAAATAAATAGATATGATATACATGTATCTATTTTGTGATGGACAATCACTATGAACGTTCATCTTATAGACACCAAATGGATGTTTAGAAAAAAGTCAAAGAGGAGCATTGATCAGATTATCAAAAGTTGTGCCAAAATGAAAGTCAAGATCACTTTTTGATAAAAGCTCTGAGAATAACGTCTGCTTTGACAAAGGACATAACCCTATGACTGAAACCTACATAAATGGCCAAAAGACAACAAATCTCAAGATAAGCTTTGTCAAAATGTTTATATCGTCAAATCCCAAGACAAGCATTGTCACAAAGGCTATATCCTTAAGGTGTATAAATAGAAGACTTGAAGAAAGAAAAAGATGATGATGAAGAGGAGAGAAAATGTGAAGATGTAAAAACATCTTATCATCCATTGAGCGAGAAAATCTCTTTGAGTTATGAATGCCAAATTCCTATTATCAGATGGAAAAGAGAAGAGCTCAAGAAAAGAAGAACACTCTCAAGCTTCATCAGAATATCCACTTGAAGTAAGAAGAGAAATTGAAATAGTGAAATACAGAAGAGAGTTTCTCAAGCTTCATTGTAATATTTGCTTGTGTTTATCACATGAGAGAAAAAGACAAAAGAGCAAAGTAAAGCTTCCCTCTAGTACTTCATTGTATTACATGCTTAGTTATGTAAGGTGAGAAAAAGAGATATGAGAGAAACACATGTGAGTGTTTAGACTGCATTGCATTATAAAATATCCTTATGTGAGATTTAAGGTCTGAACGACTTGTAAGCAATCTATGATTGTATTTCTGGAGAAAATCAAAACAGTTACAACTTAACTTTGAGAATACAAATTGAGTTATATTTTCCAAAAACTAAATTTGATCAATATTCGTTGAAGGGCATTTCCAACTGAAATCAATTAAAAAGTTACATTTGATATAAGTTGAAAATTACTGATGTTGAAAAAAAAACTAATAAATGTTGATGTTGACTAATGCATAACGTTCATTACATCAATGAAGAAAACGTATTTTAGCAGTGGTTAAAAAGGTAATCATTATCGGCTACAACCTTAACGTAACTTGTACATTTGGAGAGAGAGGAAGCAATATACAATTTTTCTATGCTAGTTTCCCCCGAAAAAAAACTTGCGTCTTTTGAATTTCTCATGACATTTCAACCCAAAACCGAACCTGGGTTCTTGCCTAGTTCCATTTTCAATCGCAAGAGGGAAAAATTATGGTGAAACGAGAACTAGGCAACAACCTAGGGTCGTTTTTGGGTCGAAACGCCACGAGAAATCTAAAAGACGCCACTTTTTCTGGGAGGCAGCTAGCAAAGGAAGAATGTGGTACTGCGTTACCTCAAGAGAGGAACAAAACTACACTAAAATACAACACAAGGAAAACAAATTTTAATCAGTTGAACCAGAAGACTAATATAATCGGTCTAAACAAAGTTTAAACGGTTTAAATAAGAAAACACGCACCTAGAATGCAATGCCGCAAGAGAGAAAAAGGAGAGGAGGAAGATGATGATGTTATCAGAAACTAGAATGCAATGGCGCAAGAGAGAAAAAGCAGAGGAGGAACACGATTAAATGAGGCGAGTCTGCAAGGCGAAACTGCAATGCCGCGAAACTCCTCCAAGTCTGCGGTTTATTTAACATGAAATTAGGCATCGATTGCTATAGAAACTGACATCTATAGTCACGTAGACGTCGGTTATATTACTAATGTGACGTCGAATAAAACTTTTAATCTGCCTATTAGACGTCGGACACAATGGGTGCCGACGTCTACAACGCTGATCAGATTGACGTTTCATTTCCTGTTAGGGAAGTAGACGACGGTTGTCCTGGGGCGCCGACGTCTATAACATTTTAGATATCGGTGCCTTTTTACCGAACGTCGAATTGCCTGCGAGTTTGGTGAATAACATTAATTACAGTCACATAGACGTCGTATCCCTAGAAGTCTGACGTCTATGTTGCAGAAATTGACTGTCTTCCCACCTTCTAAACATTATAGACATTGGTTTTTGACTACGTGATGTCTAAGCGCTTGGGAATCAGGTGAAGAGCATTAATTGCAGCCAGGTAGACGTCAGCCCCCCGTCACAACCGACGTCAATGGGGGCAGGAAAGACTGTCTTCTCGCCTACCTTAGGCCCTTGGACGTCGGTTTCGGGCAGAGCAGACGTCGAATATATCATAGAAATCGTTTGCTATAAAAACTAACGTTTAGTTTACCAACTTATTTACGGTAATGCCATCATCTGCTAGTATACGTCGGACTACCGTCCAACTGACGTCTTATGGGTGACGTTAAACAGCATTTTTCCACTAGTGATAAAAAAAGGTGTTATGGTTGTGTTTTGGTTGATTGCAACATTAATAAAATTGGTATGATAAGGAAGATGGCATACTCTTCTGGGAAGCTAGTTTTGTTCTTTATACTACTCTTGGTCTTCAACCCTTCAACACTAGCTGAGTTTAGCACTGAAGATTCATATAAGCCATATATCACACAAGGACATGTTCTTGGCATCCTGTCCCAAGCTTTAGCATCCCTCGCCCTCGTCCTAGGCCGCCACCAACAGACAGACCCCAAAACGACGGGACATATGGTCCCTAGGCCTACCCTACCATAATTTTTCTCATCCTCACCAAACAAATAAACATCTTAACTTTCTTCTTTCTTTTATATAAGGAAATTGTACTCAAAACAAATTTATATATAATTTTTGGAACCTCCTTTGCTAGTTTGATGATGATATGTAATATTCAAAGTTATCTCCTCCCTGTTTTGCAACCTCCTTTGCCATGTTCTTGTGTGATGTAGGTTATACTAATAATCTTAAAATATCCAACTAATATGCACATACAAATATGATTAGGATTATATAATGACAGAACTAATTTGGTATATTCATTAGGGTAATGATACTTTGACACCCAAAAAGTGACAAACTTTTGACACCACCATGTGTCGTCTTGTTAGTGGTTCATGTGTCAAATAATAAAAAAAACCAAAATGACGTGTAAATGATACGAGACAGGGTTCAAAGTGACAGTTTCATTTTGGCATTCAAATTCAGATTTTACATTTGGGATTCCAAAAACCCTAGAGAGAGAAGGAGCCCAGGCTGTGGAGAGCAGATTTTTCACTTCGACAGATTTTCCACCACCACTTTCAAACCTGTGTCGTTTACCGTTCACCGGAGGACATTTCGGCACTGTACCGTGGATTGGAACGTGCCCAGGCCACCGAAAAATTACTCTTTCCGTCGTCGTGCCGTGCGTTTCACCACTCCAAAACTTTTGTTCGGTGCTTATGATATTTTTTCCTACATTTTTTTTGATTTAGTTATTTTTAGTGTTTTATGGTTGTTTTTTCCATGTATTTGGGTTGAATGAACCATTATAGAATGTGAGAACTTTTTCATTATTTCATTACATAAAACTTTTTATTGGGAGAAGTTTTGAACCATGTATGGGGAGCTAAACTACTTTTAGCTTTTGATTCTATTTTCGATGGTTGAGTTTGATGTCTCTTAATTATAGAAATTTTGTTGTCTGATTGATATTGAATAAATTATGGTATGATTAGGTTGTCTATGATAGATATTTGGATTAATATACTTTTATCGATTGGGTTTGAATCAATTTTATAAATATTAAGGTCTGGAGTAATTTGGGTAGAGAAAACTTGAATTTAATGTTTTCCTTGATGATGATGTTGAATATAAAGAGGGGTATTCTGTTAAGGTTTAAAATGAAAAAGAATAGTAATTATGGTGTTATAATTTATGAAGCAGATGGATGTTTTGTGTGTAATTTATTTGGATTTTGTAAGCATAGAAAGTAAAATAAGAATGACATGGTAATTTATGTTGTTATGACAATAATAATAATAAGTTGTAAATGGGTTAGAATGATTAACCAAGGATTAAAAGATGGGTCAATGGAGAAACTATGGCTGTTAGAATGTTATATTGCTTAGAAAAGATGAATTTTAAAGATTTCATCTATTTTTAGGATAAATTTTGTATTTTTAGTGGTATGTTTGACACGACAATTGAAATTTTGTAAAAGGTTATTTTCTACAGAAGTACCTTATTTCATGAATTAAACATTCAAGTGGTGTGTGCTTTTGAATGGACATAGTCTCAGACTAAACTTTAAGACATTAATAGACCACCATGTTCATTGACAAAACAAATCTGTAATTCATGATTTCGAATACATCTTTCTTTTTGAATATGATTTTAGTGAGAAATTCATGATATTATCTTAATTGGGCAGGTGACTATGGAGAAAAATGAGATGGTGGAGGAGAATCATGTTTTGAAAAGTTAAATTGAGAAACTTGCAAGTGAAATAGAAGTAAGAGTAGTCCAATGTGGACATAACCTGATGAATCCATTTCCACAACCAGAAAAGATTAGAGTTTTCAGGGGAGAATTTGCAATTGTCCAGCACATAAGGAGCAGTGCAACAAGGACATGCAATCTTTATCACTATTTAAAATTGTAATGATAGGTTTGAATGTACATATTTTTTGTTACAAATCATCAAAGAAATGTATTCATTAGAATTATTGATAATGAAATTTGAAGTTAAGAATGATCAATGTGTTATATTTGGTGTCATTATGATAGGGCTGAATAGAATACTGGCCATTTATTGGGTAGGACGTTTGTATTGTAGTCCTCACGAAATGTATCTTATTATGTGTGTTGAATGTGGTATATACAGGGTTGTATGTTGATTAAATGTTGAAAAAAAAATTGCACTTAAGCACTAAATGGCATGGATTCTGTTGATGAACATGTGCAAAATACTTGCCTTAAGTGTCATATTAATTGTCTCAATAGGACCTAAATACCCGGTAAGTGGTAAAAAATAATTAAATTGTGCACTTGAAAATCAATGCAACTTCAAAGTTTTACAAAGAATGGTTCATTGGGGTTAGAGTTGGATATAAATATGATAATCAATGGTTGAAGATAATTTGTATGTCCAATAAGTGCTAACAAAAAAATTGTTCATTAAAAATTCAATGCCATTTTGAAAGTTGACCTGTCTATGCAAAAACTTTGCCTGAACTCCCCACTTATTTGACCTATGCTCCCAATATTGTTTCTGCATAAGAAGTTTTACAAAGAATTGTTCCTTGGCCATGGAGTTCAATATAAATGTGATAATCAATGCCTGAACATCACTTGTATGTCATATAAGTCTTAAAAAATGGTTCACTTAAAAATCAATGTCATTTTTAGAGATGACCCCTGTGTGCAGAAACTTTGCCTGAACTCCCACACTTAATTAGCCTTTGCTCCCAGTGTTGTTTTTGCACAATGAGTTTTACAAAGAATTGTTCCTTGGACATGGAGTTCGATATAAATGTGATAATCAATGCTTGGACATCACTTGTATGTCTAATAAATCTTAAAAAAGGTTAGTTCACTTAAAAATCAATGTCATTTTCACAGTTGACCCCTGTATGCATAAACTCCCTACTTATTTGGCCTTTTCTCCCACTGTTGTTTCTGCACAATGAGTTTTACAAAGAATTGTTCCTTGGCCATGGAGTTCGATATAAATGTGATAATCAATGCCTGAAAATCACTTGTATGTCCAATAAGTTTAAAAAAAAAAATTGGTTCCCTTAAAAATCAATGTCATTTTCACAGTTGACTCTTGTGTGCAAAAATTTTGCCTAAACTCTCCACTTATTTGGCCTTTTCTCCCAGTGTTGTTTCTGCACAATGAGTTTTACATAGAATTGTTCCTTGGCCATGGAGTTCGATATAAATGTGATAATCAATGCTTGGACATGACTTGTATGTCTAATAAATCTTAAAAAAGGTTAGTTCACTTAAATATCAATGTCATTTTCACAGTTGACCCCTGTGTGCATAAACTCCCTACTTATTTGGCCTTTTCTCCCACTGTTGTTTCTGCACAATGAGTTTTACAAAGAATTGTTCCTTGGCCATGGAGTTCGATATAAATGTGATAATCAATGCCTGAAAATCACGTGTATGTCCAATAAGTTTAAAAACAAAATTGGTTCCCTTAAAAATCAATGTCATTTTCACAGTTGACTCTTGTGTGCAAAAATTTTGCCTAAACTCTCCACTTATTTGGCCTTTTCTCCCAGTGTTGTTTCTGCACAATGAGTTTTACATAGAATTGTTCCTTGGCCATGGAGTTCGATATAAATGTGATAATCAATGCTTGAACATCATTTGTCTGTCCAATAAATTTAAATGAAAAATGGTTCAATTAAAAATCAATGTCATTTTTAGAGATGACCCCTGTGTGCAGAAACTTTGCCTGAACTCCCCACTTAATTGTCCTTTCCGCTCAGTGTTGTTTCTGCACAATGAGTTTTACAAAGAATTGTTTATTGGCCATGGAGTTCGATATAAATGTTATAATCAATGCCTGAACATCACTTGTATGTCTAATAAATCTTAAAAAAAGTTAGTTCACTTAAAAAGCAATGTCATTTTCACAGTTGACCCCTGTGTGCAGAAACTTTGCCTAAACTCCCTAGTTATTTGGCCTTCGCTCCCAATGTTGTTTCTGCACAATGAGTTTTACAAAGAATATTCCTTGGCCATGGAGTTCGATATAAATGTGATAATCAATGCCTGAAAATCACTTGTATGTCCAATAATTTAAAAAAAAATTGGTTCACTTAAAAATCAGTGTCATTTTCACAGTTGACTCTTGTGTGCAAAAATTTTGCCTAAACTGTCCACATATTTGGCCTTCTCTCCCAATGTTGTTTCTGCACAATGAGTTTTACATAGAATTGTTCCTTGGCCACGGAGTTCGATATAAATGTGATAATCAATGCTTGAACATCATTTGTATGTCCAATAAATTTAAAAGAAAAATGGTTCACTTAAAAATCAATGTCATTTTCACAGTTCACCCCTGTGTGCAGAAACTTTGCCTAAACTCCCTAGTTATTTGGCCTTTGCTCCCAATGTTGTTTCTGCACAATGAGTTTTACAAAGAATTGTTCCTTGGCCATGGAGTTCGATATAAATGTGATAATCAATGCCCGAAAATCACTTGTATGTCCAATATGTTTTAAAAGAAAATTTGTTCACCTGAAAATCAATGTCATTTTCACAGTTGACTCATGTATGCAAAAACTTTGTGTGAACTCCCCACTTATTTGGCCTTTGCTTCAAGTGTTGTTTTTGCACGATGAGTTTTACATACAATTATTCCTTGGCCATGGAGTTCGATATAAATGTGATAATCAATGCCTGAACATTATTTGTATGTCCAATAAATCATAAAAAAAATTGTTCACTTAAAAATCAATGTCATTTTCACACTTGACCCGTGTGTGCATAAACTTTGCGTAAACTCCCCACTTATTTGGCCTTTTCTCCCAGTGTTGTATCTGCACAATGAGTTTTACAATTATAACTTCAATACACGTAAAGGAGCATAGTTCAAATAAGTGAGGAGTTACGTTATGGGTTTTGCACACCAGGGTAGACTACCCTGTACATAAAGCTTTCCAACTTCAAATATTGACTATCATGTCCTAACACCTTTAATTTGAACAAGGATGGTCTATCATGAACAAAACATACACCCTAAGTCACAAAATGATGTTCAAAAACAAGAAATATAACTTCAATACACGTAAGGGAGCATAGTTCAAATAAGTGAGCAGTTACGTTATGGGTTCTGCACACCAGGGAGTTTAACCCACTTTCAACTCTTTCTAAGCTACTGGTAATCGATTACCAGAGACTTTAATCCAATTTAAAGGCTTTGTAATCCATTACACGTTGGTTGTAATCGCTTACGGCACTTTTTTTTCTACTTTTAACTTCCTCTAATCATTAGTGGTCATAAAAAATAAAGTACCATTTCCACACTCCATTAATTTCAACAAACATGCTCTAAGATGAACAAAATCGATATAATAATTACTTATAAATTATTATTCAAATGATTATGTCATTCATTCACATCAAAAAATACTTATATATATTTCAAGTGATTTTTTTAAAGTAAACATTATGTACATCCCTCTAATATATAAATTATCTATTAATTCTTGTGTGGAATGAATTCTTGTATGGAAAGAAAGAGGATTTCAATCAAATTAATGTATTAAAATTTTAAACCAAATACACGAAAGCAATTAACGTAAAACGTTTGCTATATAAAGGATGGATATGGAAAATGAAAACTTTATTATCATAACAATGTCTTTTTCATTTTGATTGTACCAGTAGTATCAACAGATCTACATCATATCTGTATTTTTTTTTCATAAACCGAAGTCCTATACCAGTAAAATATATATAGGACTTTAATTACAATGAAAGAATGTGAAGAAAGTCTGGTTTCTTTCTAGAGGAAGTTCTTGTACCACATTGTTGACAGTTTTGGATATCTTTTCAACCCATTATAAAGATAATTTCGAATCGCGATGTATAGCCCGAAGACCATTCAAAATTGTCGAAGAAAGACCACACGTAATATCCCTTAACATTTGCTTCATTCCTATAATAATGAAATGAATAGAAATTAAAAAAATGAATCAGGATCCCATAGTTTAAATTACAAAAATATTATATAATACATTTTAATTATAAAAGTATTTCAAACCAAATAAACATAATATAATCCAAATGTAAAATGCAATCTTGTATGATCATCCATAAACATCAATTATCAATACTTTCAATACATACTTATCTACAACATACCGAGTAGCTCATACGATATGATTCACTACTTACTCAACCTGTTCTTACGTCCTAATTTATTACTTTAATGATATGATGCTTTATTACCTTAAAATTTAGGATTTAAGAGAATGACCAAATAAACAGTTTTAAGATCAAATATGTATTTTTATTTATGAATAATAAAATTTATGGTACACATTAGACATAAGACAAACAAGAGATCCATGACTGCTATAATGTTTCAAAAATTCAATTATATTTGAAACTTAAACAAGAGACAAAAAAATTATTATTGATATCAAATGGATATATACCAATGGATATATTGCCTTCTCCAAGCACTCATAAATGCATTTTACTAGTTGACAAGACTCTTCATCAACATTTCCTACAAAGTATGTTTCCTTGAGATCACCTGCATAACAATTACCAAATTATTCAATAATCAATGTATGAACTTCATGCGAAATTGTGAAACATATATATGCTAACCAACTTACCATGGACAACTTTATAGTACACAATGACATCAATATTTACAATGTCACCATCCTCAAGCTTCCTGCACAATGACTATATTATAAAGAGAACCTCTAAAGTTTAATCTTATAATCCCTCGGTGAGTCAGTGGCACTTACACTAATATAGTGTCAAGTACCAAGGAAGCACCAGTCAGGAAAGTTAGTTTACAATAATTATAGTCACAAGAAAAACTGAATCCTGGCAACAAAGAAACACCATAATATAGATAGATTAGAAAAGGAACAAAACACCTACCTTGCATCAAGAATTCCATGGCATATTACTTCATTAACTCACCTATTACATAGTGCAAATTTCACTCTTAAAATATACCTAGACAATATGAGAAAAATATAACATTACAGAAGAAAAGTACCTACGTGCAGTAAGATTTAGGAAAGATAAGGTAATTAAGAGGCGATGGATATCCTCCTGCAAAGGTAAAAAGTAAAAAAAAATAATATCATCAACAATCACTATTTGTAATGAACAAAACACAAAGACGTCAAGAAACTCAAGGGACCATTAGGAAACAGAATAATAAAAAGGTTCAGAAGCCTACTCTCAGTGTAATCCTCATCACTTTTCCAGGACTATGCATTTCTGGTAAGCAGAGATATTGGGCACCTATTTTCTATGAAAGTAAATATCTTTTTCCTATAAAAGATTATTATACCGAATAGTATAACAAAAAGGGGGAAAGGGGCAAGAAGCAATTTTGCAAAAGTTTTACGCAACATTAAAGATATATCTCTCTGCATTCTACAGTAAATGATTATTAAATAATAGGAAATACAAACTCAACACTAACCAGCTAAAGTAATGCTAACATTATCTATATGAAAAAATAAAATAAATATGCATAAGGGAAATGTGACAAATTATAAAAATTAGAAGACTCTGACACATTTAATCCAGGTATTGCAATATTCCTATTTGTGTACATGTTTTAAAAAGAAAATGCAAAAAAATTACAAATTGATCTATGATTATTTGATTTGTTAGTGTAGTGTTTGACATGGATATGTCAAATGTTGGTATGCCACGGAGAAGAATGCAACAATAGTTGCTAAAACTACATTCATTTTGAAGTATCTTAGCTTCATTCAACAATTAATAAACTTACTATAACTAACGTTGGTAAAACAACCCCAAAAAAAGTTCTCTCTAATGAATATTCAAAAAAATAAAGTTACTCAAAAAAAGTTTTTTGTAATGAAACAATGAACAAAGTTCTCACATCCTATAATGGTTCATTCAACCCAAATACATGGAAAAAACAATCATAGAATACCAAAAATAACTAAATCAAAAAAAATGTAGGAAAAAAATCATATGCACCGAACAAAAACTTTGGAGTGGCGAAACACACGGCACGACGATGGAAAGACTAAGTTTTCAATGGCCTGGGCAAGTTCCAATCGGTGGTACAACGCCAAAATGTCCTCCGGTGAACGGTAAACGACACAGCTTTGAAAGTGATAGTGGAAAATCCGTCGAAGTGAAAAATCTCTTCTCTGGGCTCATTCTCTCTCTAGGATTTTTGGAATCCCAAATGTTAAATGTGATTTTGAATACGAAAATGAAATCACCACTTTGAACCTGAAACATTTACATGTCATTTTGGTTTTTTTTATTATTTGACACATGGACCACTAACAAGATGATATGTAGTGGTGTCAAAAGTTTGTCACTTTTTGGTGTCAAAATATCATTACCCTATTCATTAATGTAACTTAAATGGTTCAATTCTAGAATCAAAGAAACATGTAATTTTGACAATTTCTCTTTTTCAAGTGAAGTTCTAAACCTCTTGACCAAGCAATATATTTGATTCCAAAGATGCTTAGAAGCTCACGTTTAGCGCCAAAAACATAGAATTGAATTGATATTGTTAATAAATTGTTAGATGCTTATGAATGAATACATAGATCCTATATTTAAGCTAAACTAAGAAAGATACATGCACATTACGTTAAACATTTTATCAAACATATTCATGCATTAGAAACAAGGGTAAGATATATGACATGTGACTATACATTTAAAGACCCGACATGATTATATAGATAAAAATACATATAGCTATCATGTATTTAAACTCATGAAATTACAATTCTATTACTAAATATACCAAGCCATGACATTTAAACCGAAGAGAGGCTGTGGACGGCGAAGGGGGAAGTGGAAAAGCCTGGAGGAGGGAGGCAAAAAATTACTCAATGTCAAAAAAGAAAAATGACATGGCACACTACTGTTAACCAGCTCAACTTCTTTTTAACATCATTAGTTTTAGAGGATGAAAAATTAAAGTTTTCTTAAAGAGAAAGATTAAAATGTAGCTTAGTTTAAAAGAGGAACTAAAAATAATTTTGCTTCATAATTTAAAAATTAAAAACATATTTAACCCTTTTTTAAAATTGTACTCTATAATATGTATATTGCTCTCACTTGTCCAAATAACTGACTTTGTTATTTTTTTAATAATTATTTTAATCAATTCAAATAATACATATATTTTTTAGCATGTCATATTGGTCTACACTCTCCCATATAAACACAATTTATACGACACATTAATAATACGCTTAACAAACCAAAATTAAAAACTAATTAATCATAAAATCATACCACATAATAAGAATATCTAATCTCTTTAGTCTTCTCAACAATTTACAAACTAATTTTTATTACATACATACCAAATAAAAATATATTACCTTTTCTTTCTTTGTTTAAAACTTTGTTGTAAAACCACACAAATGATTTTATTTCAATTTTGTATTTGAACAAACTAAAAAAATAATTCAAATGATATTACAAAATATTTATTTTCTTCACTCTTTCAAATAAATTATCATTTGTTCTCAAATTATATTTCATTATTCCAAAATATCTAATAAAAAATTATTTTGTTTTTGGTTTTTGAAATCCTTCCGAAATTTCAATCAAATTATTATAACAACAATAAAAATAAATATCTACAAAGTTTTAAAATTTATTTCAACTTTTACATTTAAAATTATTTAAATTTCCTACGAATCTAAATTATACTTAATTTTTAAATTTGTTTCCCCTCTCAAACAAAATAAAAATTCTTCTCCAAAAGATTAATTATATTCTTATCTAAAAAAATTATTTATTTTTTTAATTTGTTTATATTTAATTATTTTCAATTTAATTTGTATATCATCATTTGATTTTTCAACGCAAATCTAAAATTTAAAGTGTATATTTTTATTCCTTTTATGTATATTATTACATCTTTTAGAATCTTTTCATTATTTTATTTATCAATAACAATAAATGTTCACAAATATTTTTATTTGTTCTCACATTTTAATTTTATTTTAAAAACATTGTTTTCTACAAAACCAAGCTATATTTCACCTTATTTAATTTTTTTAATTTCTCTACTATCTTAAACCAATTAAAATTTATTCTACACAGTTTTAATTATTTCTTTTAAATAAAAATTTATATTAATTACTACAGTTTTTAAAATCCACTCAATTTGTTTATACCAATTATAATAAAAATAAAAAAAGTTATAGAAAAGAATTCCAATTTTTAAATTTAAAATTATATTCATTTTTAACAAAACCCAAATTATATTCCATCTAACAGAATTTTTTATTATCTTTCCTCCTTCAAATCAATTAAAAATTATTCTACATAATTTTAACTATTTTCTTAAATTAATTTTTTGGTTTTATTTTTTTTCCGTCTTCCTTCTCCCCCTTCCACATAATTCAGAGATCCCATTTCTAGACACCGGTCTTCTGAAAAAACGAATTGCAATGAAAAAAGCAACCAAAAGCGTTAGTCAGGTTGGAATTTAGCTCTCCAAAAACTCAATTCCGACCTCCATATGGAAATACAGTATACACAGAGACCAAATAAAAAAATAGGAAAACGTTACTTTGACAACGTTATTTAACAACGTTTTTGACAACGACAGGTGGCGTTGTTTCATTTGAAATAAATTATTAAAATAGCTTTAATTGATTTAACGAGGGTATTGTTGGAAAAATGAAAATAAGGGTAAACCTGTTGGCGCCTTCCAGAACGCACAATTCTTTGAAAACGCGAGTCTCTAAAAATGCAAGTATCTGAAAACGCAAGTCTCTGAAAAACGCAACTCTCTGAAAAACGCTCTCTCTCATAAACGATCTCTCTCAACGACGCAAGTCTCTTAAAAATGCAAGTCTCAAAAAGGTATCTCTCTATCCGCCATTTGAAGTCGTTGGTGGAAGTCTGGCTTTTTGGACGAAGTCTAGCTTTTTGGGCAACCGTCGAACGGAGAGGTGTTTTCGATGTCTTTATTGTGCCTTTAGTTGTTTTGTTCGTTGCCTTTATTGTGCGTTTCTTTTGCGTTTAGGTGTTGGGTGCGGTGGTTCAGAAGTGTGAAAGATTAGGTTTTTTTCGCTGTTGCCGTTGCGGATTTGGTTATTGGGTGCGCTGGTGAGTATCTCTGCATCGTGTTTTCGTTTTTTATCGAAAGGTAAAACGTATTTTCACACTTTTTAGGTAGTTTGGTTATTTGACATTTGATCTCTGCATCATGATTTGGTTATTTGACATTTGATATCTGCTATAACCCAGTTTCACATTTTCTCTTCCTCTATTTCAGATAATTAATTTGGAATCCTATGTGCGCTCTTTACATTTATTTTATATAATCACTTAATTAGGTGAACCAAGTTAGCTAATCATGTTTAGTGAGATGTCCCTTTTAACCATATTTTCACCATTCATAAAATTTAAATTCGAAACCTTTTAAAGACTCTGAATTCCATTCTTTTTGGACCAACTACTCTTTAGTGTGTTGTTTACATTCATCCAATCTTTTTGGAACCAACACTAAATAGAGTTTAGATCCATACTTAGCCTTAGTTAATCAGTTTCTGCTATAACTTTTATGACTGATACATTTCTTTTTAGCAACTGCATTGAAGTTAATATTATCTCCTTTTGTAATTTATGTTAGGTTAATATTTGATTGACGATATTAGTACAACTGAAAATGGTACCCTGTAAAAGCAATGTAAGTAGATTTTGAAGTTTTGTGTTTTGTTAGTTGTTTTGGAGCATTGTTTTATAAATTGATTGTGATAAATTTCAACTGTTGAACAGTGGCGCATGAGGGCTTGGATGGATATATCCTATATTACCCAAATGAATTCCTTACTGCAATGAGACATCATAACCACATTTTTGGAACTCCATTTAAGATGTGTTTACGAATTCAAGATCCTATAGAGCTGAACCTAAAATTGTTGAAACTCATGGTTCGTCGATGGATTCCCCACCATTAAGCGTTTAGAGTTAGGCAACAATTGGTTCCTTTGAATGTGCAGGATGTGGTCATGAGTTTAGGGTTTGGAGTGGGGGGATTGGAGATACCTTTGGATGAATCAATTGTGGGTAAAGTAGGTGAACATTTTACTAATTGTAAAAAAACCTCATTGAAAGAGCTATTTAAGATGTTTAATGTCCTTGTACATAATGATGATGTTGATGTAGATGTTGTATATATTAATTTGTTTTGTGGTGTTCTTTTTTCTTAGGAAGACAAAACATGTTTCTAACATGCCTTGTTTAGTGCTAGATGAGTTAAATAATTTGTCTAATTATGATTGGAGTAGTGTCGTACATTCATCTATTGTAAAGAGTCTAAATAGATGTAACAAGAAAATACTTACTGGAGACATTGTTGATTCTTTGAGCATAAGTGGCAGTGTTGTTGTTTTACAGGTATTACTAAATTTTGGTTGTTTGTTTTATTAAGTAAGTTTATTGTTAGAACTTTTTGTAATGGTTTTAATACTTTGATTGTAGCTTTGGGCGTATGAACGCCTTGGTTTGTATGCCCATTCTTCTCATAAGGTATTCCCGCGCATTTTGATTTCATTCGTTAAATTATGACACTGAAGAAATTGATGTTTTGTTAAATAGAGGCGAGGTAAGTAACTTTTTTAACATGTTATGTTGTTATTTTTGTGATTTATGGAGTAGTGATTTGCTTCAAGTAACAGTTTTCCAAGGTTATAGGTACATTTTGATTGGTACCTTTCATCAGAAGATCGTGTAAATCCCATCATCCGTGGAACTTTCAATTTGGATGGGGTTGGAAGGGCTGAAGGTAGCAGCCATGAAGGAGAAGCAATTGAAAAAGAAGGTGATGAAAGTTCCCAATTAGGAGTTGTGGATAAAATTAGAAGAAATAACCAGAGGATAAGAAGTGTGAGGAATGAAATAGCTGCTGTGAGGAAGGAACTAAGTGATCTTAGAAACTTGCGAAACTTTGGATATGTTGATAACGAAGGTGTTGAGGGTGAGGGGAAAGAAGATTGTGCAGGTGAAGAAGTTCCAGGTGAAGCACCTGATGAAGCTACAGGTCCAGCAAATGAAGCAGCTGCAGATGAAGGAGCTGCAGATGAAGGAGCTGCAAATGAAGGAGCTGCAGATGAAGTAGATGCAGATGAAGCACCTGTTGATGAAGAATGTGGAGGTGAAGGTCATGAAGAGGCTGCACATGAAGAAGCTGAACATGAAGCTTTTGAGGCACATGAAGAACGTGCATTTGAGTCACATGAAGAAGGTCCAGCTGACACAGATGAAGTAGCTGCAACTCATGCACATGGAGAAGGTGCATATGAAGAACCTGTCGCAGAACCCCTTGTCCATCGACCTCCTTTGATTGACATAGGTGATGATGACGACGATGGTCATGTTGAACCCAAGTTAGTAGTCCCTTTGCGTACCTATAATGGTGATCCAAGAACAACCGTTGATTTGGATATGTTGTACAATGTAGTGACGCGAAGAGACATTGAAAGGAGGTAAGATAACAATAAGTTCTTAATGATATTACTAATGAATGATATTAGTACCTAATTTAATATTCTTGATATTTCAGCTATGTGTCCGAAATAATGGGTCAATTGTTGACCACAGCTAAATGTAACACTTTAGGGCCTCGACAATGTGTTGACAATATGGTAATTATACACTTGATTCGAATTAATGTTGTAATTCAATTTTTGAAAGTCAACAAGTTGATGTTAAAGTTGTTTATTGTTTTGTAGACGTTAATTTTTGCAACAACAATATTTATGTATTTTGAGAAAAGATCCTCTAGAGTCATAAAGAGGATGGTATTCAGTCCAAATTTTGCGGTAAAAGCTTGTAGTTTGCTAATTTTTTTGGATGGTATAATTTCATATTGACATGGTTGTTTATTGATGATTTTTTTTTTATCGAAGACACATGTATTGATCGACTATAAGAGAAAACCAGCCAATCAACATGTGTGGGAACTTCTTGATTACCAACCATATTTCCGGAACGATCTCGTAAAAGTTGAAGACTTATTGACTTCTGATTGGGTGAGTAAAGTTTACTTTGAAAAAGTACATAGTTGTTTTTGTATGTGGTTGTTACTAGTTTTACATAGCTGAACCATTTTGTAGGTGTTCATCCCAGTTGTTAGCAGTGATCATTGGTGGTGTTATGCACTAAGGTCTGCACCTTTCAGCTTTTCATCATTGACTCACCAGAAAAGGGTATCAAAGGACGTTGTCGGATTGATAGAACCATTGTAAGTTTTGGAATGGTTGCAGATTTTTTGGGTCATGAGTGCTTAAAATGTACTTATATTTAATTGAGAGGTATTTACTTTTTTTTCAATACAGGCTCAAAAGATTCAACGCCTTTGGGGTCTGTTGACGAATACATTTGAAGATTCGAAGTGTCCTTTATTAGTTCAACAAGTTAAAATCCCAGTCCAACCAAACACGTAAATATCTATTATTTGTTCAAGTATTGATATATTAGTGATTTGTTAAAATATTGGTATTTGTTGAAATATTGTTGTTTATATTAATAAAAGTAATGCACGATTTTGATTTAATTGTAACAGTTATGATTGTGGTGTAATCATGATGAAAGCTATTGAAATATTGGATGGAGAGGAGAAATTTGATGGCAAGAGCATGCCTGACTACACAAATGTAGGGTAAATAATGAATTGGAATATTTGTCATTATCTTTGTCATGACATTGTATTTAAATTACAAACTGCTCTTTTCAGGAGGAGTTGGCTGATTTTAGGAAGAAGTTTATATGGGACTGGATAATGGATGAGGACAACGTCAGAAGAATAGAAACGCTTCAGGATCTTGGATTGATTTAACACTAGGAATAAACTGTTGATTTGGTTTAGATTGTTATTTACTTTGAAAACAATAGACATTGATGAGAACTATGACAAATTGTAAATTATTTTTGTATTCAGAACTTATATTGAATGTATACAGCATAAGTGTTATCTAATAATTATTGTTCAATCTGGTTAGAAATTTTGTCCCTATACTGATGAGGCATTGTAGTCCAAGAATAGGTATACTGAATTGGTTGTTGATGAACTGATGGAAGTTGTGTTTGAATAACAAAAATGTTTCCAGCTATGTGCGTGTGTAATCGATTACACATAGTCTGTAATCGTTTACCAGTTGAAGAACAGGATTTTGTACTGCAATTTTCCCTCTGCTCCCATGTTTTGGAAGAATAGCTCCCCACGGAGCGTTTGGACGTGAGTTAGTCAAATGTATTGCAAAATGTTGATTTGGTTGATTTTTTATTTTGTGAAGTGTGTGAAAAAGGATGGAAAGAGGCTGTGATGTGCTTGTGTAAGCGATTACAGGTAAGCTGTAATCGCTTACATAGTGGAAAAAGGGTTTTGTACCAAAACTTCATCATTGCTCCCACGTTTTGGATCCATGGCTCCCCATGGAGGGGTTCGACCTGATATTGGTGAACTTTTTGGAAGAATGTTCATAGTGCTGGTTGATTCTTAGGTACAAGGAGCTGTGGGGGGACTTGTTTATGGTTGGAACGATATGAGTGTGTGCACACAGTTGGGTGTTACTGCTTTCATCCAAGTGTTGCTGTCAGGAGGAAGGATAGAGGTTGTGTTGTGCCGTGTAAGCGATTACACCCAGGCTGTAATCGCTTACGAAGTGCAGAAAAGGATGACCTGTACCAAAAATCCATCATTGCTCCCACGTTTTGGATGCATGGCTCCCCATGGAGGGGTTAGACCTGTTTTTGGTGAAATTTTTGGAAGAACGTTGACAGTGTTGGTTGATTCTTAGGTAAAAGAGTTGTGGGAGGACTTGTTAGTGGTTGGAAGGATATGAGTGTGTGCACATAATTGGGTGTTAGTGGTTTCATCCAATGGTGTTGTGAGGAGGTTGTCATGTGCCTGTGTAAGCGATTACACTCAGGCTGTAATCGCTTACAAATTGCAGATAAGGCATTTGTACCAAAACTTCATCATTGCTCCCACGTTTTGGATGCATGGCTCCCCATGGAGGGGTTGGACCTATTTTTGGTGAAATTTTTGGAAGAATGTTCATAGTGCTGGTTGATTCTTAGGTACAAGGAGCTGTGGAGGGACTTGTTTATGGTTGGATTGATATGAGTGTGTGCACATAGTTGGGTGTTACTGCTTTCATCCAAGTGCTGTTGTCAGGAGGAAGGATAGAGGATGTGATGTGCCTGGGTAAGCGATTACACCCAGGCTGTAATCGCTTACCTAGTGCAGAAAAGGATCACCTGTACCAAAACACCAACATTGCTCCCACGTTTTGGACGCATGGCTCCCCATGGAGTGGTTGGACCTATTTTTGGTGAAATTTTTGGAAGATCGTTGAGTATAATGAGTAACAATACCAAAATTTATCAAATATAAATATAACTACGAATAAGATGGATTACAAGGTTAAGTATCAAAACGGAACCAAGATCGATATGTGGACAAAAATTTGGATCTTGAAGAACTTTCTTATGTAAGGAGGCCTACATAGTCGCAGTAGGGTACTGGTCACAGTAAATATCACATTACATTATGTTAAAGAACCAAAGTGTATGTTATGGTTAATTATTACCTTTAGAGTCAATTTCATATCACCTAGTCCATTGGGGTGACACTCCTTAACAATACAAACAACAAGGTGAAGGGCTGACACTAATTTTGCTATATCTAGGTGAGTGATGTTATTAATATCTCCATCTTTCACAATATCTGCATTTCACTCCTAATTTTAGTAACATTTAAAAATAAAATTACAATGACAAAGTTTATAGAATTACTGACATGGTGTTTGATGTACATCTCAGCCCATTTCCATGCATTGGAATCGAAATCTCTTTCATACATTGCTTGAGCAACTTCCTCAACAAATTGTTGGGTGGTACGTGGGTCATCACTTATCCTATTCATAATTGCTGTCTGGACATTCCCAGCCGGACCAGGAATCAATGATGATGAACTATCACATTTCTTCAAGAATGATTCAAGTACGTCCTCGTCAAATTGAAGACCTTCCCAAGCATCCATAGTATTTGTAGCTGAAAGAACAATAAATCATGTTAACAAACATATTAAGCAAGGGAAGGTAACCGTGTTAGAAATACACTTTACATGGAGCAACTTGAATGGAATGATAGTGAGAGTGACTTCCTGCACTGCACACTTCGTTCATATATATAGAGGAAAGTAAATTGTTTTAGTAGTTAACTTTTTCTTGAAATATTATTTTTAATTTCATTTATTAGTGATAAGACTAATGAAGGGTTAAATTGTTATTGATAATACTTATTTCATATATTATTGATGCACCATGAAAAGCAATCTGACGTTTACTTTTTGACAATCTCCCTTTATATAGGTAACCTTTATGACATGCATTAAATTCCTTCTGTCGTTTAGTCCATCAAAAGTACATTGCCTTTTACTCCACGTCTTGCCACATTTGCACCAAAATGATGACATGCATTAAATGGTCATTTCTTAAACAAAATAACCCGTAGCATGTTAGCTTCTTCTGCATCAAGTTCTTTGCATTAATTGCTTCCATAATAAAGAAATAAACTTTGAGGTACACTATTACTTCTGCTTCATCTTCTTGGATGTGCACTGTCATTGTTCTTTCTTCCATCTTCATTAAATAAGACATTAAAAGCATTCCTTGGTCGTTGGCATTCTTTGGTTGTTGGTGAGAAGCAGAACAACTTCATTCAAGTTGAAGTAAATTCGTTAAAGGCCTGTAAGGTAACCTTTATCTGGTTATAAGTTTCATTTATGAATTGTTTGTTCGTTCCTTTTTTTTCTTGTATTAGTATTACCATATGTTATAGGTTGTTAGATATATCTTAATTTTTGAATTTCTTTTTATATTTGTTTTCCATGTTTATTTATTGTGCAATATTTCCAGGTAATAGCTTATTGTCATGGACACTTGTCCAGACAACGTCAATGTGGTTTGTGAAAGCAATGACGAATTTAATACCGTTGATGAAAGTTGTTTGGAGTTGGTTCCCACCTCGGACATGCGTTTTGACACAATGGAAGAAGCAAAGAAATTTTATTCGGACTATGGAAAAAGAAGTGGTTTTGGTGTACGAACTAGAACTTCTAAAAAAGACCACAAGAATGAAGTCTTCTACACTTTTGCTTTGACCATTTACTAGTGTTGCCGAGTCATCAATATTTCAATTTCCTGTTTTCAGAGTTTTAATGATATTGTCGACTTTGTTGCTCATCGACAACTCTGTCTTTTGTATTCTGACACTCTTCTGCAGACATGTTGGGGTTGCCTTTTACTATTGTTTTCCTCTTGACTACAGCATTTGCGGTGTTATGTTCATGTGGCCATGCACCACTTGGTTGCAATGAAGAAGAAAGGCAAGCTCTTCTAAGGATCAGAGGAAGCTTCAAAGATCCTTCAATCCTTTCATCTTGGGAAGGAACTAGTTGTTCTTTGCTAGTTTCCCCCAAAAAAAAGCTTGCGTCTTTTGAATTTCTCATGACATTTGAACCCAAAACCGACCTGGGTCTTTGCTTAGTTCCATTTTCAACAGCAAGAGGGAAAAATTACGGTGAAACGATAACTAGGCAACGATGACCTAGGGTCGTTTTTGGGTCGAAACGCCACGAGAAATCCAAAAGACGCCGCTTTTTCTGGGAGGCAGCTAGCAAAAGAAGAATATGGTACTGCGTTACCCCAAGAGAGGAACAAAACTACACTAAAACACAAAACAAGAAAACAAATTTTATCAGTTGAACCAGAACCAGAAGATAATCGATGAAAGACTGAACAAAGTTTAAACGGTAACCATAAAAAAACACGCACCTGGAATGCAATGCCGCAAGAGAGAAAAAGGAGAGGAGGAAGACGATGATGTTATCAGAAATAATAATGCAATGCTGCAAGAGAGAAAAAGAAGAGGAGCCGCAAGAGAGAAAAAGGAGCGGAGGAAGACGCGATGATATCAAAAACTGCAATGCCGCGAAGGGTCTGCGGTTTATTTAAAATGAAAAGGGCGTCAATTCCCCCAGGACCCAACGTCTATAGTCACCTAGACGTCGGTTATCTAACTAATTCGACATCCAAGATAACATTTAAAGTGACTTTTTGATAGCCATTAGACGTCGGTGTCCAAGGGGACCGACGTCTAGGGCGCTGAACCGATTGACGTTTCATTTCCTGTCAGGGAAGTAGACGAGGGTTGTGAAGGGGCGCTGACGTCTATAATACTATAGACGTCCGTGCTCTGCTACCAGACGTCGACGTGCCTCGGATTTTGGTGAACATAATTAATTACAGGCCTATAGACATCGTGGTCCCCGAAAAGCGACGTCTATTTTTTGCAGAAATTTTTTTCTTCCCGCCTTCCGGACAGGCTATAGACGTCAGTGCTTGACCACTCGACGTCTAAACGCCTGAGAATCAGGTGACGAGCATTAATTACACTCTAGTATACGTCGGGCCCCCATGAAAAGCGACGTCAATGGTGCAGGAAAAGTCTGTCTTCTCGCCTACCTCATTACATTGGACGTCGGTTTAGGAAAGAGCGGACGTGTATTATATTATAGACATTGCGTCCCCTTGAAACCGACGTCTAGGTACCAACTTATTTACGCTAATGCCATCGTGCACTCATATACGTCGGGCTACTCACTAACCGACGTCATTGGGGTGACGTTAAACAACATTTTTCCACTAGTGTATTTTTTCAAGTCATTGCACTTTTACAGTTTGAGCTTCAATTCACCAACACACAAATCAAAGAGTCAAGCGTTCTTAATTTTAAGTGTTCCTATTGCCATTTTGTCAAATCCTAAATGGTGACATTGTTTGACAAAATATAAGCAAAGATGATGAGTGAAGGCTATAGGTGATGTTTTTTCTACAAATAATACTGAAGACTATACCACAAAGTGGGAATTCGATTTTATAGAAGCTAAATTTTCAATCTTCTTTTATTTATTTATTTATTTATTTCTAATTCAGGTCATGTAACCTTCCTGCAATTTGGTTCTGGGAAGCCAATTTGGAGGTCGGAATTTAATTTTTGGAGAACTAAATTCCAACCTGACTGTTTTTTGTTGCTTTTTTCAATGCTTTTTTTAGAAGATCGAATTTTGGAATTGGGATTTGTGAATTATGTACGAGGGGAGAAGCATGACAGAAAAAAAAATAATGAATTTGAACGAAAATTTTAACTTAAGAAAATAACTAAAAAAATTGGTCTTTGTAAATAATATAAAAATATAAATAATTTTAAATATAAAAATTGGAAAAAAAATTTAACTTTATTATTTTAATTAATGGTCCAAAGAAAATTTAAAAATGGGTTTCACTGTGACATCCCAAATATATATCATATATATATATTATATATATATATATAAGGACGTCAGCATAGATAATATTGGAAAGCAGTTAATACAATTAAAGTATTACAAACATCCATAATGGTCTAAATTAAAATTCTTAACCAATTCAAAGTACTTCAAAATAACCTAAAAGTAACTAAAAATAACATAAAATAACTAGGTGGAATCCTAGAGAGAACTAAGCATCAACGTCCTCCAGTGCTTGCTCCAATGGAACTTCCTCAACAACATCTACTCTCATCCAAGTGGATGATCATCGCAAGAGAAAGCATACCCAAGAAACATACAACACAAAAGTAAGGGTGAGCTAGGTAAACAAGCAACATACATATAATACGGTCAATCAATGTCGTCATGCTTAATTAAATAGAAAAAGAACAAGCAAGGCATACCAACCAAACCATGCATCAAATACTCAATGCGACTCATCCGGATTTGGTATAACCTGTCTAGCTATTGGTCGTCTTTGCACTTGCATAGTTCAGTTGGCCTATCCCTAACACTATGCAAGGTAAGTCCCCTCAATCTGTCTATGTCTAAACTCCAAGACTATAGACGAGGACCTCCCTCTACTCTCATCACTCACACTATTCTTCTCTATTTGAGTATGAACAATGCTTTGAGTGTAGGGATAGACATATCATTTCAAAGCTCCCAACAGTTATACATACAACATCATCTCTACAATCATTCCCAATCATCTTTCCCTTCAGTTCATCCTCAATTACAACATTCTAATTCACAGTCATATTATTTCAAGCCACACAATTCAAATATATATATACATACATGACACTCTGTCAATCAAACAACATAACACCAAACCGAAAATCATCTCAAATAGACAATATTGTCATATTATCTCAATCACACCACAAAACTCTACAGTTTCTTGTAAAATAATACATCCCCACAAATAAAATTAATTTAATTAAGTACACAATATCATCATAAATCTAAACCACCATTTAATTAACACTAAATAATTTTTCCAGCATTAAAACTATTTACTTTATTTATTTTATACTTTTATAGTTTATTCAGTTTCTAAATAGATTCTCCAAAACAAGCTTCTTATTATATTATCCTAATTTCTCTTAACTTTTTATAATATAATATTTAGTTATATTCTAAAAGATATATATATATATATATATATATATATATATATATTAAAATGGATATTGCACTTAGCTAAAATCCTTATATTAAATATATTATACGTCATCTATCTAAAATATAACAACACCATTGCAACTCCATAAACTAATAACATAAAATAATATAATAAGAATATCTATCAAATAACAATTATGATAACTTTATATAATATATTGTTATATAGCATACAAAATTACAAAACTGAACTAAAACCAAAAGAATTCCTACAACATACGTAACACTCCAACCTTTTCCATATTCAATGTATAAATCATATCATCAATTTAATTCTCTAACATCAATCTTGCAATTATTTTTCAGCAAGCATAACAAGGCTTTATACCAATATCATAATAGCAACCAACAAGCATTTTATGCAATTTTTACATTCATTACAGCAAGTACATTATGCCATATTTACAATAATTACAACAAATATTTTATATTATTTTTTTTCATAGCAATTACAGCAAATATATTCTGCAGATTTTTCCTGACAGAAACAGAGTAAGACAGCAACCATTTTTCTGCAGAATTTTATTTTAACACAGCAAGGAATTTGCAGAATTTATAACAGCTAACAACAAGCCTTTTTGACAGCAACCAGAAAATGATTTAGGTGCAATACAACATCCAGAACAACACCAAACAACAAGGTTTTCTTGTGTAGAAACAATAATTAAAATAGTGTGAAAAATAATAATTAAACATAGACATTCTTTCACAATTTCCACAAAACCCATCTCATGCATACAAGGATTTCACAGGGCATAAATAAAAAGAAAACCCAACTCCCCTTACCTGGAAAGTTTCACAGTTTAACTTGACAGGAATGCTCTAAACAGTGCTCCTCACAGCAAATTTCAAAGACACCCTATAAATCACCTAATGGTGATAGAATTAGCTTTTTAGGCTAGAAATTACCACAAATTTGATGTAGAACGCTTCTAGTGGCATGCATTCAGTAAAATAGCAATGTCCTAGGTTCTAGAAACAGCCGAAAAAAGGGGAAACTACTTACCGATGAAGATCAGAAATCTAATCGGATGGTTGCGAAGCTCTCTGCGCCGCGATCACTTGAGCACCACCTAATCCAACATGCAATGGCTCAGTGAGTGAGGAGGCTAGAGAGAAGGCATAGAAAGTAAGGGTTTGAAGTTCTAGAAAGAGGAACGTTCTTAATAAAATGGGTTTCAGTTCTTGTTTTCTAAAATCTTGGTAGAAACTATAAATTGTGCTCTTTTTAATAAAAAAGAACCATCTCTTTTATTTTAATTCAGTTTTCACCCCACTCTTTTATTATATAAATATATTATATTTCTTAGGTTCTTACAGTAGATAATATTAAATTTTATTTAAAACAATTAATTAAAATTGTGAATAATAAATTTTAATTGGTTTAAGATAGCATAGAAATTAAAAACCTAAATAAGGTGAAATCCTCCTCGTTAGTCTTCTGACAGGCCTTTAACTTCTATCGGAAAGTTTCTAACTCTTCGGCCATTAATGACTTAGTAGAGCCTGCGGCATACGCCATACATATATGTTGGATCGAATGTTCAATTCGTACGTCATATTTAAAGCTTCAACAGCGGTCATTTTTCCTTAAAAGATTTTTTCTCCTTGAGATTGAGGTTATATTGAAGGCGTTCAGTAATACGAACATTCGAATCGAGCGGGCCTATAATCAAAGGATCCTCCGGAATCTTCCTTTTTCTCGAAGAGACTGATTTCTCTCAGAAAGATTTCCTTTTCCCCCACTTTTGCGAGGAGCACCCTCGGATGCAGGTGTCACAATGGGAATGGTAGAAGAAGGTTGCGATTTCGTGGCTATTTTCAAAGCTGGATTTACGGTCTAGGAGGGAAGAACTTTCGAAACTGGAGGCCAAACGGGGATGGAAGAAGTTCCCTCCCCATATTTCTTGAGCTTTTCCTTTCGTCCAGCAGCAAAAAGTACTTGTTTTTCTCCATTACACCAAAGAGATACGAAACGAGAAAGAAAATTTAGATAAATTACAAATGACGGCTCCATAAAAGCAAACTTAAAAATCTTACCAAACACTATAGTGCATAGAGTGTTGGAACCCAGGAAGCCGATAAGTGTCGAGACAAGGTCTTTCGGGATAGCTAATCAAGCTGGCTGACGACTTCTAACTCATCGGGAGTCATGGTAGACTTGGCCCACGAGACAAATCTCTTTGGATGTTCAGTCCATTAAAAGGAAAATTTGGGTCGATCGTCATCCAAATAAAAGATAGATCGACCAGATACTCTAATGAGGAACTAGTAGTGTAAAAGGGTTCATATATATAGGCCTACTTCGTGGGGAGCCCAGTCATACCTAGTGACGACCGGAAGGAGAGTGACGTCAGCCCATTCTCTAGTAGCATCAACCTCTATTTCTGCCTCTCACTCCTCCACAACTCCCTCACTAACCACTGACAGATTACCCTCACCGGCGGAGCCCAAGACTGAGGAGCCCACTAACGAAGACGATTATGCCGCAGCGTCAGCATACCCCTGATCGTCACTGCGGGATTATCGGTCGACCACGTGGAAGAAGACATAATACTTGAAAAGAAAAGGCTTCCGAGATCGGTTGAGGAAGAAAGGAGACAAAAGTGTGATAATGACAACGGTCCCATTCCCTATTTATAACCTAAAAACGCGGTTTCCAGATTCCAATCTTAATCGTTCATTACAATCAAATCGGATTGCTAGGGAGGCTCGACCCTTCAAATCCAACGAACACAAATCCCACAGTTCCACCTGTCCCATGATCAACGGTTACTTCACATGTAACTGCACATGGTAACCGTACTTTCGTGCCATTTTGAGACCGGTCGGCAAATGCAAAAACTCCTTCGTAATTGTTCTCAATTGCTTGGGGCTTGGGGGGCTTATGTACTATACATAGTGCACCGGTCGGGATCACGGGGAATCGCCTATGATTCGCCAAAAGTAGACGTCGATCGGGTGAAGTATCCGATGGATCATGCAACAATGGTTAGCAGGTGTGTTGGAAAGCATTAATGATTAATTAATAGGTTTAATTGTCATATAAAATATGAATATACGATATTAATGAATAATTATCTAGTTTTATTGAATAAAAATATATTGTATTAATGGATAACTATTGAGCTTGGTTGCTACGAAGCCTATAAATACAAGATTAATGTCAAAGTAAATACACTTTTTCAATAATCACATTAAGACCTTCATAAAAAACATATCTAACTTGAACATCGGAGTGTCTTCTAGAGAGTAACCATAAACTAATTAAGATGACTTGAAGAAGCAAGGACGATCAAGACATGAAACAGAATGGAAAGCAAATGATCGAAGTAGAAAATAACAAGGAAGGACGACTGACTCTCGAACCCTTTCAACCGAAAAAGAACATTATCAATATAATGACAAGAAAAGTCATTATACATGTCGGAGAAACAAAAAATGTTAACATCGTCTTAGAAAATTTCAAAAATACAATTTAATTTACTGTATTTCATTTGTTTTTTAAGCGTAGTTTTAAATTTTAACTATCATTATTATACAAAAATCATAAAAGTTAACGAACCTTGAAATAAAGGCTCTCTCTCGACTCCTACTGCCGAAAAGAAAATTGTATCCAATGCAAACTCAATAAATCCAAGCATACGATTTGATTGAATTAGATAAATATATAATTTTAAATTTTGAATAAATAAAATTGAGTAATAAAATGGATAATTGCAATAGGTCAGGACTACAAAAATACATGGAATTACCGACGGCCAAAATCTGTCTGAAATGTCCAAAATCTGTCGATAATGATATTTTTCCGACGGATTACCGACGGTCATAACTCCATCGGTAATAACGTCGGTAATATTTACCGACGGACTATTACCACCGTCGAAAATTACCAAAGGAAAAATCTGTCGGTAATTGCCACATAATCCGTCGGTAATTACCGAAGGAAAAATCCGTCGCTAATTACCAAAGAAACTATCCGTCGATAATTACCGAAGGAAAAATCCGTCGGTAAGCCCGTCGGTAAATATCCCGATCTGGTTCATCTTCTTCCTCTTTACCCTTCTTCATTTTCCTCAAATTTCAATTTTTTTTATCAACCTTTCTTCATTCCTAAACCAAAACAATAATCCAATTCATTCCAAAACCAAAATCAAAGATTAAACTAGGTTCTCCAATTGTTTTAGAAACCCTAAAATTTGGGAAAAATCCATATTTTCTTCATTTTCCCAGGCAACGGTGGCCTTCTCCCATGGTTGCGGTGTTGCGGTAGCGGTGATGCAACAGCGGTGGTGCGGCAACGGTGGTGCGACAGCGGTGGTGCGATATTGGTGGTGCGGCAACGGTGGCGTTCTCCAATGGCAGCGATGACACTCTTCAACAACAATGGTGGTGCTCTCCAACGGCAGGGTGGTGCTCTCCAACGGCAGCAGTGGCAGTGTAGGAAGATGGTTGCACGAGAGAGAAAAATGATTGTAGAGAATGTGAGAAATGCTTTTGAGATGAAAGTAAAGAAAAAATGAAGAAACTCATCTGTGAGAGAGTAAAATATAGTCTTCTTCGCACAGAGAGGGGGAAAAATGGGCGGGAATTTTCCCGCTCTTTTTACCCACAGATTTACCGACGGAATATATCCTTCGGTAACCGTAAGATGAATTACCGACGAATTTAGGGACAGATGGTGTTCGTAGATAACTGTAAGATGAATTATCGACGGAATTACCGAAGAATTTTGGCCGACGATAATTACCGAAGGATAATTTTCGTCGGTAATTACATTTTTACATCCGTCGATAAAATCCATCGGTAATGCATCATTTACCGACAAAAATAATTCCGTTGATAATTTCATGTAATTTTTGTAGTTAATATTTATGAATTTGTAAATGTGTTTTAAATTTTATTTCTTATTACACAAACAAACATGATCAGGTGTGAAGTGTGAAGTTGTCTATATAACACACAATTTAGTGAAGAATTCACATATAGTGAGTGAATTTATAGCGCACATTATGCATCAGTTCACTAAAAACGGAAGCATAATATTGCGCGGTGGCATTTTTGAATTTGTAAATGTGTTTTAAATTTTATTTCTTATTACACAAACAAACATGATCAGGTGTGAAGTGTGAAGTTGTCTATATAACACACAATTTAGTGAAGAATTCACATATAATGAGTGAATTTACAGTGCACATTATGCATCAGTTCACTAGAAACCGAAGCATAATATGGGAATAGACCGCAGTTTCCCCCAGAACTGCGGCTTAAAACCCCTTTGACGTCTCCCACGTGGTACACCTGCAATAAATGGGCAGTTGAGCGTCGGGGAATAGACTGCGGTTGTTTGGGGAACCGCATTCTATTCTCCCTATAAAATTCTGACATTCTCTGCTGCAGTCTGAGCACCATAAAGGTCAGGGAATAGACCGTGGTTCTCCCCACAACCGCGGCATAAAACCCCTCTGACTTTCCCCACGTGGCACTGCTGCAATAAATGGGCAGTTGAGCGTCAGGAAATAGACCGCGGTTGTTTGGAGAACCGCGACCTATTCTCCCTGTAAAATTCTGACATTCCGCACAAAACCAGTTCAGAAATAAATTGGGGTTGGGGAGGGGGGGGGGGAATAGGCTGCGGGTGTTCTTGGAACCACGACATAAAGTTGGCAGAAAATTTCAAAATTGCCATTTCAGATAACTTTTTGATTTCTTTCTATCATAATAGGTCGCGGTTATTATGGCAATTGCGGCCTATTCCACTATATTACCTCGGTTTTATATTGAACCGCGGTAGTATCTAAACAAATATCTGTGAATAGTTTAATCTTGCACGCGAATTCTATGAAACTCAAAGCTTTCTACTCTCCGCCGCGCCCATTCCTCTCCGCCGCGCTTTGAGTGTCTTATGCATCGTCAACTTCCACTTGGAAATCGTCAACTTTCGTCGTGCCATTCCTTTCCGTCGTGCCATTCCTCTCCGTCGAACCCATTCCAGGTATTGCCTTTGATGCCCTTCGTTATTTTTGCTTTCTTCAACATGATTTCTTTGTTCGTTTTTGCATAATAAAAATTACTATTGTTTTGGTAATATAGACATAGAAAATTTAGACATAGAAAATTTAGAATTATTAGAATTTGCATAATAACAATTACTATTGGTTTTGCATAATAACAAATATTTAGAATTATTAGAATTTAATCCTTAATAGAATTCCTAAACCTTATAATATTTGAGTAATCACTAGGTGAAATTAATGTTTGAATGATATGTATGAAATTGCAAGTTTGATTTTCAGTACCTTATCTTTTTATGTAATATATAGGAATTGATCGAAATTGGATTAATTTACCACGCATTAGTGTTGAGTACGAGAGAGGGGTAAATGAATTTATACAATTTGCACAACGTAATGAGGGTACAAGTGATGATGAAGTGAAGTTTAGATGTCCTTGTGTGAACAGTTTGAATGGGAGAAAGTTGAACGCAACCCAAATTAGAGAACATCTTATATGTGATGGTTTCCTAAGATGCTATACAACATGGATATGGCACGGCGAAGAAATGCACTTTCCGACTGACTCCTAAACTGAAAATGTTATTGATCCCACCATGGAAGAAGATAGCCAAATGAAGACAAATTAGAGGACATGATCCGCGATGTTGGCGCAAAAAAATTTTCCAAAGCTCATGTGTATGAGACGATGTCGACTGATGCAGAAACACCTTTGTATGTCGGTTCAACTAAGTTCACACGTTTGTCAGAATTTTTGACGTTGTTGAATGAAATGCTGTCATATGGAAATACACTACCCACTCATAATTATGATGCGAAGAAAATTATTTGTCCAATGGGTATAGAGTATAAAAGGATACATGCTTGTCCCAATGACTGCATTTTATATAGGAAAGAGTTTGAATTTTTTACAAAGTGTCCAAAATGTGGGTAGTCACTATACAAATCAAAAAACAATAGTGAAGATAATGGTCAGATAGAAAAAAAAATGGATCTGCTTTGAAAGTAGTTTGATACCTTCCAATTGTGCCCAGACTTAAGCGTTTGTTTGTGAATCCCAAAGATGCTAAAAACCTTAGATGGCATGCAAATGAGAGAAAAATTGACGGGTTGCTTCGTCATCCAGCTGATTCAAAGCAATGGAAAAATATTGATCATCAATTCCCCCAATTTGGTAAAGAGTGTAGAAATCTTAGGCTTGGTTTAGCCACTGATGGAATGAACCCATTTGGTAATCTAAGTACCAATCACAGTTGTTGGCCAGTTATATTGATGATTTACAACTTATCACCTGCATTATGCATGAAGAGGAAGTACATGATGTTGTCTATGATGATATCTGGTCCAAAGCAGCCTGAAAATGGCATAGATGTTTATCTAAGCCCACTAGTTGAAGACTTGAAGTTCTTGTGGGCTTATGGGGTTGAAATATTTGATGCATTCGCTTCTGAAACTTTTGTGATGCGTGAAATGTTATTTTGCACCATTAATGACTTTCTAGCTTATGGTAATTTGTCAGGATACAATGTCAAGGGTCATAAAGCATGTCCTATATGTGAAGAAAACACTGCAACTCATCATCAATTGAAACACGGAAGAAAGACACTGTATCTGCGTCATCGAAGATTTCTAAAAGTTAATCATCCATATAGAAGGTTAAAAAAAGCATTCAATGGATAACAAGAGAGGGACGAAGCACCAAATCCACTTACTGGCCTTCAAATTCTTGAAAAAGTTAATAAAATACATCATGTATTTGGGAAAACATCCAAGAAGTCATCTGTAACGAACCCTTGGAAGAAGAAATCAATATTCTTTGATCTTTCATACTGGTCAAAGTTAGATGTTAGACATTGCATATATGTGATGCATGTAGAGAAGAATGTGTGTGATAGCTTGATTGATACACTACTCAACATTCAGGGAAAGACAAAAGATTGAGTGAATGCTCGTTTGGATTTGGTTGACATGAATATCCAAGAAGAGTTGGCACCCAGGGAGATTGGTAAATGTACTTATTTTCCCCCTGCATGTTACACAATGTCTATACAAGAGAAGATAAGTTTTTGCCTTTGTTTAAAGAGTATCAAAGCACCACAAGGATACTCTTCAAATATGAAGAATTTAGTGTCGATGCAGGACTTAAAACTTGTTGGCATGAAGTCTCACGATTGTCATGTCTTAATGCAACAATGTTACCGGTGGCTATTTGTGGAATTTTGCCCAAAAATGTTAGGCAGACCATAAACAGGTTGTGTTCATTTTTCTCGTCAATATGTAGTAAAGTCATCGATCCTACAAAGTTAGATGATCTTCAAGGCGAGATAGTTATCATCTTGTGTCAACTAGAGATGTTTTTCCCTCCGTCTTTTTTTGACATCATGGTACATTTACTTGTTCATTTGGTTAGAGAAATCAAGTTATGCGGACCGGTATACTTAAGATGGATGTATCCTATTGAGCGTTATATGAAGATTTTGAAAGGATACATTAAAAATTCATATCATCCCGAAGGTTCAATGATTGAAAGTTATATTGCTAAAGAAAGTATCGAGTTTTTTTCAGATTACATGACATCAACGAATCCAATAGGAGTTCCTCACACATCATGGTTGAATAAATGTTGTACAAGTAAAAGCATCTGAGGTGTGAATGTGGTGACAAAAGATCGCGGAGAATTGTTGCAAACACATCTTTATATATTGAACAACACAGATGAGGTGATCCCTTTTTTGCAAGTACACAAAGCCATTGTTAAGAATAAAAATCCAAGACAATCAGAGAAATGGAAGTTGATGGAGCATAACAAAACATTTATGTCTTGGTTCAAATCTGAAATTGACAAAGAGCCACTTTCTTCTCAAACTTTGTTGTGACTTGCAAATTGTTTAAAGTTTGATGTCGTATGTTGTACATATTATGAAGTGAATAATTGCACATTCTATACAAAGACTTTGGATGATAAAAGCACAGTACAAAATAGTGGAGTCAGTTTAGAAGCTGAGTCGCTTCAATTTTCCACATCAAAAGATCAATCTCCTGTACTTGGATCGATGAGATATTATGGTATAATAGAAGAGATATGGGAGGTTGACTATACCAAGTTTTTTGTTCCATTGTTCAAATGTAAGTGGTTTGAGAATAAAAGTGGTGTGAAAATAGATGAATCGGGTATGACACTAGTTGATTTTCGAAAGATGGGTTATCGAGACGAACCGTTTGTCATGGTACATCAAGCATCTCAGGTTTTTCATGTCAAAGATCCTGCATTTGACCATTGGTATGTCGCTCTTCAAGGCAAAAAATAAATTGAAGTTAACGAAGACAATCTGATTAATATTCATATTACTGACAACCATTCATCTCAAACTATGAAAAATTTGGATGACCAACCTCTAGTTGAAGATGTACATGCAATTCGGTCAGATCATGATGAGGGAATATAAATATGATGAATCCATATCTTTATGTATGAATTTCAAATTTCTGTATAAGTTTTTTATTAATATTACATAAGTGTTTTTATTAATATTTCCTATGATCGTGGTACATGTTTTGTTAAATTATATGATATTACATAAGTCTTTTACTAATATTACATGTTGTTATTTATTTTGACAGATATATGGCTGACCATCCACATTCTTCAGGGGATGAGGCTCCCCCTTCCAGATCCACTAGAGGACCCACCAAAATGAAACAACTTTTGATCAGAAAAAATAGTGGTGAAAGAACACCAGTGAATGTTAACGTGATCACGGGTGTGGCATCTAGCCTCAATGCAGATGACTTCCGATCATACCTTGGAGTAGTGGGACGTGATAGGATTAGCATTCTTACTCCATCTTTTGACCATGTGTCTGATGTTGATCGAAACATTATATGGAACGATATATTGGTAAGTTAGTTAATATCATTTGAATTACAGTTTGTTTATATTAATAATTTTGTACTGATACAACTTTATTATTTTTTTTTTCAGATGACATTTGACATTCCAAATGTCGCAACACTTAGAAATAAGTGTTTATCAACTGTTGCTAAAAACTTCCGAAATTTTAAAAGTAAGTTGACCTCGAGATATATTTATGGAAGCAAAAAAAATAAGTCTCCATGTAATACATATAAGGCCATTGATGAGGAGACTTGGCGGCTCTTTGTATAGAGTTGGACAACAGAGGAATGACAGGTTAGTATAGTTGATATTATTCAATTCCTCATTAACAAATATATATCATATGAACTAATTAATTAAACATATGTGACAGGAAAAAAGAAGCAAAGCACAAGAAACAAGTGCTCAAAATAAAAACTCTCACTTATTATCTCGTGGTGGGTATAGGAAGCTTGGGAGAAAATCCTCAAGAAAAAGGCAGAAGCTAGACCACCATTTGAGGATGGTAGCCCCCAGCCTCCTTCTCCACTTTCTCGACATGAGAAATGGAAGTTGGCTCGTTTAAAAGCATCGGGCTCCTACTCCTTTGACACTGCAAGGGAAATATCTGAAAGAATTGTAAGTTATTACTGTTTCTAAAATAATAATAATTTCATTATACATACTACATTGAACTTTTTAAAGACTAATGATGTTTGTAATGTTATAAGACTCGTTGGTTGAGCAGAGCTCCCAAGGTCAATTCACTCCAGAGGATCGCCAGGATATTCTTACCACTGCAATTGGACGACCTGAGCACCTTGGACGTGTACGTGCTGCTGGAACTGGAGTAGGCATTCGAGATTATTTTGAGAGCTCTTCTTGTCAGACTTCATATGCATACAGCGAAGCACAAGAACAAAGGCTGACACAAGAGATCACAAAAAAGCTTCGAGCGGACCTTAGGGATGAGCTTAGGACAAAGCTTAGGGATGAATTGTATAATGAGGTATGCGCCATGTTTCAGCAGCAGTTTGAGAGCTATCGCATTCGCCCGATGCCATCTCCTGTACAGGAACAGAAACATGTTGTGCCTCCCACAGGTAAAATTAATAAACATTTATGTGCAATTATTTTTATCTTTTGTATAATCTAACATTTACTCTGACAGGGAGAAGCGGGAAAGGAAGTTGTTCAGCACCAGCCGTTTCAGGGGATGACATGGACGATGCTAGTCCATGTCTGCTATACATTTTAGACGGTACCGAGACGATGTTGGTAGCTCGTGGAATAGTGTTTTTAAGGCAGCGAGTGTTATTCATGGTATGGAGCTATCAGAGGATGAGGTGAAGGTCTCAATAGACGACATTATCACACCAGATGCCTCAGTTCCTCTGCCCACAGATAAGATTTTCACTGTGGCACATGCATTCCAGTCTTTTATCACTTGACATTATCACACCAGACCCCCCGGTATGGAATTCTACTTTACGCTTCTCAATTTTAAAGTTTACATTTTATTGATGCCAAAACATATCTTATTTTTCCATGTAACAACAGACGCAGGCACAGAATAAGATTCCTCTATCTGAGGACGATCTTCTTGGTTCATTGCAGCTACTTGCTAACATCATTGAAAATAAGCCTTTGGAGGTTGAATATGATGCTAATGTATTTGGGAGGGGCTCTAAGGTCCCATTATACCTGCATAGCCAAGATGTCAGAGAGTTTGCGTCGGGAACAGAAGAGTTGAATATTACATTAGTTCAGCTATAGATGTTAAAGTCTATGAGCAATTATTTATATAAAATTGATTTATATATCAAGTATACTTATATCAAAGTTAATATTTGATTTCAGGTATATGTTTGGGATCAATAAAAACTTCGGGTAAAATGATGATTATGGGTTCATTGATCCCTAATTCATTCACGAAGCAAATGATTTTGATGAGATCAACACACATCTCACAAGAAGAATTGCATGCGGCAAGAAAATATATTTTATGCCTTATATATCTGGGTAAGTGAACTTTGTTAACATAATAAAGTTCCATATGTGATTTTAATATATAATAATTAAGTTATTATGAATTTCAGGCGCCATTGACAACTTCTTATTATTTCTATACAGGAGAGCTATGTTTTGTGGTTCTGCTCATTGCACAAGTCTACTCCCACACATCTCAGACAAGTAGTTGATTGGTAAGAACCTCCTTGTTTGGACTTTATTTGTTATATAAATGAATGCTAAAACCTTTTTTTTTTATATATATAGTTCTATTCCAGCAAGTATGATGATGGTTGGGAGATCAATTGCTAACCGTAGAAAGCTTGCATGGATTTCTCTCAAGGTTTGACATATGCTAAAGCCATACTTTATTATAGTTGTTTTGTTTTAATGATTTTCACTAACTATTTACAACTGTGATGATATATTGTAGTGTAATAAACAAAAGGGGTCATATGAGTGTGGATACCATGTAATGTATTGGATGGCCCACATTATTCGTTCCCAAATCACAAAAGGTTGGGAAACGGTAATATTTAAATTTAACAAAATTTTGATTTTCTCCAACATTTGGAATTCATATACACTAATTAATATCAATTGTCTTGTGCAGAGATTCAAGACTACTACAACAATTCTTGAGAAGCCACTTTCATTAATGAGGAAAACTGCTGCAAAATATTTAGTTAGATTATATAATAGTTCATAGTTATTAGATTTAAAATACATTTGAACATATTGATTTATAGTTATTAGAATTTGTACATTATGTGATGTAAACATTGATTATTGTGTTGGATCTGTTGAATTTGTTGAATTTGTGTACATTATGTGATTAATTTATATGCAGATCTATTTTTGTGATAGTGGATATCACAAAAACAGACCTGCTATTAAAAAATATTCCAGGAGAATAGGTCGTGGTTGTGACCACAACCGCGGTAGAAAGTTAAACGATTTTTCTTTTCTAAAAAAAAAAGGTTTTGGTCGCGGTTGTAGCACGAACCGCAGTCTATTCCTGGCATTTTACCGCGGTTCGAACCGCGGCCTATTGTTAAACGGATTTTTTTTTTAAAAAAAAGGGGTTTTGGCCGCAGTTGTGGCACAAACCGCGGTCATATCCCAGCTTTTTACCGCGGTTGGAACCGCGACCTAAAGCCCCAGACTTTTTACCACGCCGGTATATGTCGCGGTTCATAAACCGCGACGTATATTAAAAAACAACCGCGGTCGTTTTCCTTCGCTGCACTAGTGTGTAAGTCAGAGATGCACATGAAATGATCTTGAAAATATCTTGAATTCAAATAATTTCATATTATGCATTATCCATCCACAATATACTATGTCGAATCAAGGATGAACAATCCAAAAGACGATCATATCATTGCAATGCTTCCACAATTGATATAAAGAATATTATCAAACAGAAACGTAGCTCGGTGACCTCGGACAACTTGGCATGACTAGTTTGATCATTTGATTATTTTGAGAAAGTCCATAACCTATAAAAAATGAAGATCATCACTAGTAAAGTGATTTTGATATTGATAAGCCAAAAATGATTTCAAGATTATACAATTTAAAAGTGTTTTTTTTTTAATTTTTCATAAAAAGTGTATCAGATTGCATAATAAAAAGAATGAAAACAACTTCGAGATTATACAATGGCTTTCAAAATACGCAATTCAAAAATAGCTTTTGAGTTAAACAATTTGAAAGTTACTTTCAAAATACACATAAGTCATTTTTTACAGTAGAAAAGATTGTTTACAGCTAGGCCTCCGGAGCATATGTTATCCCGTCCTTTTGAGGTCAATCTGTTAGTGGCAGCCTGGGAAGATGGGAAGGATATGAAAGCCCCCAACATCGATGTCATGATGCTGCCTCGATGGCCCGAAAGGTGGAACCACACAATGCCATTGGCAGGGATAAAGATTAGGATCCCTTCACAACACCCCATTGCCAACTTTTTGACAACGTCACTTGACGACACAGGATTGTGATGGCACAACATTGGTGCGTTTATAATTAAACTTTAATGTTAAATTGTGACGTGGAAAAGAGCTTCTGCTTTAGAAATTTTTGCTTCCAAAAATACTCCTTGTCTTGTTTCATCTCTCTCCATTTTCTCAAATTTCGTTGGTTCTTTTTCTCTTCAGATTTCGTTCTCTCTCTTCAATTTTCGTTCTCCCTCCATTTTCATTCAAGAAGCTTTGCTCGAGGTCCACTTTTTTGTTGACAGTGTTGTGTGCAATGGCAGTGTTCGGTGACCATGATCCTTCGAACCGATGACGTACATTGTGTGATTATACTAAGTAACTGCTACACGCCACCATCATGTATGAACATCGAAGCCCTGTGGAATTTGACATTCAAATATCATTTAGAGTAAAAGTAATAGATTTCGTTTTATTCACGTACAACGTGTAACCGCCATCGTGTATGAACGTCGAATGTCGAAACCCAGCCGAATTCAACATTCAAACATCATTCAGAGAAAAAGTAATAATTCTAGTTTTATTTAGATAAGAACAAATTGATTTCTCGCAACCCAAAAATGTCTACTTTCAATCACCCGCGAAGAAGGTGACATTTGGTGGGATCGAAGTTAAAAAGTTCTATGTGTCATCTATATTCATATAATTCCACTTTCAATTTTACTACATTAATATAATCGATTCTAAGTAATAAAGAATCGATTCCAAGCATTATAAATTAAGAAATGCAAATATGCTTTTACTGATTATTTATGGTGACATTAATGACAACATGGCTGGATATTGATACATGTTTGTTAAAATCCTAAAATTTTAATCATAGTATGTTTTAAAGCTTTATCTTTTCTACTAATTCCTTTTTAAACTATTAAAATTTTCAAAGTAATTTATATGAATGTGACCAAACAAAAGGTCTAAGAATTTGTTTGAATTTTTAGGATAATGATACTTTGACAACATTTTTTTGACAACATTTTAACACCATATACGTGTCATTCTATATTGGTCCAAAATCACTCCACAATCAATCATATAATCATAAATACCAAAATGGACCAATAACAAAATGACAACATTTGGTCGACCTTC
Organism: Vigna reflexopilosa; assembly: GCA_027742785.1. Classification (NCBI taxonomy): domain Eukaryota; kingdom Viridiplantae; phylum Streptophyta; class Magnoliopsida; order Fabales; family Fabaceae; genus Vigna; species Vigna reflexopilosa. The sequence goes on from CM050917.1 coordinate 7,052,033, forward strand.
AACTTATGTTACAGCTGTCAAAACAGGTAACTCGGCTCGACCCGGCCCGACCCACTACGGGGTGGTCTCTTAATGAGTCTACCCAACCCGACTCACTTAGCAAGCTAAAAAAATTCGAACCCGGCTTGACCCATCACGGGTTGGCTCGCGGGTTACAACCCATTTTGACAACTCTAACTTATGTTAGTCTATCTCGACCTTTAGTTTGAATCAACCCATCCCAATATTTAGTTTGGGTTAACCAGTCTCGACCGTTAGTCAAACTTAACCTGCCTTAATCTTCGACCCAACCCATTCTGTGTTAATTTTTGGCCTAGATGTCTTGACCTTTAATTTAGGTCGAGTCTTGTACTTCGATACAACCTAACTATTCTAGATACATGTTGTCTCTTCTCGATCTTTGGCTATTGGTTTGATGCATCTCAGTTGTTAACTTGTTTCAATTTTTTCTACACACCTTCCTATCTCAATAATCTGTCTTAACCTTCACTTTATCACTCAACTTAATTGTTATTGAAATTTAAAGTATTATTTTTTTAAAATCAATTAAGGTCTTTTAGCATAATCATACATATCTTTATCCTAAAATTTAAAAATTGAAGACTTGATTAATGTTTTATCATACTTAACTTAATCATAAAACTTTTAAATTTTGTTTCCTTCTTTCCTTTAAACCTTCCATAACCTCCCGTTACCATTATATTTTAATATATGATTTACATATTTTTTTAAAATTTTTATTTTATAAATTTAGTGTAAATTTATCTTTTTAATATTTACATATTGTAAAATATAATAATGATTTGTGGGTGAAATATAAAGAGAATGAAACTTAATTTCTTTAAAATATTATTATAATTTCAGAAAGAAAATAATAATAATAATAATAATTAATGAGAATTAAGTTTATACATCACAATAATTAAAATCATATGATCGCTGCAGGTGATAAATATGCACAGAAATTGCCATATGGAGTATTTATCAGTCAGGTGTTGATACTCCAAGGAGTAGATGTATCTAAAGAAGACAAACTTCTGTTTTCTAAGTCACAAGAAATTGGTATACTAAGTATGTTTTCTATTGGGCTGGAAAGAACTGTGAATGGATGGTTCTTCAGAGATGAGCAAATTGTTGGAAGTACACCTACTCCTACTGCAGATCATACTGCCTTCATTCCACAAATTGGAGAAGAAGCGAAACAAGAATGGCATTGGCTTTGAAATTGAAGATTTTGATGATGAGTCAAGTGATGAGGATTAATTTTTTTTTTTGTTTATATTTTGTAATCATGGCTATTAAGTCACCTCTGATTTTATGTACTGCTTTCGGTTTTATTTTGAAATGAAATTAAGATTTATTTTAGTAAACAATATGTGAATTGTGAATGTTGATTGCATTGTATGTGGACCAACCCTCAATCTAGTTGAGAAGAGAAGATTATGCAGTTTTGATATTGATCAAAAATTGATCACTGGTGTAAAAGTGGAAATTTTAGTACACTGCTAACTTGAATCGATTAAGGAAGAAGTAAAAAGAAAAGATTTTATGTCTGATTTTAAAGAAAAAAGAGAGCCACATTTTGATATTGGCGAAAGAAAAAAACCTCAAAGCTCTACCGAATATGACGTTCTATTAAGCACACCATTAATGCTCCCAAAAGTACGGGACGTCAGTCCCGCAGCCTTGGACATTTTATGGGAGGGGTGAAAAGAAAAGAGATCCAAAAGTACGGTACTTTCTGATATTGGCGGAAGAATAAAACGTCAAATTCCTACACAATTCGACGTTCTATTTAATGCTCTCGTGTTTAAAATGAAAAAAGTAAAAAGAATTAAAAAGGTAGAAACTTTAGGCTTCCCATACTAAGTCTAAGCCCCTTCAACTTCGACGTAAACTTTGCAATTTATAACAAAAAAGAATAAAAAAAGGCGCCTGTTAAATATAACGTCAAGTCTTTCTTGTATGCGACGTGGAATATGAATGTAAAAACATAACACAGTCTCACTTTTTATTTGCGCTTCCATTTCTGCTTGAACTTTCTTCTTCGTGGACGACTGCGATAAAGAAAGAAGGTTATTTTCAATCTTTTCTGTCTTTGTAATGTCATTTGGTTCCCATTTCTAAGGTTTACCGATTATTTTTCGTTTATCTTTAGGTTGTTTTTCGTACGTGGTCAACAAACTTCATCATTTTCTCTAGTGACACCATTTCAAGTATGTTTTTTTTATCTTTAATATCTCATACGTATGATGTATGATGTATGTGCTCGTGTTTGTGTTGTGTTTGTCGATTCTAGACGTATGATATATGTATAATGATGCTATGATAGTTTATTTTTTCCTTCAACATATGATATTTGTGTTCGTTCGTTGTCAACGAACTTCGTCATCTTCTCTAGTGACACCATTTCAAGTTTGGTTTTTTTTTTCCTTCAATATCTCTTTCGTATGATATATGGGTTCGTGTTTGTGTTGTGCTTGTCGATTATGAACGTTTGATATAAGTATTAAGATAGATATTTGTGTTCGTGTACGTATACTATGATAAACGTATGATAGTTATTTATTTTTGGTTCTCTACGTAAGTTAGTTTTTTTTTTTCATGGATTCTTTGCTTTTAAAGTAGTAGTAGTATTCATCAGCGTCGTATTAGTGAAGAGTATGACCGAGGGGTTTTTGAGTTCATACTATATATGTTAAAGAACACGTAAAACTAGTGAACGGGGCATATTTTTGCCCTTGTGTTCGTTGTCTCAATCTAGTATATGAAGACTTGGACAACATCTGTGATCATCTGTTCATCTATGGAATAATGAGAAGTTATACAATTTGGACTTGGCATGGTGAGCTGTCTTAACATTGTGAAAATTACATTGTTTTAATTACTTGTACAATTTATTTATTTTGTCTGTTCTAACTATAATTTACTAACTTCGTAAACAGGTATGACGAGCTCTGGATCAGATCAGACGAGAGGAGGTTGTAGATTTGTGACTCGGATGCCTGGTGTCACATCCCGTCGGGTTAATGATAAACTATTGACGGTGGAGTTTGATCCCTTAACATTTGTGGCTATAGGGGAACACGCAACAGAGTTTAAGAGTTACTTAGGCACGCTAGCAAGATTTCATGTCCCTATTCTCGCTACCTGTCGGGATGATGTCTTAGAGGTTGACAAAAATCTACTATGGCAGGATATTTTGGTATGTTTAAGTTGTTTTACTTCCATCATTGACTTATTTTCATTGAACATGCTTTAACATTAATTTTTACTTTTTAACAAGAAAATTGGGTTATTCCTAATGATGAGAAGATAAGGAAGAAGATTTTATCCCATATTGCAAGCCGGTGGAAGGACTTCAAGACAAGAATGACACGCAAATTCGTCTTTAGATCTAAATAGAATGACACTCCCTGTACAAAGTATAAAATATCTGATGAGGAGTGGGTGTAGTTTAAAGAATCTAGACTTACTCCTGAATGGCAGGTATGTTTTATAATATTTTGCTCTAGTCACACAAGATGTTAATTTATGATTTATGCTTAATAATTTTCATTTTTTCATAGGTGGAAAGGATAGACGCCCAGGAAAGGCATATGCTTAATGATACACCACACGTACTATCACGTGGTGGTTATGCATTATTAGAGAAAAAGATGAGAAAACGTCGCGCTGAGGAGTTAGGTCTTGAGTCACCTGATCTAGCACCTCAACCAGCTAGACATGAATTATGGAAGGTTGCACGGACAAAGTCCAATGGCCAAATTACATCCCAGTCTACTCAGGAGATATCCCAGAGAATTGTTAGTGAAAACTTTGAACTAATTACCATAGTTCATAAAAACATTATGTAACAAACTTTGGCATGTGTCTAACTTTGTCTATTATGATATGCAGGATGAGTTGGTTGAGCAAGATACTGAAGGCAAATTTGTGCCAGAATTTAGGAAGGACATCCTAGTAGCAGCCACAGGTCGGCTAAACCATCCAGGTCGTGTGCGTGATGTTGGACGAGCTACTAGATTAAGGGACTACTTTGGCCCTAAACCAAGAAGCACACAAGTCGTGACTCCGGAATTGGTTAGTAGCATCAACGAACAGGTGCAAGTCGAAGTACAGGAGCAAATGAGAGAACGCTTAAGAATGCTCGAACAACAACTTGCGATGATCAAACAACAACAACAACAACAACTGCAACAACAGCAGTCACAGCAGGAGGACGCCCCTACAGATGATCATTCGCACCTCCTGTGACCACCAAAGACTCATGCTCTAATGTAGATCGTACTGATCACAATATTCAGTATGAGTTTTTGGTTGATGGGGATCCTCCACGCACAGTGGGTAAGGATTGATGATGTTAGAGACCCCCATGCTCGAGTGTTAGTGCCGACAGATGAAATCTAATTCGTGGGGAAGGCCTTAGGCACATTTATGGCTTGGCCTAAGGCCTTGATCATTCCATATTTTGGCCAACCAGTAGTATTGTATTATTGTTTTTATTATCTCAAATCTTCAAGTTATAAATAAATGATTCCTAACTTCTGTAAATGTGACTTGCAGGTTTATCGACTAGAGAAACAAGCAATGACTCAACCTGAGGCTCGTGAGGAAGCAGAAGACGATGATCCTCTATCCATATTGACCTCAAGATTAAATAAGTTCAAAAAAGCATCGGTAGCGCTGCCGTGGGAGTTAAGAACATCTAGTGTCGAGTTCCATATTCCATTGTATATTAGTTTCGATGATGCATTTGAGATCATTGGTGGACAAAAAATGTTGAACATTTCATGCATACAACTATGGTGCTTGTAAGTTTTTTATTTGTTATTTTCCAATTTGAATATTAGTATTATTACTTTTTAATAAATATACTTAACTTTATTGTTATAGGTACATGGACACCATCGTAGTTGAATCAGGTCGGGCATTAGTTTATTGCTTTCTTGAACCTCAGACCACTCAACCATCTGGAAACACATTAGATTCCAGAAAAAAATATATGCAAAAATGGATGACTGAGTTTAACATAGAGATATATATCGCGCCATACATTGATGCATATGTGTTTCCCAATATTGTCAACTTTTATCAAATTGTAATCAATAAACTCACTGGTTGTTGGTACATGATAGGGGCCATTGGCAACTCATGGTGATCATTCCCAAAAAAGCACAAGTTGTATGGTTTTGTTCTCTTCATAGGAAGATGAAACCGGAGTTGTAGTCCTTGATACAAATGTAAGTATTATATTCATTCTTATCAATTCATTATGATATTAATATATTAACTTATGTTTCTAATGTTTCAAATTTGTTTAGAGTTCTGACTAGGACCAGAGGACAACAAATTGATATTATATATCCTAAGGTTGGAATTCGTTGATCTTTAACCTTTAATTTTCGTAGTCAATTTTAAACCATTACATTTGACTAAGTTCTTTCACATGTTTAGTGTAATAAGCAGAATGATTCGTGGGCATGTGGCTACTACATCATGTCATGGCTGAAGGCAATCATCCGAGCAAGAATCAGAGGAGATTGGACTTAGGTAGAAATTTACATTTGAAAATCTTAAAAATATCAATAAACTTTTGACATTAAAATGAATATAATTGTAGAGTTTCCTTCCTTGATTTTCCAGCAATTCAACACTACCTCTACATTGCCTAGTGCAGTATTAAAGGCGATAAGAGAGGAATGGGCAGCATATTTGAATAAACATTTTAAATAGCTATAGTTTTAGGTTTTTCCTTTCATGATAGTACCATTTGCTTACTTGTGCACCTTTTCAACTGTGAATAGATTATTGAGAATAGATTAATATTGTGAATAGATGAATACTGTGAATAGACGAATGGAAAAGTGGTTCTTTTAAGTTTTGATGATAGCATTAGTGTCTTTTACTTTTACTATTTAATTGGAATTGATGAATTGATGATAGCATGCTTTAAATTAATTAATTCTGTGAATTATGAATTGGAAAACTGGTTTATGTATTTCAGGTTTGGTTAAATGAGCTAAAACGAACTGAATTTAAAAAAAAAAACACTGAAGGTAACGTCATATTATACACTGTTTGACTTTAATATATGTATCTTAACATCCATCAAGGCGATGAGTGACGTTCATATAATGCAGTGGATAACAATAATCATACAATGCTGGGCGAGGATCTCTACGGCTCAGCGATAGTAACGTCGACTGTCAACATGTTCGACGTCAACTTTACATCCTATCACCTTATAATCGACGTCAAATATTCCTTTAAATATAAATATTTATTCAAAATTTGACGTCATATTTTGCACTTCGACGTGAACATTACGTCAACAATATCCTACGCCGAAGTCAATATTACGTCAGTTCCCCCGAACATTTGACGAAAAATATTTCTTTAAAAATAAATATTTATTCAAATATTGGAAGTCAAACTCTATTCTATTCGACGTACCTTAACGTCGATCTACATAAAAGAAGTTTAATTTACTTCAAATACTTATGCATTCGACGTAAAGAAGTTTGAGTAACGTGGTAATATTTGACATAAAATTTTTCCGCTATAACGTCGCCATCAGATGCGTCGTTAAAGGCCAAAAATAACCGACGTAATAGGCTATTTTTCTACCAGTGGTTTCCATTGCTCATTTATATGAATGTATTTTATTCTGTTTATTTTATTTAAATTTTTGTATATGTTGATACCCATTTTCGTATGAAGTCTTACTTGATGAACAAAGTGTTTCATTAGTCATTTCTATTAATGTATTTTAAAATAAAAATTTTGTTCCCATTGTGCTATATGTTGATAGCCATTTTCGTATGAAGTATTAGCTGATGGTTAATCTTCATCATTACTAAATACTGTTATTTTTAGTACATGAATCATCACTATTTTTTTTTTCATTCCACTATCATCAGGCTGGCTATAGGTGGTTGTGATGACTACCATTTCTGAATCTTGAAGTAGATGAGTACAAAATGAGAAGGGAATATATATATATATATATATATATATATATATATATATATATATATAAAATGAGTCATAGAAACGGAAATAACATAAAACACGCATGATTGAAAAACACAGCTCGGCCATCTCAGACAGCCTCTTGGCCAACTCGGGAAGAAACACAACTCACAACTGGGACAACTCGACACAACTAGCTTGGTCATTTGATTATTCTAAGAGCCCCTCTCAAACTTGACATGTATATTTAAAAGTCCAAGCTTGGAAAGAAGCCAATGAAAGGTTGAAAGAGGTAAAGCTTTTGTGAAGATGTCAACATGAAGGTCTTGAAGAAGATAGAGAATCCATTACACTTCACAGGTTGTTGATGTAAGATGTAAGTGCTCTGTACTCTGCTTCTGATGAGCTACGAGACACACTACAAAAGAATCACATTTTACCAGAGGTTTATTTCCGACGGTTTTAGAAACCTCCGGTAATGTTTGGCGGTTTTCTTAGAATCGCAGTTAAGTTATAATTATTTTCTTTAAAAAATATTATTAGGATACTTAACAAATTTTTTTATTTCCCTTCACCGCCGTTTTGACTTCGTTTCTTCTTCTCCATTTCAGAAAGGAAAAAACCTAAGTCCACTGCGCCGTTCTCACGTTCTCTTCAAAAACCCTAAGAGCTTCGTTACACCATTACTTCACACCAGTCCACCGCTCGCAGCAAAGCATTGGAGCGTCTCAAGGTCCGCCTCTACGGAGGACGTCGATTCGATGGCACTGGGCACTCGTCAACAAGCACCACGAACAGGCGCGCTCCTTCATAGTCGACGATGGAGGAATCGAATACGGCCATGAGTAAAATATTATTAGGTTACTTAGCAAGTTTTTTATTTTCATTCACCGCCGTTTTGAGTTCATTTCTTCTATTTCACTTCAGAAAGGGAAAAACCTAAGTCCACTGCTCGCGCCTCCATTCATATCTTCTAGATTCTTCTTCTTCACTTCAGAAAGGGAAAAACCTAACTCTTTCTCTCCTTTTTTTTTTATCTCTTTGTAGTTTGTAATCGCCTGTATGTTTTTTCGCACAAACGAATCAGACTTGTATGAACTTAATCGATATGCACAAAAAGCACAACCCTAGGTCATACACGAAACCACCTACGGCGGTGCAATCCGGTGTCGGCAGAGCTGCTAACGATGTCCCCCGAAAGCTATTGAAGAAATTTAATTTGTTTCTATTGGTGAAATTTAGGTTGCAAATTTTGAGTATGTTGATGAGGCTAAAACTGCCACAGAGGAGGTTGCTGACCAAAAAAGAGCATTAGAAAATGTGAACAGTTTGGTGAGAACACATTGCTGAAAGGAGTTGTTAAGAGACAAGTATAAGAGCATAAAGTTGAGGAGTTTAATGCCATGGGAAAAGGGAAGCTTAACTAGAAGCTGGTATCTAATCCTATTATTTATGCCATTGTTTTCTTTAATTTATTTATGCTTCTTTTATTATATTTTCTAGCTAATCATTAATATTTACTATTGATATCTTTTCTTTTTTTTTTTATTTTGCAAGGGAAAATGTTTTTAGTGGTTGGTTAACTGTCTTTAAGTTTTCCTTATTGTATCTTTTTTTAAGCTTGCTTTAAGGTAGTATTTATTAGTCCCTGATTTCCAGATGGTTTCTGTTGAGGGGGATGACCTTGCTGGTTTGGAAGATGTTAGCTCTGATGATAATTATGAAGCAGAGCTTACTGATGGTGATTCAAATTCTATTGGAACTGGCACTACTACTACTAAAAGGCCTTATAGTATGGCTCGTTTTTTAATTAATGTTTTAGGTTTTTGTATTGATATGATGGGCCTAGATTATCTGTTTGTGATGTTAATATTTAATTTATTAACAACAGATAGCACAGAGCCACTTCCTCTAATGCAAGGTGAAGGAAAAACATTCAGAACATGTAATCTTTATATGTTGAAGAAGGGTTGAATATATCTATAGTTTATCTCACCCTCTATGTGTATTGTAGGTTTGGGGTTGGTGATTTTGATTGGAAGAAGTTTACTTCCCGCATGAAACAAAAGACAGAGGGGGGCAGCAGGTAATGTCTTCACATTTGACCGAGGTCTTACTTTCCATGAAAGCTTAGCTGGTTTACTAGCTGTTTCATAAGACCTTTAGCTTTTGTTGAAGAAAGAATATGCCATTTGGCTTTGTTCTTTGCACTGTTATTTAACATTTAACATTTGTATATGAATTATAAGAAAATACTTCACAGCTTTTACTTGTGATGACTGCAAAGCAAATTAAGAATTTATGTCTTTGCTGGTTGCTGGTTGATTTTAATTAGTGAGCTAAGATATTGTGTCTGTCAAGTGCCAACTTATTCTACGAGCTTAAGTTGTTTGGGAATGCCGAGGAATTGTGAAAAAATTTCAAGTGAAAAAAACTCAAATCTGCATCTTTAGTGAAGGTGTTATGAATTGAACTGTTGGCCTTGAAGAGGCATTGGTATGATTTAATCAATCAATTCATCCTAATTGTTTGAGCTGATAAAAGAGAGCCCGTGAATGGTTTTCATAAGAGCCACATGAGAAAATGCTAGTATATATATATATATATATATATATATATATATATAATTTAGTGGTAATTGTATATGATGAAGAAGCATCTTTGTTTATAACCGTGAGTGTATTTAATTGGATTGGAATTTAAAAAGTAGAGTGAGTGGTTTATGTTTTAAGTCAAAGATGCAGGACGTAAGGAGTGATTCCTTGGTTAGTCTTTGATGTGGCTCTTAAGTGCAGCATGGTTAACCAAATATCCTATATTAAGTATTTATGTTTGGAAGAACTGAAAGGAGTCCCAGAAACCACATCAATTTATGTTTGGAAGAAGACTATGTAACTCAAGTATGTTCCCTTTTTGCAGCTTGGCATCATCAACTTCTGTGAAGTGCGTTGATTTGTTTGGCTAAAAGCTATATATGCATCTCCATTCTTAAGGTAAGAATTTATTCATCTCCATTCTTCTATTTAGTAAATATGAATTTTTTACTCTCTTTTGTTGCTTTGACTTATCTCTTTCTTCCCTCTTGGTTGTTATATGCAAAAAAAAATTCCATGTATATTTATTACAGTAAGATACAAATTGTTCTAAAATCAGATACGAATCTAACTATTTTCTGTATTATTTGGAAGAAAAAATGGCTTCCAAATCTTTGTACAATGAACTTGATTTTGACTTGAACTCAAAAGATGAGCTATATATGCATTCAGATGTTATACGTAATAAAAGCTATATATGCATAAAAAGTCACTTCAAAGTTGTTATACGTAATATAAACTACACCAAGCTCTAATAATTCATATAATGTTAGTATTTAATGTTATGAATGCACCTGCACGATGATTCATACAAAAAAGAAAAAATTTCTATATATGCATAGATTCTTCTTCCAAGAATAATAATATGCACCTTAGAATGTATGAACTCTGTTTCATTGCTGTAACTGCGTCTGTATAATTTTCCTACACTTCTGGGTAACCATCATTTTACTTAATATCGACTTCGGGGGATGCATGTTTATAAAATATATATTATGTATATAAGGTAGCAACATTTGGTTCCTACTTTGGATCGTGTTAATCAAACTCGTTAACATTAAAACAAAGGAAAATGTTTTTATAATTACACTAGTCCATAATTCACTTTTAAGAATATTTTAATCATTAAGACTCATTGCCTTCACAGTTTGTAGTATTTCAACGATCATCGGTAATAATTGTTAAATTTATTTGTATGATTTTTTTATTAAATATATTATCAATTAACTATTATGTTATATTGTAGGTATCTGATCAAGGGAGTGTGTCAAACAATGGATGTAATGAAGAAGAAGAAAATTAGATATTGTTATTGAATATCTTTTAGTCAAAGTAAAAGATTTTATTTGAGATGTTGGATGTTATTTGAGATGGATTGCCACTGTAAATGTTATGCTTGCTATATATGGTGTGATCTTTTAGGTTTTCAAGTTAATAATATACACATCCTTTTATAGTAGCATTGAACTGAATTGTGATGCCAGGGTATTGTGGTCATCTTGCTTTTCAGCTGCATCCATTAGAGAGTCTCCTCCTCTTGCTATTCAGAAGAGAAAAAAAGGTCAAGTGATTTATCATGTAGTAGTTATGGAGAGGTTGGTACAAACAATATTTTGTTGTGATGCAACTCATGTATAGGATAACATGTTTCCTTCTGCTTTGTTTGAATCATCTTATGATTTCTTTCACTCAGCCTATTTAATTGTGTTATTTGTGACTTTTTGAGTATAACACTAGACTTCATGTATCATATGGGCCCATTGGTGACATCCTTGGTACTAGGAAAAAACTACTTCACAAGATCCAAAAAGGGTCTCTATCAAAAACTAAATTAATAAAAGGTATGTGCAGACCAATTGCTATGCTGCATAAACCTTTGCTGCATGCCAGTGACTATATATTTAATACTAAAATTTAACAAAGTTGTCCACATAAGACAAGTCTATTTAACCGTATGAGCAGAAGTGATTATTGTATTCCACATAAGACAATTTAAACAATCGAGACATTGCATAATGAGACTAACACCTTTATTTTGTCATCTTACTCTGGTATTCTTTTATGGAAATTGGAAATGGTAAAATATAGTAGTGTAATTTGACAGAAAGAAAGTTCAAAGTGAAGAAGTAAAACAACTTTTTGCTACAATGGTTTTAAGCATTGCCACTATAATTAGAATGCCACAAAAGAAAAAGAAACTGCAAGGTGGAATAGGTAGATATCATTAAATGGTCATTGAACAATTATAATTAGAGAACCAACTTTTCTTTTTATGTCTTTCTTGATTTCTCCCTATGAAGACTGAATTAATAAATCAACCTACATACGAAATTATCGGCGGTTTTAGAGAACCCCAGGCAGTACCGGCAGTTTCTCAGCAAGCCTTCTCTTGATAAAAAGCTTCTCATACATAAAAAGAATTTAAATAGTACACATTAGTACAAAAAAAAAAGACTGCAAAAATTATATATAAATTTGTTGAGTATAATTTGCTTATAGAAGAGAAAGAAGAAAGTGAAGATGTATATTTGTTTGGTGAAGATGAGAAAGATTGTTTATGGTATAAAATTGAGTATTCAGCATAGTGGTTTTGAGGTCAGTATGTTGGTGGTGGCCTAGGATGACGGCGAGGGATTGGAGTCCCCGGGATAGGGATGGGAGGATGTACTGGGTTTGTTTGGTCAATGGGAGCATAAGTAACAACTGAACCTTCACTCCTCAACTTAGCAAGTGTTGTTGCAGGCTTCAAAATTAGTAGCATAAGTAACAAAACTAGCGTTCTACCATAGTAACTCATCTTCCTCTTCATACTTAATCTACCAATGTTATTTATGCTTCAATGCAATCAACCATAAGACCTCTTTTATACTACCCCCTCTTTCTCCAAACCTACACCTTACCCTTACTTTTCAAAAATATTTTATCTATAAAATTCACCCTATCTTCGTTTCAAAGGTTCTTACTTTTATGTCTTCTCATTGCCTTTTTCTCAATTTCTAAATGTGGGACATTCTTTTACACAAAAGTCAAGCAACCATGATAGGTGATCCTTTTTCCACGAATCATACTTATTTAACATAAATCTATCCAATGAAATGCACTCATCACTATGCCACTAAGTCAAAATTGGACTTCTTAGAGATTACATTTTCAAACTTTTTATTTTTTATTTTTCTTTTGGTTTTTGGGGTCAAAGTTATGAATAAGTTTCGAGTGTTTAAGTTCTTGTCTTTCTTTTTTTTTTTGTCCATCGTTCTGCTCAATCAAGCTGTGTGCTTACGTGTAAAAAGTATTCTGATGTCAAAATGAATGTTCCATAGATATAGCAATTAACTTACAATAAAGACAATTATTTATCTTTCTATTTTAAACTTATATTTATAATTTTCAAATAGACTTTAGATTATGGACAACTTAATCAAGATCGAATAATTGGTAATCATGTTTGCTCTATGCTACTTATTATTGGTGCTAATCTTATGTTGAGATAACTGTTGAATTGGTCAGAGGAAGACCGCACAGTCTATCACATAGATATGACCGTATACAGTACACATGGATATGATCATGAAAGCCACATTAGTATTAACCAAAAATTACTAATCTGTAAATTGATTATCACTTCATTATTATTTTTTACAGGATGAGATGAAATTGAAAGTTGGTAATTAGTTGGTTAGTTTGGTATGGAAGCAAGCCTTCTCTTGATAAAAAGCTTCTGATAAATAAAAAGAACTTAAATACTACACATGAGCAAACAAACGAAAGAGATTGCAAAAATTAAATATAAATTTGTTTTGAGTACAATTTCCCCATGGAAGAGAAAGAAGAAAGTGAAGATGGTTATTTGTTAGGTGAAGATGAGAAAGATTGTTGTTTATGATAGAAAATAGTGGTAGGGTAGGCCTAGGGAGCATGTGCTGTCCCTTCGTTTTGGGGTCTGTCTGTTGGTGGCGGCCTAGGACGAGGGCGAGGGATGCCAAAGATTGGGACAGGGATGCCAGGAACATGTCCTCGTTTAATATGTTGCTGATATGAATCTTCAGTGCTAAACTCAGCAAGCGTTGAAGGGGTGAAGACGGTGAGTAGTATAATGAACAAAATTACCGTCCCACAAGAGTATGCCATCTTCCTTATCATAATCACCAATTTTATTAATGCTGCAATGAACCAAAACACAACCGTAACACTCTTTTATACTCCTTCCTCTTTCTCCAAACGCTCAACTTACGATTACTTTTTGAAAAATACTTTTAAACATTATCTATATCATGACAAGAAAAGTCATTATACAAGTCGGAGAAACAGGAAATGTTAACATCGTCTTAGAAAATTTCAAAAATACAATTTAATTTAATCTATTTCTTTTGTTTTTTAAGCGTAGTTGTAATTTTTAACGATCATTATTATACAAAAATCATAAAAGTTAATCAACCTTGAAATAAAGGCTCTCTCTCGACTCCTACTGCCGAAAAGAAAACTGTATCCAATGCAAACTCAATAAATCCGAGCATACGATTTGATTGAATTAGATAAATGTGTAATTTTAAATAAATAAAATTGAGTAATAAAATGGATAATTGCATTGGGTCAGGATAATAGATTGAAACTTGATGAATATTCGACTCAATTCTTATTTATATTTTAATATTATGAATTTGTAAATGTGTTTTAAATTTTATTTCTTATTACACAAACAAACATGATCAGGTGTGAAGTTGTATATATAACACACAATTTAGTGAAGAATTCACATATAGTGAGTGAATTCACCTTGTTTAATGGGAGATGCTTCTTATTCACATGAAATGATCTTGAAAATATCTTGAATTCAAATAATTTCAGATTATTCATTATCCATCCACAATATACTTTGTCGAATTTATGGATGAACAATCCAAAAGACGATCATATCATTGCAATGCTTCCACGATTGATATAAAGCATATTTCTTTTCTAGTTTAGGAGCAGTCTCATCTACCAATTGAATCTTATTCTTGGCACTTAATGCTATCGACATGGATATGGGTGTTGAAGGTTTGGCAGAAGTCATTTCGGCCATGGTGAAAAGAAATAAGAACGAACAAAATAAACACACCAAGAAAATATTCAAAAGATTTAGAGCACAGCAGAATACTTCAAAAGAAGTGTTATGATACCCATCGGACTGAAAAAACAACTCGATTAGCCCAAACAAAAACACAGTTGACCAGCTCAAACAGAAACGCAGCTCGGTGACCTCGGACAACTTGGCATGACTAGCTTGATCATTTGATTATTTTGAGAAAGTCCATAACTATAAAAAAAATAATGATACTTACAACATTTTGTGATTAGTCCAAAATTATTTCACAATCAATAATAATCATAAACATCATGTACAAATTTAGTGTTACATAATGAACGTTGTTAGTTTTTTCTTCTAAAATGTTAACGTTTAAGACACACATACCATTTGCCGTCTTAGAAAAGAAAAATAACAGCATTAACAATGAAAGATTAAATCCTTAATTTTCTAAAAGAACAGAAAATAGATCAATATTTTAAAATAAAAATAAAAACAAGAACATATTTATTGATCAGCACAAAAGCCGAAGAGTCAAGAGTTCTTACTTTTAAGTGTTCTTATTGCCCTTTTGTCAAATTTTAAATGGTGACATTGTTTGACAAAATATAAGCAAAGATGATGAGTGAAGGCTATTGGTGATGTTTTTTCTACAAATAATATTGAAGACTATACCACCAAGTGGGAATTCGATTTTATAGAAGCTAAATTTTCAATCTTCTTTTATTTACTTTTTTTTTTTGTGCAATTTGGTTCTGGGAAACCAAATTTGCATTTGGAGGTCGGAATTTAATTTTTGGAGAACTAAATTCCAACCTGACTGTTTTTTGGTTGCTTTTCTCAATGCTTTTTTTTATAAGACCGAATTTTGGAATTGGGATTTCTGAATTATGTACGAGGGGAGAAGCATGACAGAAAAAAAAATAATGAATTTGATCGAAAATTTTAACTTAAGAAAATAATTAAAAAAAAAATTGTCTTTGTAAATAATATATAAAATTGTTAAAAATTGTAAATAATTTTAAATTTAAAATTTGGAGAAAAAATAACTTTATTATTTTTATTAATGGTCGAAAGAAAATTTAAAAATGGGTTTCACAAAAGCAGTAGATAATATAAAATTTTATTTAAAACAATTAATTAAAATTGTGGAGAATAAATTTTAATTGGTTTAAGATAGCAGAGAAATTAAAAAACTAAATAAGGTGAAATATAACTTGGTTTTGTACAAAAGAAAATTAAAAATTAAAATTAAAAAAATTAAATTCTTTGTCCATTTTTATTTCCTGAATATATATATATATATATATATATATATATATATATATATGTATGTATGAAAAAAACTTGAGGAAAAACACTTGTAATTCAAATGATATAAGACAAGGTCAAAGATCAAAATACATTTTTTTAGAACTTATAATGTTCCACGAAGAATGAAACTTAAAGAACATAAAAATGTAATTTAGGAAATTAAATGCATTGTAATTTTATTTTAATTTTTATTAAATGTTAAATTTGTTGGGAAAATCTCACTATACACAATATATTTTTCTAAAATTGAGTCTATTATTCATTGATAATTGAAGGGCTTTTAGAATATTACGGAAATAAAAATAAAATCTGAAAATAAAATATCAGTTGTCTTAAAAATAAAATCTGCTTATTCTATCATAAAATAATATTCTATTTAGGGAAACAGAAAATCATAACTACCCATCCCTATTACTAGACCCAAAACTAATAAAATAAGATTTAAACAAAATTATTAATAAAACCCTACAATTTGCCCTTTCTGTCTTTTACCTTGGTTGACCTCTTTAATGCTTTGACCGACTTTGTTATGTCCGACTTCTCAATAACCTTAACCAACTCATATCTAACCTTAGGCGATTTCTCAACAATCTTGACCGACATCTTCATCGGATTCTTCTCAACATCTTCATCTTCCTCTTCTTCAAGAACACTAGATGCTTTCTCTTCTCTCAAACTCAACCCTTTGTTTATTCATAATTTCATTAGCTTCATCTAGAAGCCTCCTTATTCGTTGAATCTCTTTATCTTTTCCTTTGAGTTCTTTCTCCATGTTTTCCTTCTCCACAATTGTTGCATCTGATCACTTCATCCATTGTTGGGATCGGGCTCTCCATGTCCACTGCATCCGAGCTCTTTTCCATTAACAGGATTCCACACTCTTCTTCACCATCTTCAGTAACGAGATTTGTCTCCCCATTTGTCTCGGTCTTGCAATACTTTGCAATATGACCAAACTTGCCACAGTTGTAGCACTTTGTTGACCTACACTCGTTTGCATAGTGGCCATACTTGCCACACTTAAAACACTCCACTCTTAACCAATCTCCTCGGCCTTTCCCTTGTCCTCGATCATGCCAATTCTGCTGATCGGTTTGCTCTTCTCTGTTATTCTCAAAATTACCTCGGTCACGTCCACCTCGTCCTCGGCCTTCTTTCCCTTTTCCGCCAGAACCTCGGCTTTGAGTAATTCGAGATTTATTCCAGTCAAACTGTACTTGTAGTGCTTGATCGTCGAGTTCCCTATTTTTCTTTTTCTTCCTCAATTCATGGGCTTTTAATGACCCGGCCAAGTCCTCCACAATGAGAGTTGACAAATCCTTTGTCTCTTCAATAGTGACCATGATACTTTCAAAATCATCCGTCAGATTTCTCAAGATCTTTTCCGCAATCCGGTTAGGAGGAACCTCTTCTCCGTTCATTCCGAGTTGGTTGGTCATCTTCTACACTCGAGTTATAAACTCAGAAACTATCTCATTTTCATCCATCTCCATATGTTCAAACTCTCTTCTAAGAGCTTGTACTCAGACCTGCTTTACGCGGGTATCTCCTTTCAGAATTTCCCATGCTTCTTTTTCCGACTTTGCATTAGCTATTTTCTCGAATCCATATTCGTCCACTGCATTATATAGAAAGTACAAAGCTGATCTGTCTTTCACTCGTGTCTTTTTCAATGTAGCAATCTAGTTCACTGTTTGATGCTCATCATTCGCGGGTTCATTGTACCTGTCCTCCACTATGTTCCATACGTCTTGGATCCAACATCTACAAAGATCAATTGTCGTAATTGGTATTTTCAGACAATTGTGGCACACTCATCTCATTGACTACCTTTGACATCCCTCTCAAAAAAAAATAAACACTCACTTTTTCTCTCACGGTGTTTGACTTTCTCCTCTCTACTAATTGGAAATTCTCACTATACACACACTCAAATATTTTTCTAAAATTGAGTCTACTATTCATTGATAATTGGAGGCCTTTAAATAGTCGTGATACTTACAATATTACGGAAATAAAAATAAAATCTGAAAATAAAATATCAGCTGTCTTAAAAATAAAATCTGTTTATTCTATCATAACTACACATCCATATTTTATCTCTATCAAATCAAACTTGTTAGATATATTATCTTTATTTTATATTTATCTTTTATCTTTATTTAGTTTGTTATTATTTCTTATTTGTATTTTGGGCTTAGTCCATATTTCTTCTATTATAAATAGAGAACCCTATGTGTATTTAACATAAGGGAGATTAATCACAAATATAGTTTTTCACTATATTCAACAAAACTAAATATTACTAGACCAAAAACTAATAAAATAAGATTTAAAAAAAATTATTAATAAAACCCTAAAATTTAAGTTTATCCCACTATTGGGTCTATGGAGGAGGAGGCTACCAAGTGGGTTACACAAACACCAATAACATCTGAGCCCAATTATATAAGGTATCGACACTACTTTTTACCCAAATAAGAGATGGACATGAGTTTATATACACATAAGATACATTCATTGATGAGAGGCCTTTTGAAGTGATACCAAAAGTAAATCCGTGAGGGTTTGGTCCAAAGCGAACAATATCTTATCAAATGTGGAAACTTATATGTATGTGTGAGTGTTGAACCTCCCTACAAGATTCGTTGAGTGAGCTAGTTTGTGTTTGGCAGAGTGAGCATACCTTGTTATACCTTGTTTGCATTCTGAAAGATAATTATCTTGATTTTTTTATTTTCAGATTATAACTCTAATTTTTATCAAAAAATTAATATATTTATGAAAAATATTCACTTAATTTATCAATATTAGATTGTAACGTTTCTTGTTTCTGATTTATTCTATATACTTTTCTGATTTATTTTTATTATATTTTTGAGAATTCAAATTAAAAAAAAAATTCTACTTGTTATAAACAGGATTATATATCAGTTTCTAAACTAAATTCTTCATTCAAATACATTATTTTAATTCATTTTTATTTTTTGGTTTTTTTTTCTGTTTTGCTCCTCCCTCGCACAGAATTCACAGATCCCATTTTTGAAAATTGGTCGCCATAAAAAGGAATTCCAGTAAAGAGAGTAAAGAAAATACACTAGATGAAAATTTGACACTCAAAAACCGAGTTCCTACTTCCAAACCCATACTTTTACTCATTCCTAAACTCTAAATCTTAAAGAAAAATATCAAACCTCTCTTAATAGTTCGTCCATAAACCAAATTCTAGAAAGGTTACATCACAGGAATTATATAAATAAAAGGTTAGAAATTTAGTTTCAGGAAAGTCGTATTCGAAAATGGCGGTACAGTGTTAAGTGCTATCCGAAAAATAAAATTGAAAGAGTCTATTTCAATAAATTTATATTAAATATGACTATTATTTGTGAAAAAACAAATCACCTCTAACCCTCAATTCACTGGCTCCACTTTTGTCATCATTGTTTTAACAAAAAGCCAATAAGAATATTTAAACGTATAAGAACTCTTGACTTTGGCTTTCAGAAGCTGTAAAATATAGGGTGACGAAGAGACAGAGAGAAGAGACAATAGATAGGAGCCCAGAGAGAGCCTTCATTTCAAGGCTGATTAATTTTTATGATTTTTAAAAATTACAACTACGCTTAAAAAACAAATGAAATAGAGTAAATTAAATTATATTGTTGAAATTTTCTAGGACGATGCTGACATTTACAGTTTCTCTGTCTTTTATAATGACCTTTTTTTTGTTGTCATGATATATACAGTTTTTTAAATTTCATATATACAGTCATGAATTGAGACTGTAATATAATTTAGATTTATATTTGAATTTCCAATACTTCAGTCTATCCTAAAATAATATTAACTTTATATGAAATTAGTATTATTTGTGGAAAAAAAATCACCTCCAGCCTGGATTGATCCATCGTTGCTTGACTTTTGTAAAAAAATGCACCACGTTTAGAAATTGAGAAAAAGCCAACACTTAAACGTAAGAACCTTCGAAATAAAGATCTGGTGAATTTTATAGATCATATATTTTTGAAAAAGTGAGCGTAAGGTGTAGATTTGGAGAAGGAGGGGCAGTATAAAAGAGGTGTTATATACGATAGATTGAAGCATAAATAAAATTGGTAGTGTACCGTACAGGTCGGACAAATGTCTTCTCCTCACCAATAGGCCGGACGGTTCGGAAGACCAAAATAACCAGTGATCAATGGGAAGAGTACTAAATGCAGACAGACCATAATCAAACCATTATGTGAAGATTAAGGTAAATGATGATTAAAGGTATTTGACTGGGATATGACCTTCATTAAAGCTTCGTAAATCGTAGACCTACAAAAAAAACCATAAATACATATCAAAGGAGGTAAAAGGTAAGTGATTTGTATTTACTATACATTTATTATTGATTCAAACTTACCAAATGAACTATCTACTGAGTTAAACATCAGATAATCTTTGGCTTAAACGTCAAAGAATCTTTAGCAGATACATTTTCGAACAAAAGAGCAAAGAGGGAGACCGGACGACATTGAAAAGTAAATTGTGTAGGTGTTTGGAGTAACGATCTCGCAACCAAAACAGGTAAGTTATGAATAAGAAGATGGCAAAGTGTGGAATGCTAGTTTTGTTGGTTATGATACTGATTTCGAAGCCTACAACACTTGCTGAGTTGAGCAGTGAAGGTTCACTTATGCAACATATGAAGCCAGTACGTCTTGCTGCCATTGACGTAATCTCTGGCGCTCGTCCTATGCCGCCTTCCATCCCTATCCCGGAGACTCCAAACCCTAGCTCTCATCCTAGGCCACCTCCGACAGACTGACCTAAAAACCACTATATAGCCTAACACTATTTTCTACCATAAACTATCTTTCTCATCTTTCACTAAATAAATAAACATCTTCACTTTCTTCTTTCTCTTCTATAAGCAAATTGTACTCCCAAACAAACAAATTTATACCTAATTTTTGCAACTTCCTTTGCTAGTTTGATGATATGTAATATTCAAATTTATCTCGAGTTGAGTATCTTTTTAGTATTTCTTACAATAGATTCAATTATCATTTATTAACATTATTAGACACAAAAAGCATCTATTTATTCTTTTATTTATGAAAAGCTTTTTATCCAGAGAAGGTTTGTTTCCATACCTAAACTACCAGCTAATTACCAATATTCAATTAAGATCCTGCACAAAAAAAGTAATAAATTATACTCAATTTATAAATTAGTAGCTTCAACTTAATATTAATAAGGATTTTTCTCAAATTAAAGTTATTTTCAACTAGTTTGAGATGTAATAATTATTAGTTGATAAAAACTATCACGAATGTAGTAGAGTCTTTTTATGCCACTTAGATCATGTTTCTTAAGTCGATTATGAAACTAATATATATGCAACAACATAAAAAGTGTCAATTTCTTTTATGTCAGTTTTGAACCTAATATAGAAAGTCCACATTTTATGCGAATTGTGTTATAAAAGAAATAAAAAATGTGATTTTCCACTTTTTTTTTGTTTTTATTTGGTTGCTATTTGATCTCTGTGATGACTCACAAAGCCAGTTTCAAAAAGGTGTCATTTTGTTGGGTGAGGGCTTGGAGAAGAAGCCCTTAACACTACACTAAAATGTTTAATAGAGAGATTTTTTTTAATAATGGAGAGTGTTTTTTAGACGATTTCTGTTAGAACGATGTCTACTAATAGATAGTGCTTATATAAAAGCACATTCTAATGATACTTTATAGACAACGCTTTAAAAAAATACACTCTTTATATATTTTTCAAAAGACAACTTTTTACAAAAAGTGTTTTTTATTAGGGCTTGTTTTTCCAATGCGCTCTCTATGTATGGTTTAAATAGACGATGCTTCGTACAAAAAAGTTCTCTCTATTACTATAGATACTGAATTATGCTTCAATATACAATATTTTTTCAAACAAAACATTCTCTATTGTTTCAATTTTTTTTATAATTTATTTAGTTTTTCATTCAACGCCCCAAATTTCATAATTTCTTTTTTAAAAAAACCAATAACAATAAATAAGTGATGTCTCATTAACTCCTACACGAATCAAAAAGTGTTATGGAAATGAAAGGCTCAAACATAACAAAGGCTCTGACCAAAAAATTGTTTACTTCAGTTTATCAATAAAAAATTATTATCAGAACAATATTTTAAAATACATCAAAATAAACAAAACATAAGGAAAAAAACATAAATGGTAAGGCTAACAAATATAGCTTTCTAATTTGTTCTCAATAATTCCTTATTTTTAACATGTTGGCAGTCAGACATAGTTTTATAAGTTGTGCAATTCCATTAAAAGTGCAATTTAAATCGTTCAGAGTCTAGTATATGATGCCTTCATGGTTGAACTCACTCTTAGTTAGAGTCCAATGTAGTTTTACAAGGCAATAGATTCAAATTAGCATGAATAATGACTTTTGGGATTACATACAGATTTTAATTTTTTACATACGGATTATATCCTTAGGTAAAATTCTTGCCTAAACGCGTCAACATTACATATGAATTTTACATACGGATATGTCGATAGGTAAAATTTGTATGTAAAATCTATATGTAACTGGTTTTTCACGATCCGTATGTAATACATATATTACATACGAATCAAAATCCGTATGTAAATATCGGTAGGTAATAACCATTTTTCTTGTATTAAAATGAAATGTATAGATTCAAATTAGCATGAGTAATGACATAGTTTTATAAGACAATATACAAGTATAACATACTAACCTATAATAAACATTTACTAATAAGATAAAAAACATGAATCTTCCATAACTTTTCAATGATTTGATTGTCAGAATTTTTTGACATCTGCAATTAGGAAAATACTACGACAAAGAAAAATAATATAAAATTAATCAATTAAAGTTCTACCACAAATTAATTATATATACAATCAATATAACTTGCATTGATTGGCATTGTCTCTCCTTCACAATGATAATTTCCTTCCTATAACAACAAATGTAATACCCATAATCATCGTTGTTGACTTGTTTTGGACACTAGAAAACTAAAAGTAAAAAACATCAATATAATTGGTATGAACAACATCAATTGATCTTGAAATAAAAAATTGTAATCTACCTTAATTGGTATCTACTTGATATTGTTTAATTTGAACTTTGAAACCATATATCTCTTTGAGCTCGGTAGGTTTGTATAACCTTAGTTAATAAATAAAAATAAAGCATATATGAGTAAAAAAAAGTAGATTTAAAAGTATACATATATGTGAATCACACATATATTCTTACATGTCAAACAACTTCTTCAAATCTTGCGTCATATTGATGTCTTTCGCCAATGAGTTAAGATAATGAATTATTTCTATTTCAAGATTATTTTGAGCAAGACCCAATGATTGCTAAATTTTGAAATGAATCAACAAAATTAGAATTCATGCATCTAACTTTGAAAATAATACTTTATTAGTAAAGTTGGAAAGAAAGGTATTACCTTGATAGGTGCAAGAACAAACATATAAATCACCCCTTTATCAAGAAAAATAATGACTATTTTTTGCATTCTCTCTTTCATTGGTAGTTCATGTATACTTTTGTTATTTGGGGGTGATGAAAATAAGAAATCCTTATGATTTGCCTTAATAAAATTTTGATATAGATTTATTCCATCAGGCTTAGTCATAACTACATGTCACGTGCTATACAAGTTGTTTTGCATACCATATAGATCTATTCTATCAGTAGACAAGGCAAGACATAAATTTCGTAGTTCTTTCCCAAAATTAGGGTAATCATGGTCAACTTTTGCCCATTGAGGATAATAGGCCGGATGTCTAAGTTTTCCATCAAATATCCTTTCCTCCACATGTCATCTTAAGTTGTTTACATAATTTGATACATTTAAACTCAAAAATGAATCCTAAAACATCACTTAATATATAAAAAGAATTTAAGGTCATTGAATTAAAAAGATTATATACATTTATTTTTAAATTTTAAGACTAAAATATAAAAAAAAAATTAAACACAATAACAAATTTCAATTTTAATGTATATAAAGAGTCATGAAAGCATCAAAGCCCATAATATGTCTACATTTAAGAAATAAAACTAAACAGTTGTGTGATGAAAATGTTTACTCGGTCAATTAGGATTAATGAGTATAGAGGATCAAGTTTGACAAAATTTAAAATATTACTTAACGACAAGAAATTGATAGATGTATCTCAAAAATGCATTACATAAAGAAAACAAAGGCAATGGTTAGCTTCAAAAAGCCGAAACACCCAAAATTATTTTCTAGCAAATTTCCAGTATGCACTAGAAAACTGGAAAAGGCCTTTCTCTCTTATCTAATACTAAATCTAACAAACAGCAGAGCTACAACCCATGCTTCGAACTTTCAGTAATAAACTGCAAAAACGAATATAAACGTGATATATTTTAAAATTAACCTTTAAATTTTAATGTAATTTATGGTAGTTAAAATCCCTCCAACCCCCTTTATCACTATATTTTATATATTACTAGTTGTTGTTAGCATTATTTTAATTATAGAAAAAATATTATAGCATTTTAAGTTTATATTTTTAAAGAACATAAAGTGATCCATTAAGCCATTATTTTTATCCTTTTTAACATAAAGGTTATGAAACAGTTATTATATTGTTTGAAGGTAAAGTCCAGTCCATTATTTTTGAACCTGTGATGGTCAGACTTTATATAAAGGGATTGAGTTACTCTCAGTTTTGATCACTAAGCCTACTCCTCTATTCAGAAAAACACACCATCGAGTTTGAGTGAGTTAAGGTGTAGAAAAAAAGTTGTCTCTCTGTTGGGATTACAAAATTGCAATGGCAAGAGGTACGCACATTATTCTTTCATATTTTTGTTTCCGCTGTTCTTGATCTGAATGTGTTACTGTGATAATAATATAACATGTTTAGATCAATTTTATACTCTGATATTTTATCATTCGAAGGTACGCACATTATTACACATTATTCTTTCATTCTTGCTTCCGCTGTTCTTGATCTAAATGTGTTATTGTGATGTTAATATAACATGTTTAGATCAATTTTACTCTGCTCTCTTTTATCATTTGGTATCAGAGCATCCTCTGCCTTGCATGTTTTCATTGATTTGAAGTTTTTATTTATGGGCTTTATTATTTTGATGCATTTAATCCAAACAAAATTCCAAAATTAACGTTAAACATGATTACAATTTGTTTTTGTAGTCTTAAACGGAGCTTTTCTATTTAAAAGCAAAAATAAAATTGAAACTGGATCAAGAGGATCTGTCTAAAGCCGATGAACAATTTATGTTGAGCTTTTCTATTTAAAAGCAAAAATAAAATTGAAACTGGATCAAGAGGATCTGTCTAAAGCCGATGAACAATTTCTGTCTGTTCGTTTTTTCTTTCTCTCACATTTCAGGATTTTGAAAAAATCATTTTGTTTTTCTTCATCTCTTTAATATAAAGAGGAAACCTTGTTCCTACGTTTCAATTTTTGGGTCAATTCATGACCTGTTACAGTATTGTTATTTTTCAACCCTACGTGTCTCCCATCATCTTTCCCCTCTTGCAGGCTTGGTAAAAGATAATTAATCTTTGAAAGTGATATATATATATATATATATATATATATATATATATATATATAATATGTGTGTGTGTTCAAAATGCTTTTGGATTAATAATTATGTATATTTTATGGATATTATTTGTATGTTTACGTTTGTTGTTATACGTGCAAATGTGTGCATTATTATTAATATATTTCCATATTAAAAATTTTATGTAAATATTTATATATTATTAATGTTTTAGTAGTAATATAGTTTTAATAAATTAAAGAGTACCCACAACATCTTTAATCAATTAAAATTCTATATAAAGTTTTGCTACATGAGAAACATTAGTTGTAAATAATTATATTTAATATATAAAAATCTATCCACAGAAATATTTTTCATATTTATATGATTAATTAGGATAAAATATTAAATTATATTTCTAAATTTACCCACAGGAATTAAGAAAAAGGAACATAATTTGATAGTTTTATCATTAAGATAATAAGTCTAATTGAGCAAGACTTTAGCCCACAGGCAAGTTTTATGTTAATAAACACATTGGTAAAGACATGTTTACATTGGTAAAACATGACATTTATTTTTAGTCTCAAATCATATAATAAGCATGTAATTTTGAATTTGCAGTTTCTCAATCTGTGAATTTCTTTGATATCAAGTGTGGTATTCCCGAGTTGAAAGGAGATAATTGTAAGGTTTGGAAGGAAATAGTTCTTCTTCATTTAGGCTGGATGGATATTGACTATGCTATTAGAAAACCAGAACCACCGGGTATTAATGAGACCAGCACTCAAGATGCCATTGATCTTTATGAAAAATGGGAGAGGTCAAATCGTTTCTCCGTTACGTTCATAAAAAACAACCTTTCCGATGGGATCCGGGCTTCAGTTGACCAGTATGAGAATGTCAAAGACTTACTAAGGGCTGTTGATGAGCAGTTTACGACATCCGATAAATCTCTTGCCAGCACCCTTATAATGCAGTTTTCATCCTTAAAGCTCACTGGAATTAAGGGAGTGCGTTATCATATCATGCACATTAGGGACATTATGGCTCAACTGAAAGCTTTGGAAGTTACCATGTTTGATTCTTTCCTGGTACACTATATTTGTGCACTTTGCCTCACCATTATGCCCCCTTCAAAATCTCTTACAACACACATAAAGATAAATGGTCTATTAATGAATTATTGATCATGTGTGATGAAGAAGAAGAAAAGTTATCAATAGAAAAAGGGGAGAGGGTGAACTTGACTACATCTTTTGAGAATAAGAAGAACCAAGTTAATAAGAAGGGAAATATTTCTGCTAAGCCAGTTATTAAGAAGGAGTCCAGTTGTTTCTTTTGTAAAAAGAAAAGACACATGAAGAAAGACCACTTAAAATTTAAGAATTAGCTTGATAAGAAAGGTACTCCATTTGTTTTTGTTTGTTATGAATCTAATTTGACTAGTTTTAATCATAACACATGGTGGATTGATTCTGGTTCTACAATCCATGTTTCTAATACCTTACATGGTATGCAAAACCTAAGGAGGCTAGTGAGAAGTGAGTAATATATCTACTCAGGGAGTAAGATAAGTTCAGATGTGGAGGCCATTGGAACGTGCAGTTTAGTTTTAAGTAATGGTTTTGTTTTGCATTTGGAAAAGACATTTTATGTTCCTTGTTTTTCTAAGAATTTGATTTTTGTTTTAAGACTTATACCTTTGGGTTTTTCTTTTAATTTTCAGATTCTGGTTTTACCTTAATGAATAAATCCAAAGTTGTTGGTTTTGGTAAATTATGTGATGGCCTTTATTCCATTATTTTGCAAAACAATATCGCTTATGATTCTATGCACGTTGTCGGGTTAAAAAGATGTGTTATGAATGAGAATCCTTCTATTTTATGGCATCGTAGATTAGGACACATCTCCATTGAGAGAATTAAGCGATTAGTCAATGAAGGAGTACTTAGTACTTTGGATTTTACTGATTTTGAGACTTGCGTGGATTACATAAAGGGTAAGCAAAATAACAAGTCTAAAAGAGGTGCTAAGAGGAGTTCAAGTTTACTAGAAATTATTCATACAGATATTTGTTGTCCGGATATGGATGCTAGTAGTCCGAAATACTTCATCACCTTTATAGATGACTACTCACGTTATATGTATCTCTACTTACTTCGTTCTAAGGATGAAGCTTTGGATGCCTTTAAAATTTTTAAGGTTGAAGTTGAGCTACAATGCGGAAAACAAATCAAGATTGTGAGATCAGATAGAGGTGGAGAGTATTGTGGTAGATACACGGAGAAAGGACAAGCACCTGGTCCGTTTATGAAGTTTCTTCAAGAACATGGAATTGTTGCCCAATACACTATGCTTAGTTCTCCAGATCAGAATGATGTGGCAGAAAGAAGGAACAAAACTTTAATGGACATGGTGAGAAGTATGAGGATTAATTCAAAACTTCCTTAATTCTTGTGGACTGAAGCACTAAAGACGACTGTGTATATATTAAACCGAGTCCCAACCAAGGTCGTCCTAAAGACACCGTTTGAGTCATTCAAAGGTTGGAAACCAAGTTTGCGACATATACGCATTTGGGGATGTCCGTCTGAAGTGAGAATTTATAATCCACAAGAGAAGAAACTAGACCCAAGGACTATTAGTGGATATTTCATTGGATATGCTGAAAAGTCTAAGGGCTATAAATTCTATTGTCCATCACATAACACTAGGATTATGGAGTCAAGAAATGCAAAATTTCTTGAGAATGACTTAGTTAGTGGGAGTGATCAGTTTCCAAACATTGGGAATGAAAGGGATCGCTATGAAGCTCAACCCTCTAGCTCAAGTGATAGATTGATTGTAATTCACACCCCTCAAACACAAATGGGTGTTAGACAAACAATAATTGAAGCTTCACAACCTGCTGAAAATGACCTTACAGATCAAGTTGCTAATGAGGAACAACAAAATGATGTTGAACAACCTACTGAACAGTTGCTTGAGCAACAAGTTCCTCAAGAAAATGATGAGGCAACATTAAGAAGATCTACTAGAGTTAAAAGGCCAGTAATTCCTAGTGATTATGTAGTGTATTTCCAAGAAGTTGACTACAATATTGAAGCTGCAAATGATCCTGAAACGTTTTCACAAGCCATGAGTTCTAAAGATCAAACCCATGGTATGATGCCATGAAAGACGAGATGGATTTTATGGCATCCAACAAAGTATGGGATCTCGCTTAGTTGCCTAATGGTGTAAAATCCATTGGATGTAGATGGGTCTTTAAAACCAAGAAAGACTCAAAAGGCAACATTGAGAGACATAAGGCAAGACTTGTTGCCAAAGGGTTCACTTAAAGAGAAGGAATTGACTACATAAAGACTTTTTCTCCTATATCTAAGAAAGATTCCTTCTGAGTAATTATGGCATTAGTATCTCATTTTGATTTTGAGTTACATCAAATGGATGTGAAAACAACATTCCTTAATGGTCATATGGAAGAAGAGGTTTACATGAAACAACCTGAAGGATTCTCTTCTAAAGACAATGAGCATTTAGTTTGCAAGCTTAATAAATCCATCTATGGATTAAAACAAGCCTCCCACCAATGGTATCTAAAATTTCATGATGTTATCACTTCATTCGGTTTTGAAGAAAATGCCATGGATCAATGTATATACCAAAAGATCAGTGGGAGTAAGATTTGTTTCCTTGTATTATACGTGGATGATATTTTGCTTGCAACACCAACGATAAGGGTTTGCTATATGAAGTGAAACAATTTCTCTCAAAGAACTTTGACATGAAGGATATGGGAGAGGCATCTTATGTCATTGGCATTAAGATCCATAGGGAAAGATCTCGAGGCATTTTGGGTTTGTCTCAAGAGACCTATATCAACAAAGTTTTAGAGAGGTTTAACATGAAGATTTGTTCACCAAGTGTAGCTCCCATCGTGAAGGGTGATAAACTCAATTTGAATCAATCTTCAAAAAATGATTTTGAGCAGGAACACATGAAGAATATTCCATATGCTTCAGTTATTGGAAGCCTTATGTATGCACAGGTTTGCACTAGACCTGACATTGCATATGTTGTTGGAGTTTTGGGAAGATATCAGAGTAATCCAGGTGTTGACCACTGGAAAGCTGCAAAGAAGGTAATGAGATATCTTCAAGGGACAAAAGATTACATGCTTATATATAGATGAACTGAATGTTTGGAAGTGATTGGCTACTCCGATTCAGACT